>CAVLJG010000006.1:82703754-83026669 GCA_963669975.1 Acanthoscelides obtectus | reverse complement strand
AGACATGTTCTTGAATCCTTTAGATATCTTAGAAATTCGAGGTTCACTTGTCTGCCTTCGCCATTTCGATATCACCAGCCTAACAGGCTCTTTAGCTATTGTTAGAATTGAATTGAATTGAAATTGATTATTCGTATGTAAACTCTTCCTTTTTGAACTATGCATTCATATGCATTCAAGAAACTGGTACCTCAAGTCGGCAATCACATTGAGGGCTTGGGTATTGTATACTAAGTGACATATAAATCCGAACACCCAGTTTAAATGGTTTTATTTTAATAAAATTTTGTATAAGTACTTAATGAAGCATAATAAGTAAATGATAAAAATTTCAAAATGATTGCACTGCTTTAAAGCCCTTTGACCTTTAATAATGTGTGGATGCACCCTGATGTGCTACGCATTCTCCAACGCGCCTAGGCATGCTTCTGATCAGGTGGTCAATGTCCTCCTGTGGTATCTCATTCCAGGCAACCACCAACTCCTCTCGAAGTGCTTCTAGAGTATGAGGAGGACGTTGCAAATTGAGAAATCTCCTACCCATCATATCCCACACGTGCTCAATTGGGGATAAGTCGGGAGATCTTGGTAGCCATGTTAACAATGCGACATCATTATGTTGAAAGAAGTCTATTGTGACTCTTGCAACATGTGGTCGGGCATTATCTTGTTGGAAAGTTGGATCTGCCAGGGTGTCAAGATAGGGTAAAAGATGAGGTTCTAGAACTTCGTGGATATAACGCTGCGCGTTCATGTTACCTCTGATGAAGATTAAAGGTGACCTGGAACCAAAAGCTATAGCACCCCAAACCATAACTCCAACAGTGTGATGAACATGTCTTTGAACAAATAACTGTGGATTCCTCCTTTCACCACGTCGCCTTCTAACCCTGGCACGACCATCGTGCATGCCTAAACAAAATCGAGACTCGTCACTATAGACAATACTGTTCCATTCCTGATCCCAGAGTGACCGTTGTCTGCACCACTCAAGGCGATTACGTCGGTGTTCTCGAGTTAAAGGGAGGACCCAGTGTGGCCGGTATGAAAACAAGCCAAAACTTTGCATGCCAATAGGTCTTCCGTGTTCTGCAAACCATTCATTTGCAATGGACCTGGTCGTGGAGAAATGATCCCTTAAGGCCAATAATCTTAGGCGGCGATCTTCACGGTCTGTTGTTCTACGGCGGCGTCCAGTGCCCCTTGCTCTTTGCGTACGGCTTTCTCGAAGCCATGTCTGACAACACCCAACCACAGTGTCTACACTTCTTTGCACTCTAACTGCAATTCCCGAAAAGAAAGTCCAGCTTCCCGGAGTCCCACTATACGGCCCCTATCAAACTCACTAAGTTGACGAAATCGTACAGGTCTCCGTACTCTAGGCATCGTAACCGATCGTAAAGGATGTCAAGAGCCAAAATTCGCCAACGTTGATTCTTTACTGCGGCTGAAATATTCATTTTTAGAGCGTTAGTGAATTAAAAAAAAAAGCAGTATAAAAACCGGAATGTCCAACTGATAAGGCTGAAAATTTTTTCACTTGTTATTTACAGTAAGATAAATACATTCACCAACTTTTATTAAAATAAAACCATTTAAACTGGGTGTTCGGATTTATATGTCACTTAGTATAAAATAAACGTACTCACGAGTACCTTAAAATCAGTAGTCAAAGAGAATTTGAGTACATTTTTCTTAAATATAGCTCAACCATTATGAAACTAGGTACCACTCACACTTCATACTGAGTTTTTCAGAGGACTCTAATAACTAGGTCTACATCGTACTAGTGATTGCTGAAAAGCATGGAACAAGGTTGTATACGGTTAGTTATGGTCACACAGACGGAAAGCAAGCATATCGTATCAGACAACCCAATTTACAGGTCGCTTATGCTGCAGGATCAAAGAATTCCAAACAGAACCGCAGTAACTGATTTTGAGACGTAAGTAGTTCACAACAGAGGCTAAAGATATCGTCATGATCTCAAAATAACTTCCTATGCTCAAACATTCATGAAGACACACCCTAAATACTACCACGACTGCTATAAAGGAGTTACTGATAACTTATTAGTATTAATTTTGAAATGGTTGAGACCGTAAGAATTCGATCTCTCAAGACCGAGTACCGTACCATAACTAATGAGTAGTACCGAACTGCACATACGGTTTCTTTGAAAAAAACGAGCTTGGCTAAAAAGCATTAATTCATTTAAGCTTGTCAGAGCTTCGATGACTCTAGTCATGACTTGGAACGAATAAGTCTTGTCAATCGCAGCAGCTACTACTAAGTGATATTCGTCTATTCTCCGTACAAAGCTAAGGCCGGCCTGAAATAATGTCCACATGCCTGGGAAGCAGCTCTTCCGACTGCACTAACGAAATTCAAAGAACAGCTGGTATCTTTCACAACGACTGTCCCTGATTTGACTCATTCTACCAATATATACTAAGTGACATATAAATCCGAACACCCAGTTTAAATGGTTTTATTTTAATAAAAGTTGGTGAACGTATTTATCTTACGGTAAATAACAAGTGAAAAAATTTTAAGCCTTATCAGTTGGACATTCCGGTTTTTATACTGCTTTTTTTTAATTCACTAACGCTCTAAAAATGAATATTTCAGCCGCAGTAAAGAATCAACGTTGGCGGATTTTGGTTCTTGACATCCTTTACGATCGGTTACGATGCGTAGAGTACGGAGACCTGTACGATTTCGTCAACTTAGTGAGTTTGATAGGGGCCGTATAGTGGGACTTCGGGAAGCTGGACTTTCTTTTCGGGCAATTGCAGATAGAGTGCAAAGAAGTGTAGACACTGTGGTTAGGTGTTGTCAGGCATGGCTTCGAGAAGGCCGTACGCAAAGAGCAAGGGGCACTGGACGCCGCCGTAGAACAACAGACCGTGAAGATCGCCGCCTAAGATTATTGGCCTTAAGGGACCGTTTCTCCACTACCAGGTCCATTGCAAATGAATGGTTTGCAGAACACGGAAGATCTATTGGCATGCGAAGTGTTTACCGACGAATGAGAAGTTTTGGCTTGTTTTCATACCGGCCACACTGGGTCCTCCCTTTAACTCGAGAACACCGACGTAATCGCCTTGAGTGGTGCAGACAACGGTCACTCTGGGATCAGGAATGGAACAGTATTGTTTTTAGTGACGAGTCTCGATTTTGTTTAGGCATGCACGATGGTCGTGCCAGGGTTAGAAGGCGACGTGGTGAAAGGAGGAATCCACAGTTTTTTGTTGAAGACATGTTCATCACACTGTTGCAGTTATGGTTTGGGGTGCTATAGCTTATGGTTCCAGGTCACCTTTAATCTTCATCAGAGGTAACATGAACGCGCAGCGTTATATCCACGAAGTTCTAGAACCCCATGTTTTACCCTATCTTGACACCTTGGCAGATCCAACTTTCCAACAAGATAATGCGCGATCACATGTTGCAAGAGTCACAATAGACTTCTTTCAACATAATGATATCACATTGTTACCATGGCCACCAAGATCTCCTGACTTATCCCCAATTGAGCACGTGTGGGATATGATGGGTAGGAGATTGCTCAATTTGCAACGTCCTCCTCAGACTCTAGAAGCACTTCGAGAGGAGTTGGTGGTTGCCTGGAATGAGATACCACAGGAGGACATTGACCACCTGATCAGAAGCATGCCTAGGCGCGTTGGAGAATGCGTAGCACATCAGGGTGCATCCACACATTATTAAAGGTCAAAGGGCTTTAAAGCAGTGCAATCATTTTGAAATTTTTATCATTTACTTATTATGCTTCATTAAGTACTAAAATTTTATTAAAATAAAACCATTTAAACTGGGTGTTCGGATTTATATCTCACTTAGTATATCAAAGGTTCTTCGTTCTAGGTCTAGAATGCCAGGCTTGTCATTCACGTTTTATCTTCGTCGCGCTCTATAAGTGTGATGTAATGTAAAATATCCTACCGAATCAATAAGATCTTTAGCGTTGTACCAGTTTTGCTGCTTCAATATTCAGAAGTTGCCTCCACATCCTTTTCAGCTTAATAAAAAAATGGCAAGTAGATTGCTACGCAACGGAGTCATCAGCTTATAAAGGATTAAGTTCAGTACAAGTTAAAACCTGTTAAAAAAATTACGGACATGTACAATAGAGAAATTAAACGGAAAAAGTCAGTCAAACAGGCACATACAATTAGTTTATAGACATTCCTTCCCTGCTTTACTGGTAGTTACCGTCCCTATGGCAAAGTTGCCCCTTACCATATCCTTAAACGCGGCTGCACCGCAGTACGAGCAGTACAGTCAAACAGACCGTTACACTGAGCCCAGATAGCAGAAGGAGACGCGTTTCTAAAACACTTCCCTATCATTTCAAATGTACGGGAACCCTATGATGTGTGAAACATGACTAATAGTAGGGAGGGTATAAATATATTAACATCAAATAATTGGAATATCCCTCCTACAATCCCCTAGTTTCTAACCCCTAGAATTTATTTCAAAATTGATCAGTATTCTCTAAATCGTCAAAAACGACGTTTTCCTCGTCTAGATTCGAAAGAAGTAAAAACAAGTAGCAGCAGTCGATCATTTTTGTGTGATAGTGTATGGTCTCTAACATCACCTCCATCCGACGTGCTTCTCTTCTGCTATTTCTTCTTCTTGTTCTTCATCTTGCACCGCAGTCGTTGCCGCACCAGAGCATCGCAGCACTGCCAGGACAGACGCGACCAAGCGGAAAGCAACGAACACAGCAATTTGCTATGTTGCCAAATATGCATCTGTCATTCACCAATAGATGAGATCGAGATCGTTTTGAAATGAACTACGGGAGCTTAAAGAGTCGAAAATACGAGGAAGTCAATAATGTTAGAGACACGTCGTGTAATTTCTTGCTTCTGGTCTACGATGGTCTCTTAGATTCCCCATACTACCTAATAAATAATGAAATCTACTTGGAAATGTCTAGTAAGACTGGTTCTTATTCATAGTGTAAGGTTTTCAAGAATGTCTTCATCGTGATGAAGTTAATGTTCCTGACAAGAGACGTGCCTTTTTGACCATCTGATTGGTACCTTGCACGATCAAACAGACGGCCATCGACTTCTTCCTGGGTATCGGCACAAATGTCCTCCGTCGTTTCGTTTCCCTACAAGTATTATTTCCATGGACTGTCTTCCAACATATCCAACTTTTTAGAGTGTTAAGGGTCGTCAAATTTAGCGCTATAAGTAAAGACGTATTGACACTTTGGATGTACTTACAGGTATGTTGTATTTTCCTATGATAGAGGATCCTACTCTATTACTGTACTATCCTCTGTTCTTACCACTAAATGATATGCTTCCTTTTGATCGATATCTCGAGGTATTTATTAAGTATACTTCCATCTAGATACTACAAAAAGCCTTTTGCGGATTCGCAGTGATATGAGTGAGCAGTTCAAAGTGCGGTGGAGGAAGTATCAGATTGGGCGGATCGGTGGCTAATTAAAATTAACCATTCGAAAACGCAGGCAATCTACTGCATAAAAAGACGTCGCGGCGTTCCGTCCGAAGTTTCAAGGAATGGACTTCGTATACCATGGGAATCATCCGCTAAGTATCTCGGTGTCATTCTGGACAAAGGGATGACTTGGCGGAACGATATAGAAGCGCTAAAAACTGAATTCCAAATTACGTTTCGACAGCTTTACCCATTATTATGTAAACGTTCAAAATTAAGTTGGATTAACAAGGTGGTCATAAGACCAGCAATGACTTACGCATGTGCGGCTTGGTGTTTTATTGCTAAAACAGACATGCGAAATCTGCAGGTTCTGCAAAGCAGGACTTTGCGCACTATTGCTGACGCCCCATGGTATGTCTCTAACGAAACTCTACATAGAGACCTCGATTTCCCTTACCTAAAGGACTACAATAAGCAACAGGCGCAGCGGCGCTATAGTCTAGCGGAATCGCACAGCAACCGTTGTTGCGTTAGTCAGTGGACTACACAGTCGAGCAAGTTCGCAAACCCAGGAGGCCGTGGCTCGCAGTGTAATCAAAATTAATTCGTGAACTGATAACAACCAAAATTGGAGCATTTTGACAAATTCGAATATTTTTAGACTATATCAAAATCTGTGAAGTGATTTTAACAATGCGTAAATGCTGCCTATCCTAAAAGATTCTCTTCTTCCCCTTTGCTCTCGTTCTTCCTTCTGTCCTTTCCTTCCGTTTTTTCCTTAAAATTGTCTGGTTTCTAGGTTACCAGACCTGACAGACTTGCAAACTGATACTGTGACTCAAGAGCTAAGGTCCCACGGACCGCTCTGACAACCAACGATGACTTGATGAGTGAGCAGTTCAGTCAACTTGACTGCAACAAAAAAAAAGACCTATTCGAGTCTTATACTTTCGGTACCTTATGGTCACTGTGTGTGATCCACATAATTTTTGAGCAAACGTTTGTAAAGAAGATATCAGGTATTCTCTAACGGTATTTGAGTCAATACAATATTAGAGTCACTACAAGACGATTGAAGATACATTGTCAATCAAAAGTTTATGAATCTAAAGGTCCAAGTCTAATTATAGATACTTTCTCGGTTTTTGATGCAACACATTAAAACTACAGGAACTACTTCCGTACATACACTGAGTGACAAAAAAAGGTAAACACTTACGTATGTTTATTAGAATTTAAGAATTCTTTACATATAGATTTATCTTGCCATTAACAAGTGATAAAATGGTCAGGTTGTTCTGTTAAGTTTTTGTGGTGCCTGCGTGTATTGATTGGTGATAAAGAACGCAGTAACGTTGAGAAGATAATTGCCCAGGGTGCTGTAGGAGCACTTTTTGAAATTTTGTTTTTGCACAAGTTTTATGATGGGTTGAAGTGCGCACTTTTTCTGTTCAACGATTTTTTTAAAGAGAACCTAGTGAAAAAAATGAAAAAGTGGCTCTATAGGACCCTGTGGGGTTTTGTTTTCAGCACACTGTGAAAATTTCGTCCATAAGTATCAAAAAATAAAGCGTCAATTTCGAAGAGTGCAAACCTCTACAAATCGTATTTTGGACGAATTTTGCCTACTGTTTCGTGCTGCCAACCCAAGCGGTGCGCTGCAATGTACGGAGTAACAAAGGACGTATTCAGATAATTTGGTGGCCCTATTTCATATAATATCGCGTAGACAAGTCGTTCTGCAAATAGGTACTCATAATCGCGATCGCTGATACTCCTCGATTTTAAAGCCGTTTTACTTCCCACACCATTGGCGAGGAAGTATTGTAATCGCGAAAAAATTTTAAAATGATTATGTTATGTTTTTTTTATGTCAGATGACATCTACATTACGAAAAACTGTATCACTCATCATCAACTTGGAAATTATCGCTCGGATTTTTATGAAATTTCCACACGGGGTTTACTAGTATGCCAAAGCTTTTTAGTTCTACTCCAGTGGCAACGGTGCTATAGGCAAAAAAGAAAAAGTAACAATTGCTGAAACTCCGTTTTTGACGTCTCAGGGGTTCCTAATCATTGACATAAAAAAATTGTACTGCTTAAAAAGGGGGGTTGGAATCAGTGAAACACGTTCTATAATTAAGAAGCTTCTGATCCCAGTGATTACAGGAAATTTAAGTAACAAAAATCCGACGATGTGTAAATATCGGTATCTGCTCTATAGGTTTGACACCAAGAGCCAACAGATCTGCCACTACCGACAGTAGAGAATAATAAATTCGGATGTCACTCCAGTCAAGTATAGGGGAATTTAGCGTGGAACTTTAAAATTATCGATATGTCAAGCCAATATGTTTCTGAGAACGATCATTTGGTAGATTTTATACCTGCATTTTCATTTGAATTTCATATCCCGTGAAATGCACTCATTTCGCCGTTACCTTTTGTGTTCTGCAGTTTGTGATGTTTTTGTGGATATAAGCAGGCCTTAATTGTCTAAGGTGCTATCAGAGCTTTTTAAAAAATTTTGTCTTTGCGCAAGAACGATGGTGGGTCGAAATGCTCACTATTTGTGCTCAACTTCTTGATATTTTAAAAAGATCCTAGTGGATAAAATCGAAAAAGTGGATCGCTGGCACCCTGTGGACTTTGTGTTTAGCACGCTGCAAGAGTTTCATTTGGAAATAACAAAAATGAAACGTAAGCCGTGAAGTGCAAATCGGCTTTTGGACGAAATTCATCTACTGTTTCGTCCTGCCAGTCCACGGTGGGTTCCGACTAAGAAAACATGTATTCAAATAATTTTACATCTTTCCTAAAATAAATTCAAGAACTCAAATTCAAATTCGTTTGTTCATGTCAATAAACACAATTATGTTTACAAGGGTCATGTGGTAGATGGTAACAATAATTGTACGAGGGTCATAAAAATATCTTATGCAGTCAAAATAAGAGGAAACAGGTAGTTTTTGCAAAGCAATAAACAGGTAGGCTTATACCTGGATTAAGAACATGTCTTGTCTACTGTAATAGGTAGATGAAGGTGATGCTGCCAGAAATGGATGTGTGCGATCAGTAAACAAACCACAAGATCGGACTGCCGTGTCCAATGATTTTTGTACTGCCTTTTTTTAATGCCTCACTAGAAAACTCTGTTGGGTATATGATGGAGTTTACTAGAACTTTGCAGCTTGTTGTCTGCCTTCTTATACAAACTTCACCAAATCGAGACGCTGTCAACCTTATCCTCCGTTGAAGATGCCACAAGGTACAGTCCTGTGATTTGGTGACTTGTTCGATATACAAAATCTCGTAGTCACTTATTTTAAGTTTCCCCAAAAATTGTTCGCTTGGCAACCTCCAAATCAATGTTGTTAATGTCAGGTTTTTGACTGAATTCGCCATAAAACTATTTATTTTCTTTGGAATTGCTATCCGAATTGTTAGTTATTTTTGTATCAGCTTTTTTTGATCTGAGTTTCTTTGCAAGATTTTTGCGTTTGAGTCTTTGTTCCATCTTAGTGATAAGCGATGTTGGACGAAGCTTAGAACGCAAATGTATTTGGACCACATAGACAGGCCGTTCGGTATTGTGGCTCACTACAGCTGCAGCACATCTTCCATGGTATGACCTCTTCTTGCAATAATTTATTTGCTTACCCCAATGTATTTTGCTATTATAGAGTTGAACTGCTCCACACTTTTGTTGTCCTCATCATGAATTAAACTCACTGCAATCGTAATTAAAATTGTCGCATATGACCTTTTATTGTCCATTATCAACCTTGATAAAAAAGGCACTCAAGAACAATGACACCAGCAAGAGTATCTACAGCACAACAATTCAACACACAATATCGACGAACAGTAACAAGGGTAGAACAATACATAATCACTTGCTGAGTACCAAAATAGGAAACGATTTACAGGCTAGATCGCTAATCAAAATCCGACTCTGTCGTCCGTCTTGCCGTCTTAGACCAGCCCACCATCGTTTCCTTTTCACCCCCCGTTACCTCATCAGATGGTGCGCGTGATTGTAGAAGCCCCGTTAAGGCGTTACCACCGAGAGTACTCTCGGTTAAGGACGTTAAACTTCGCACAAGGTGCAGTTAGTCAACTTGTTTACTTATTTCGTATGGTATTGCGACGTAACCGCCAAAGTCCATGAAAAGATACACAGTTTGAAGTTTCAGGTATACGATACAATTTCCGATGGCTAACAAATGTATTTAAAAATACTCGTTTCCGGGCGACCTACACAAATAAGATTGTAGTTCCCATGCTTTGCTATTTTCGTGCTGCGGATTTAGTGAACCTAGAAGTTAATTTGTTGTGGTTCATTTGTTCACGGATTATTTTTTAGGTACGCTACGATGATCATGAGCTATTTTTTCAGATCAATAGACGTGCTTCAGCCTGTGAGGGAATTTTGATGCATTTAAAAGTATTCTTCGAGAGGATTTTCGTGAAACGAGGTATAACTAACTTTGAATATGGAAGAAGCTTGGAGCAAATGTTGACTTTTTCCAGATTTTATGTATGTAGGCTTGATCCGTTGATCAATTCATTAATTTCAAATAGCAGACTCTCAATATTTCATTGCTTTTTTAAAAACAAGTGACTAAATCTAAAGCCGGTGTGTATGGGTGAAATTGCGATACATCGAAGATTGTATCTGAAACCGTAGCAAAGGAATGGGAAGTGCAGAGTCACAATGCTTGATGCCATTTTATACATCTTAAAGTACTTTTTGTGATAGTCCAAGAGGTAAAGCAAAAACTGAGTCACTGACCAGCATTTATATGTACTTTTATCGCCTGCTCGGTTGGGTAGATATCCGAATCACTGGTACTAGGTGAGGAGGTCAAGTAAAAATAAGACTAACATTACATGTTTCTGATGGCTGTTTTTTTAATGTACCCGTATACCGCCGGCCATAAGTTCTGCCAGACGCTTTAAACAAGGCGCCCTGTTATAAATTCTTCACCCTCTTATTTTTTTGAATTTTGAAGAAAACGGCGTGAAGTAGGTTGATTCTGCACTTCCCACACAACGCCGTTATTAATTCATATTTCAGCACAAACTAGACCCCCCGAAAAAAAGCCAGTCAAACAGGCTAAACAATCAGTCTACATACATCCATTCCCTGCCCTACCGGTAGTGCATCTGGAAATATCGCCTCTCCCCCATACTTAACCCGGTCAGTCGCGGCAGCGATGTCAGAGCATAGGAAACACTATGCTGCGGCGCAGCGTAATATCATGCCAGAAATATAGAACGTTCACCAAGGCAGGCTGCACGCCGTCGGGAGCAGCAGCCGCGGCTGGTAGGCAAACGATCCGTCTGCTGTGAATATTTTGTTTTAAGGGCTAGCGTACTGAAGACTTTATAATATGTGAAATATGTGCGTTGAATTACCAAGGTCGGGAGCGTATAAACATCAAAAAATTGAGATAAATCCTCCCCACCCCCTACGCCCCCAAGTTCTCTAACCTCTAAATTTTTTTCAAGAATGACTAAGATCCTCTGAATCTTAAAAAAGGAGGTTTGAATAATTTTTATTCTTTTTTATTTTAGGCATTGTTCTCTGTTGCTATTCGACCGATTTTCAGGAACTACAAAGCTTTGGTTTGGTGGTCAGATCGATCGCTTTTTACGAGGAGTGGAACCTTTAATTCTCATAATGAACATATTTGGTCGATAGAAAATCCCCGTTCTGTAAGAATTCACTCGTTTCAACATATATTTTCTAGAAATATCTGGTGCGGCATTTTTAATCGCCGACTGTTAATACACGTATTGCCATAACGTTCAGATGCAAACTCATACTTAGCTTTTGAAGAGAATTACATAGAAAATCTGTTAGATTAATTTGTTTTTTTACGAAAACAATGCACTCTAGGAAAAAACACAAAAGCAATTATTTGTAGCAAACCGATTGTAAAATTCGTGGCGTACTATTTTTATTTGGAAAAACAATGCCACTAATCCCCTGTATCTCCGCCACTGGTGCACACTAATTTCGAGTAAAGACTTTTGTATGTGGACAATACTTAGGTAAAACCGCACACCAATTCTTAGTTCATTCTAGCTGACGGTTTTGAAGATATTAAAAAAAATATTTTTTATTTTTAAACTTCAACACCCCCTATTTTTTTAATGACCTCGAGGAAAAAATGTCATAGAAGACCCCTATTAAAACGTGGTACTGTGTATAATGTTCCATTTTTTGTATATAGCCGGAAATCTGTAGCAGTTACAGTGTTATAATGATTTACAATACGTATGTATTTAAAAATTGGCCACAGAATTTGAGTTAGCCTCATTGTCCTTCCTCACCTGGTACCACCGAGTCGTCCATCTACACAACTCAGCAGATACGTAGGCATTGAAACTACTTATAAATGCTATTCAGTGTTCCACGTCTTTCAGAAAATATGCAATGCCTTGCAGCCCTGAAAATATCCCAAAATGATGCGTTTTACATGATTTTTTCCTGTATAAAAGCCACCAGAAAACTCACATCACTTCTAAACATCGATCTCTTGTAACTTTTTGCGGATATAACAACACCATTATCAAAATCTTCCAGCCTTGCCGCTCTTGGCTTATTCACGTATTTTTTCAGGTGCGTGAAATTGCGCTGCATTATTCGAAAATGACTGGGCGGAAATTTACTTTCGGGAAAATTGATTGTTACATTTTTTGTACTTGTTGCAACCATCGGATATTAAAAAATGTGTCAAGCAGGTAGACTCAGCGTCTTGCGTAAACTGAAGTCTTTCTGAGTATCCAATATATTTCCAATATTGTTTCAAGTGATTGTAAATAGCTGATAATATGCTTATAAGCTGGACCTAACCTAGATCCGTCATCCGGTCTGCTACAAATAGGTTAACGATGTTTAATAGAACCGATTTTACGGCGCACGCCCTTGGCTCGCCTGCACTTTTGTGACAAAGCCAGTCAATTTGTGTAAAGATCCGCAATATTACTCTACGCACAACTTCTTAACCCCTACAAGCTCCCACTCCTAATTTTCAACCTATGCCAAGATAAAACGTCTTTCACTAATACCAATGATGCAACGCTTACAAGCCACAATCTAGTACAACGACCAATTTTGAACCTCTACAAATAATTTCCTGAAAATGGCCAAGACCAAACGTAAAAAACAAAAATTGAGCGACTTTTATTTTGTCATTAGCCATTACAATTCCTTCTTGCAAGAGAGCAGTTGCATGGGAAGTAAAAGATACAAAGGGTGATTTTTGGTACAGTAACTTGGAAATGAACAAACAGCTGAAGCTGGTAGAAATCTCAATAATTCATTCCAGTTTATATTCTGTAGAAACACTTTTACTTTTATGAGACAGTATTTGGTCATCAGGGGTGTAAATGTGCGTGTGCTTAATCGATTTTAGTGACCAATAAAAGAGCGTTTACATAAACTGTTGAATCGCCTACAATCAGTAGCTGTTATATAAATCAACACCCATTTTTGTCAAGCAAAATCTCGAAAGCATACATTTCATCGACCTTAATTTAATGGCTATAATTATGGACATTGCTCAATACTGAAAGATGATCCGGAATGAAATGTTGATGGAAATCGTAGTACAGTCGATTTCTATAGAGAATATTCCGTATTTTGAATTGAATGAAGGATAGTCAGACAAGCGCATATACGACTTCAACAAGAGATACTCAGGAGTGGGTAAACTAGGTCAAAGTCTTGGAGAAGGTGGTGTCATGTTAGCCGATAAAGGACATTAGAATGGATTCTTGCATTGCTAGGCATTGCTGGATATCTACAAAGCAAATGCTCAAATGGTTCGTCTTCCTGCTCGAATACCCTACAGTATATTCAGATAAGAGATAGACCGGATGTAAACAAAAGGTTCGGGTGATTTTCACGCTAACGCCGCCGTCTCGACGTAAAACAGGAGCCCTCATTGGTCAATTCGCAATTAAATGCCTATGCCGAGCGGCAGAGCAGTCGTATCAAGGCAGAGTCACATTCAGGTTCAGACGTGTTACGTATGTCGTGTGCATCATCGCAATTTGATATTTCTTTGGACGTTTTCGTTTGTTATCTTATTAAGTTGTTGAGTTTGTCGTTGTTATTGTTATACCTTGTTATTGATTGTTATTGTTATCAACTGCTTGCGCAAAATGCCCAGTAGTACAGATACTGCCGATGAAGTTGTAAACTCCTGTAGTCCACCTAGGAAACGCTCTAAAAAGAGACACCTGAGTGCAGAAATGAAAGAGGTCATTTTGAATATATATATAAGATCGAGCGCGAGGAGAACGAGGCATCATCCATCAAAGAAATTGTTGTGAAGGTTTCTCACAAAGTTGGGGTGTGTCGCGCATCAGTGTTTAATGTGTTAAGACAATACAAAAAAATCACACCTTTTCTGAGCTAATGACCAGTAAACATCGCAAAAGTATTGTTAAATCATTGGATGAAGCTGATAAGCATGCGATTAGGAGGAAAGTGCATGAATTCTTCTTTAGGAATGAAATACCTACTATAGATAAAGTACTGCAGGAGGTAAATGGAGATACAACGTTGCCAAACTTCAAACGATCAACTTTCCATGCGTTACTGAAGCATTTAAATTTCAAATGGAAAAAACGGGGTCGTAATAGTTTACTACTGGATAGAGAAGAAATTGTGCTATGGAGGAGGGATTATTTAACAAAAATTGGGAAATATAGAAATCAAAACAGGAAGATTTATTACCTTGATGAAACGTGGGTAAACGCAGGACACACTACAAGTAAAGTATGGGTTGATGATTCTGTAACTTCATCCAGGAGGGCCTTTCTAGATGGACTGTCCACCGGATTAAAAAATCCAGCAGGTAAATACGAGTAATAGACAACAATCGGATGTTTTTCAAACCTTGGGAACAAGGTTCTAAACATTAATTCCAGGGGGCAGATAAAACATATTACAAGTAACAAAACTTTTATAACTTTCGATAAAATGCGTGGAGGTTTTATTGTCATTTTCATTTGTTAGAACTTTTTTAAGCCATGTTTTTATGTGTTTTCGATATTTCAATAATTTTTTAATATAATCTTAAAATATGTCGAATATTATAAACTTAAAAAAAGTTACTAAGTTTTATATTGTGTACCGTTCCTAATATTTCTAATCATTTTAATTCATACTTTAAGCTTTATAAAGTTATAATTTGTTAATATTAATATTTGCGCGTATTTCAGGTTCCTGATCATTCATTTTTTAAAGGTTTATAACTTTAAATTAAATTGTGAAGCGCTGAGTAATCATACGACATTCAATATTCTTTCTTTCAATATGACTAAATAATCCCAATTATAGCAATCTGATACTCATGTCTCAATGTTTTTTCGCTGAATGTGATGAAAACATTTGAAAAAGGTTCGCTTATTGAAATAAATCTACACCAGTTAGTACTTCGATTTCCAGGTAAAGGGAAAAGGCTCATTATCTGCCATATTGGCAGTGAGGATGGATTTGTTGTTGACCGTCTGTGGTGCTTTGAGTCTAAGAAAACTGGAGATTACCACGAGGAAATGAATGGCGAATCGTTTGAACAGTGGTTTTCAAAAATTTTACCGAACTTAGAGGAAAACGCAGTAATTGTGTTGGATAATGCGCCTTATCATTCTCGAAGAATGGAGAAGGTCCCAACAACGGCTTCAAGGAAAGTTGATGTTCAAAATTGGCTCCGCTCGAAAAATATCAACTTTGAAGAAGCAATGCTGAAAGTACAATTATTAAGAATTGTCAAGGATCACAAGGCGGAATATCAAAAATACGCCATTGACGAAATGGCAGCAAGTCAAAATAAAACTGTGCTCCGTTTACCTCCATACCATTGCGAGCTCAATCCCATTGAGCTCATATGGGCAGAGGTTAAAAATTATATAGCTAAGCACAATACAACTTTTAAATTTTGTGACCTCAAAGGACTTTTCAAAGAAGCACTAGAATTAATAACAGCGCAAAAATGGGAAAACTGTATTAAGCACGTGAAAGACAAAGTTGAAAAGAGAATGTGGGAACTGGACAATATTTTAGAGGAACAAGTCGAGCCATTCATTATTGACGTTGGTGCTTCAGGCAATAGCGATGATGAAAGCTCATCAAGCTCATCTTTCCAAAAAAAGATGTCGTTCATCAAATTCGGTAAGTTATAAGTAATTATAAAGCTACTGTATTTTTTAATTAATTATTGACATTTTTGAACCCATTTTTGAACGTTTTAATTTGGTTGCATATTTACCTAGAAATCAAAAAATATACTAATCAATATTCTAAAAGCAATTGTAAGAGATATACGATTATTTTTAATTTAGGCTAATTTAAACGCCATTTTGAGATTATATTCGACTGTATTTCACCAAACATCAGGCGGCATCCGAAGCTGGAAATCGAAGTGAAAATTTTGAAACCCTTATGTATATTTACATCATTATATATTTCTTACCCCACCCCCACATGATCCTATATCCATCACCAATCGTATACACATCGAATTGTGCTAATTTACTACAAAGTTACGCAAAGCAGCATCTACTATCTAAAATATGTACTGCGTGACTCTTAGTACGTCCCTGCCGAATGTTACAGCGTTCGATGATCACGTGGTCTTGTTTATGTCCGGTCTATCTCTTATCTGAATATACTGTAAATGAATTTGCGCCACTGTAGCCGCAAACTACGTATAGCTTAAAATTTAGATGTAAACAAAAGAGCGCTTCTGCTTTTTATAGATAATTGTGGCCTAAACAGGTAGTCTCAGATGATTGGTAGAGAGACTGTTATGCTCTCTAGCTCATACCCTCTACCTTCTCCGCTGTCGCACCTCACCATCACGGTCAACTGTTAAGTGGTCAAAATACTAGATAACCGTAGAGCAAACCATTTTATGCATATATCCATAAATACTCATGGTTGAAATGAGCATCTTTTCCAGTTCTTTTTATGAGGCCCAAACTTTAATCTATCATTAACTTTATGAGCTCAAAATCCCAAAGGATTGGAAAAGTAATTCCTACTGAGTAATTATACTCATACTTCATGCCCCTGCAATATTTATGTCTATTTTTTTCTTTCTTCGCGGTAATCAGTATTGAAAATCTGAGGTAGATTTTTCAACTGGATGCGTGAGCTACTCAATCACAGTTTTTCTCTCCGTAGTTTCATTGTCTGGATTACAAGATTTTTGAAAAATAATATATATTGACTGTACTATAATTACGTTACTCAATCGCGAGAGATGATCCGATACATTAAGGCGGAGTAGTACGGCATGGATTCGCCCTAAAAGAACAGATGGTCGCGTTACGTACGATTACGTAACAGTGGTACGTGTACTCGATTCGCATATCTCCACATATGCATTGAACGACTATTCTCACTTATTCACTGAAACTATTGCAATTATTTCAATCGCGATCCGAAAAGAGTTACTTGTTTCCTTATTTGCGTCCATGTGACATCATGTGACTTGAATTACAAATGGAAATACCATTTTGTGTTAGTAAATCTAATGAAAAATGTCCATAAACGTATGCTCCAGAATCTCCCATTACCAAGGGGTATTGTAAATCCACACCACTACACTGATGAAACTGAAAAAGTACAAAACAGCAATATTGTTCAAATTACGCTATGTGGAATCATTCTCCTAATGCACTGAATACAATTTTCGATATCAAACTTCACCAAGTTCATCGAGCGGTTTGAAATTGTTCATATTTGTTTACCTCGAATATCCTAACCAATTTTCCTCTAAAAATGGATCTTTCCAAAAATTGTCAAGAGAGGCGATTCATTAGAAATCACTACCTTATTCAAAAATGCGATAGATGTTTCAAGAGAAGTCAATGTCGTTCCCTTTTTGCACTGGTAACCTGAAAAATTTCCGCATTCCTCTAATTACATTTCTTCCCATAGGTAAATAATGACAATGAAAGTAAATAATGAATATAAGAAATGTTCACGCAGCAACTAAATATCTGACCATAACAGTCACTGAAAGTATATCAAAAAATACCAAGAAAATTAAAATAAATCGTAAAGACAGTTCAAAAAAACTGGGTTACTGCTGAACTAATTAAATCTATCAATGAAAAAAAACGAGAAATATAAATTATATAAGACGAATCCAACAGACGAAACAAAACAAAATTATTTGTACTATAAAACTAAACTCTGCCAATTGATCAACATTTCGAAACAAAAATATTACACAGAAACACTACAAAACAACAAATCCGACTCTAAAATGCTATGGAATACCATAAATCAGATCTGTAATCCATCCAAATCTGAAACAAAAATTGAAGAAATAAACGTCCATAATACAACACTTAACACAAGTAAAGATATTGCCGATGCATTCAATAATAGAAGTAGGTAAAAAATTCGCAATGAAAATAAATAAACCTAACACAAATATTCCACCTAGAAAATGTATACAACAATCGATTTTCTTTGAACCGGTGTCTAAAAATAAAATAAAAAATGCCATACACAGTTTGAGAAATAAAAAAGCCCACGTCTTGATGGTATACGATCAGAAATGTTAAAGATTTCATCCGAAATTAGTAAGCCCTTGACGTACATAGCGAACTTGCTAGTTGGATCGGGAGAATTTCCAGATTATTATAAAGTAGGAGTAGTAAAATCTATCCACAAATCCGGTGAAAAAACAGATACTAACAATTGCAGGCCTATAACTCTAATATCCAGCATTGCAAAAATTATTGAGAAAATTATAAAAACACGACTTCTACATTTTTTTGATAAACACAATCTGATTAAGGAAAAACAATTTGGATTCCAGAAAAACAAGTCTACTCAAGATGCAATTTCTTTTTTGACATCAAAATTATACAAATTACTGGACCAAAGTGAATATACCCTGTGTGTGTTTTTAGATCTAGCAAAATCATTCGACACAGTAGACCACTTGCTACTATCAGAAATTTTACATGACTCAGGAATTAGAGGCAAGGCTTATAACCTTATAAAAAGTTATCTTTCCAACAGAACACAGTGCGTACAAATAAATAATCCCTTAAGCACAAACAAATTGATAACGTATGGAGCCCCACAAAGGACAGTGTTAGGCCCCTTATTATTTACACTTTACATTAATAGCCTGCTGAGCTTAAAATTTGAAGGGACAATCATATGTTTCGCAGACGATACTGCTATCATTTATTCGGAGAACAACTCGTGGGATGATCTAAAAGTGAAGGTTGAAAGAGACTTAACAATAATTGCAGACTGGTTTAGACATAAATGTCTAACTATTAACTTTCAAAAGACTATGTTCATGCCATTCACAAATCACAGAAACAAATTACCATACTTTGTATCTATACAGATTAACTGTGATAATATAAATACTCAAATAAATTTAACAAACCAAATAAAATATTTAGGTGTATATTTAGACTCAAATTTAAAGTGGAATATACGAGTACATATTGATCATGTAATAACCAATTTGAGACCATTATTGTTTAAAGTATCTAAACAAATATTTGAAAATTTTATATCATGCTATGATCGAAAGTCGTATAAGTTACGCAATATTAGGTTGGGGTGGAGCACTTAATAACCAAATTAATAAATTAGAAATTATCCAAAAACAATTTTTAAAAATAATCCTTGACAAACCACTCTTATACCCATCTGATCTGTTGTATTCTGAAGCAAAACTATTAGACCCTAGGCAACAATTATTTTATAAAATTATAAATTATCAATTTCACCATAGAAATAATCTTATTCCGTTAGATCACTTATATCAAACTAGAAACAAAATCACCAGCGTTACAAAAAAAACATATATTCTGTATTTGTAGACTGACAGCAATACACGAAAATAGGTGTAGGTCGAGAATGCCAAAAAGTATGACCGGCAGGGTTATTACTTAAAAAAAATAATGTCAAAGAAAACGATAAAATATCAACTTGTCGACTAGATAGCTGGTAGTGTGGAAATATATAGTTTATTCCGTATCTGCTATAAGTGAGCATGAAATGTACCACAGCTAGTTCCTACTAGACATCTTGAGGGAAAATCTACATAATGTCATAAAAAGCCTTCATGTAAAAAATGACATAGTGTCGCTTTTCCAGTTACGTAATACAAAATATCAAAAAAAGAGCTCAAAATTTCTCAAAAGATGAGGGCATGATGTTAGTATCATTGGTCAGTAAAAACAAAAGCATAATAGAGAACAAAAACAGTTGCACAGTTTCCTGGAAAGAGAAAATTTCTGTTTCTACATTCCTTTTTGTATAACGAAATCTTGCAAGAAAATCCAGGTCTTCAAATTCGACAAAGTAATTTGGCCGGTGTCGGATTATTTTTGGCCTTCTTTCCTCTTGGTCTCTGCTATCCGCATTCACGTCGTAATCCATAAACATGTTTCAGCTTCAAATTATCTTTATCCATGAACTGATATGAATTTGTGAATTTTTGAATACTCTCCAAAGTCTGTGTCAACAAACTACAGTCTTTCTAGTTAACTCATTGATGGTCTGTTGTTTAAAGCTAACTACCGTTTTACTATAGACATGATATTGAAATACGCTATTTCATGGATAACTATAAGTTAAAACTAAGGTCGTGGTTAGCCTGCGACTGAAAAACCTGGCCACAATGTAATGTAATTGTAAGTAATGTGAGCTTCTTCGACGCATACAATTTCGTCATTCTTGATTGATTTTGTCGTCGTTCCATTGACGAATTCTGAAAAGTGTATCTATTGACACATTGCAGACAGTATTGTCAAGGTATAGGCGAAATATACAGGGGGGCCATATGTTGTATGCTTGTAATATCCTAATATTTCTACAAAAGAATTGATCCTTGAGATGCTCCTTAAGGGAAAGTCTGGTAGATCGTATCGCTACACTCTCTAATACTTTATGGCTTTGATCACTGCGCCTTGAGATCATACAAGGCGCCAACAATCTTCGCTAATCTTCATTCGATTTTATCAAAATGTAACAACTATTCTTAGAAAGCCGTGCTATAACCGAACGTTATAACTCATACACATTTCTTTGAACACTTTGAGATGCTGATGGCGTAGCGCGAAACATTTTCGGTGAAGCATCCAGCGTTCGGCGAATTAAACTCCATGTCCATAGTTGGCCGTTGAGATTTGCACATAAAAATGCCATGGAACAAAGGCGGGCCCGGTAGGAGAAATTACAAACGAGATTATCTTTACAGCGATCTGGCAAAATCGGGTAAACAAAATGATGCCGACAGCAACAAGCAGAAGGTTCGAGGTCTCATTTTCCCATTTGTATTATAGTACAGTACTCGGGAAGAATATCATAAATAAATTCTCAGAAAAGGCTATAACGATATAGGATTACGCATACGAGAGATGTGGAATTTTAGAGATCACTTAGTTTTCTCAGAATTAGCCATTTTGGTGACATGTTAGGTTTTCGTAATACTACTAAAATATTCTTCAGCTCTAACTATAATAGCCTATCTTATAAGTAAATGCCAGAAGTATGGGGTCTACATATTTGTTTTCAAAATCCTAATGTGGGATATAATACCCAAACCTAACTGTAAGGAAGTTTAGTTTTCATAGATAGTTCTGACTTTTGTTTAAGGTATCAAGTGATTTCTGTGTGATCATTGCCGTCCACATACACAGAGATATTATTTTTCTGAAATACTTAAAGCAAAAAGATACGGTAAACAGATTTTAGGAATCAATTTGAATAGTATATAAAAATTTCATTAATACAATGAAGGTTGCAGGTTGTTTGTTACTTCCCATGCCTACAGGCGATGAAGAATTATAATCGTGGAAAATTTCGAAGAAATATTATATTGTTTGGATGTTGTATAATATCTACATCACAAAAAATCATGTCACCTATTTCCGTTGGTCTGTCTGGCTGTCCGGTAATCCTTGGCCTGCCTATAACTTGGATTTTGATAAAATGTTTACCAAGGTTACTGCTATGCCAAGAACGAAAGAGCTGAAAGTGAAAAACGAGAAAAGAAATGGTTAAACTTTGTTTTGACGATGCAAAGTATCGTGATCATTACTGAAAAATTTTAAGGTGTAAAAAATTGCGGGGTGGGTGAGGGTTATCGCATTTTTTTTGATGTAAGTAAGTTTCCAGCCTCGGTAGTTCTACGCATTTAAGATGGTATTATTTTAACAGTTGGTAACACCTCCATGCTCAACATATTGACAGATATATTGTGTCAAACTTCCGCTGTGAGCGATGGATCGTTTTAATCTTGAACAAAGGTGGGAAATATTGAAAAACTATTTTCAAAGTGAGCGCTGAGTTGCAGAAACTTTGCGAAAATTAAGAAGACTCTTTGGTCGGAATGAAGCTCCGTCCGCGATTGGTATACGAAAATTCGTGAAGAAGGGTCGTGAAACTGGCCTGGTTGTGGATAACAGAAGGTATGAGCGTGTTCGACCCGTACGCACAGCCGAAAAGATTGATGCTGTTGCCCAGAGTGTGCGTGAAAACTCAAGAATATCCACTCGTCACAGAGCACAACAGGTGGGCATCAGTCGCACTTCTGGGCGGAGAATATTGCATAATGACCTGGGATTTTTTCCTTATAAGGTGCAACTTGTACAAGAATTGAAACGGACGTCAATTTTGGTCGCCAAATCATCTTCGCGCACGAAGCCCATTTCCATCTGAAAGGTTACGTTAACAAGCAGAACAGTAGGATTTGGGGTTCTAAAAATCCACCTCTCGTCATAGAAAAACCAATGAATCCAAAAAGAGTACTGTTTGGTGTGGCTTTTGGAGTGGTGAGATTATTGATCCCTACTTTTTTCAAGATGGAGATGGTAACAGCGTGACTGTAAACGGCGAACGCTATAGAGACATGCTGAGGCGTTTTTTATGGCCACTATTAGACGTCATGCATTTGCACAATGTCTGCTTCCAGCAGGACGTCGCTACATGCCACACCAACCGTGAAGCAATCGATCTTTTACACACTGAGTTCGGTCATCGCGTTTTGGAGATGTGTATTGGTCAGCCCTCAACTGTGATTTGACGCCCATGGAGTACTTCCTATCGGGTACTGTTCTTAAGGAAAATATTCGTCGAGCTGTTGATGAAATAGACCCACAAACTATCGAAAATGTGCTTCAAAATTGGGTTAAGAGGATGGACTACTGCCAGGCCAGCGGCGGCAGCGATTTAACTGAAATTGTTTTTCATAAATAATCGGAAGGTGTATTTTTTTGAATAAAGTATCGTGTTGCATATTATTGAAGAGTGCAGTTTTAATACCAATTTAGACATTTAGACATTTTTGGCACATCATAAACTTCCCCGTACATTTGCACTTAAAACTGCTTCCACTATCTGGACCACTGGTGAGCGTGCCGATCGGTGTTCTTGTCGTACTGCCGCGCTGTCGCGCCAGACGCCTTGTGATATTAGGTATGGGGGAAAAGCAACGTTTGCAGATGGACTACCGGTAGGACAGGAAAGAATGACTAAGGACTAATTTTGTGTATCTAACTTTTTTCTCAGAGGGTCAGCCTGTCCGAACATGATCCTTTATGGCCTGGTGACGATGATGCGTAGAAAGTGCAGAGTCAACCTACTGGACGTCATTCTTTTCAGCCCATGTTAAATCTAATCTGGCCTTATAGTAAAATTAAGAGTTTTGAAAATTTCCTCATTTTTCGAGATCTAAATAAATATGATTTCTCGCTTAAACATCATTTTTAGATCATGAAAACTATAAAGTATTGATATAAGTGTTCTATAGAAGAGTTGTTCTCACAAAAAAATCGATTGTTAAACTTCTCGTCCATACTAATTTTTCTACAAGTCAATTTTTGCCTGCTAGCCTAATTCGCTATTTTTCTGGGAATTTCGGTACTACAATATTCCTCCCAAGTACTGTGCTATTTGTATTACGTATGCGAAAAACGGCCGTTATCTTGGCAGCCTGTTATTGCTGTGATAGATGCGTCGCCAGATGAGATAAGATGGCAAAAATCTCCTCTAAATGGCTCTGCTGGAATTCTCGGAAGGTTGAGATTTCTCCCCCGGGCATCTCTTCATCTTATTTCTTCTTGTATTATGTATGCAAGTGGAGCGGTGCATATTAAGTAATGACCGGTAGGTTAGTTCAAGTGCACCACGCTGCAAATTCCGAAACGATACGCGTAGAAGGCATATAGGGAAAACAAAAAAATTAACCACTTCCAGCAGGACGGAGCAACTTGTCACACAGCTAGGGAAAAATGAATCTTTTACGAACAATATTTCCGGGACGTTTAATTTTTCGATTTGTTGATGTGTCAACTGACCACCGAGGTCACCGGATTCAACTGCTCCTGACTTTTTTATGGATATTTTTGAAAAATAGGGCTTATGCCAACGAACCAAGAACTGTAGAGCAGCTGAAGAACAACATTACGGAAGCGATTTAAAATGTTCCTCCCGAAACCTACCAAAAAGTGATGGAAAATGTAATCAAGAGGAATCAGGTTTGCGCAGCTTCTAGAGGTAGACATTGTCATTTTTCATACATAATTTCTAAGTTTCATTAAAAGATTAAGATCAAATAAATGGACGTACTTTATTTCATTTCACAAATATTCAATATATAAACCAGTCAGTTACATATCGGCCACTCTGTACATGTTACTAGCTAACTTTTTTCTCAGAAGGACTAACGTGTGCCAAACATAATTGTTTACGAACTGATGAGATCGTTGTGTGTGAAGTACAGAATCAAAGTACTTGACGCCATTTTTTCAGGATGTGCCACTGCCAGTCAATGATTTTACAGGTATTTTGAGAGCTCGTTGCTGATTTATTTCTCCATCATTTTGGAGCGTAGTCGGCAAACTATGGACCTATAGCTGTTTGTATCGCTCCAACATGACTGTATACTATTTGACCAGAATTACATTCACATTACTCTGTATGATTAATTATTGTTCAGTTACAGTTCCTAGTTTTATAGATACTTAACCTACTTTCATTCCATATTCCCTTCAGCGACATGGAAGATAAAGTGTTTAGAACGGATCATCGTCTCGCAAATTATTACAGTAAGCTAAAAAAAAAATCATCAGTAAAATTGAATTTTTAAACTAAATCTACTTCCGCATTAAAGCAAGAAAATATTGTCTTCTTTGTCTTTGTTAATCTTCTTCCTTCTTCTTTTCCTTAACAGTGGCTGGTTTCTGGATCACCACACCTGACTGGGTTACGACTAAATACCTGAGGCAAGAGCCTAACTAATGTCTTACGGACTGCTTGGACAACCAAGGATGACTTGACAATGTAATACATTATTTACTTATTTACACATAATTGAACAACATACTAATATAATTATACAGGGTGTTACTTAATGATATGCGAATATTTAAGGGTGTGAATCTACATGAAAAATTAATGTTAATTTGCTTTATAAACTATGGTCCAAAAATGTTTCCTTACAAAAACTCGGGGTGTTGAAGTTTTGGGAAAAAAATGGAAATTAATTAATATTTTCAGAACCGCTTCAGATATTTCACTGATATTTAGTGAGTAGTGAAAGTTAATCAAGTTGCATATTTTTCAATACAAAAATAATTTTTAGCTTTAACAGTGGCGTGCGTACGGGTAATGAGTTCGATATTTTTTAAGAAAAAAATGGTACGCCAATAATTTTTTGCCAAATAAAAATTATTTTTGAATTTGCCGTTCAATTTGAAACAAATGATCTCTCCTGAATCGTTTTCCTTCGATGCGCCATTTTTGAGTAAAAAAATAAAAACCGTTCTATTGTCTAACTTATTATTAATTTAATTTGGAAATTTAACACATTAGAGGGTAATGAACAACAACAACTGACAACATAAACATAACATTATAACCTACGAAATGATTACAAAAATTGTTGAAAATGGCCCCCTTCACTTCGTATCACTTACAGTTTCCGAAATCTCAACGGTTAGGGTCGAACTTAATCACCCTGTATAATATAGAAAATAAAACCAATATATGTTCCTTTTCTAATGTTTAACCAGAAGTATACAAAAACTTAACATCCGAAAAAGCTCTGGTGCATCCGCTTATGTCAGACATATTAAGACTCTAGAGTGTAGCGACGGAGCAGAATAAATTGACTGTCGCCCCTTTCTGGACTAACGCCATCAATTGTATGTGTATTTCAGGAATTTTCGTTGAACATTTTCTAAAACATTTATGTGATATGCATAATAAGGTAGCGTGCTCAAGTTTTGGCGTCACCGGCGAAATGAAAAGTGTTTTTAGTGCTGATTCATTAGAGAAAGTACTCAACATTGATGCATCGGAACTGATGAGCTCAAAAGTCCAACCTGAGACCTCCAGTCTCTGATGTTCTCTAGAAAACTGCATTAGTTATGGAACAATCAAAGACGATCAAGTTCATTTTGCAACTATATGAACAAACGTTGCATGTGGAAGTATTTAAAAATAGGAATTTATCACCACACCACTGTATGTGTCAGGTAATGGTATTAGTTAACATTATTAATAAGAGCCAATGTGGTAGTAAAGGGTTTTCGATTAAGCACTTGACACCTTTCTTTTTAAATGAAACGCAAACCATTTGAGATATCCCGAAAATTTTATTATTGGATTGAACTATACTCAAGACATTTATGTATGGAATTCGACCATGTTTATATCTTCACCAATAACACGAAGTGCCGTATGTCAGAAAATACGAAAATTGATTCAAGTCGATTTTATTACTTAAAAAAAAGGTCGCTCTTCAATATCACGAAGTGGAATAAGTCAGTTTCTAATACCTTCAGAGTTATAACAAAATAATATTATACTTATCTCATTTTAATGGAAAATTAAATTTCATGAGGGAGCTTAACTCAAGTTACTTCTTGTTATGGATGAGGAAATGTGTCTTAGGACCTTATTGTCCCAAAAGCCCTTAAAACTCAAAGCGGCTCCTAAGACTTGGAATCATACAAACCAAGAGAATTTTATTTCTTATCTCACTTAGCAAAAAAAAAACTCTGAACGTACGAATCGCTTAGCGACGCCTCTTGCAAAAAGAGTTAGCCAAACACGTAATTCTCAGCACAGAATGATCAACCAATAATGTTTTTGTAGGTAATTATATATACAGGGTGACTTTGAAGTTGAGTCATTAATTTTCAGATAATGATTGTAGAAGGAAGATAAACCAAAATATGTGTGTAAAAATAAAAAAAAAATTAAAAAAAATTTTTACCTTGTTTTATAAAGTATCCTCCCGACAAGTATTTCAGTGCGGACCTGTATTTGATCGTGAGGTCCCCTGTGAGGTCTTAAGTCACCTGATTCACAAGCCCGTTGTACTACATTAACAAAGGCACGAGGGGTTGGTTGCAGTCGATTGGGAAACCGATCCGCATAAACATGTGCCATTTTTTATTTCGTTTGAGCCACGCAACACATACCACTATTCACTGACACTAACTGTATACAAATGAATGAGATACTTGTAAAAACATCGTTCCAAATTCTTTCGCTTTTTTGTTTCCGATGCGATGAACCGATACGGCGGATTATATCCATTGTCGCCAAACACGACCACATAATATTGTTATTGAGACAGGGCGGTACTCAAACTTCCAAAGGGCTATAACTTTGTTACTTTAATTTTACCAGGAAAATGGTAAAGGAAAAAAACATTTCTTTTGATCAGATCTACTCACTGTTAAAATAAATGACTCAACTTCGAAGTCGAAGTATATATATATGAGCGTGAGCAGTAGTCATTGCCAAAGCCAACGACCAGTTGGGTACAAAATACCATTAATTGTTAATTGGGAAATTGGCAAATCTCTTAGTCTTAAGTTGACTCTTTTGACGATAAAATCAAGCTTTCGGCATTCTCTATGGAGCCTTCATCAGGATTCTGAAAACACAATTGTGATGCTAGCAAAGAAAACAGGACAGATTTAAATTGTCAGACAACTTACTCGTCGGTGAGGTTGCAGCCACAAGGTGTTTCAGAACGAACGTAGAGAAGATCGAACTTATAATCAGTATAAAAACAATATATATATATATATATATATATATATAAATATATACAGGGGAAAAATTAAAGCTTCCGCCTTTTGTTGGGTACTTCGACAAAAATTTTAAGCAAGGAGGACTCTTTATACTTTTTTCATTCTCTCTAGCTTTCAATGGACTTTGCCATCATCATCAGGAGCTGCAATTACATTGATAACAGTAGCAACAACAGTGTAAAATGAATTTAAATTAACTTAACTACTGTAGTGAAAATATTTAATACGCTCTCAAATTTTCAATGACTCGGCCACACATTTCGACAGAAACGGACGCTATCTCTCGGTCAATATTGGCTCTGAGCACCTCTAACGACGCCGGCTTGTTGGCATAGATCCAAAGACCAATGAATTAATGTAGCCACACAAAAAAAGTCTGGAAGTGTTAAGTCAAACGACCTAGGCGGTCATTCGACAGGACCATTTCTCGACATAACACGTTCACCGAGTTTTGATTTCAATATGTCGATTGTTTCACCCGCTGTGTGGCTTGTGGCACCATCTTGTTGAAACTGCATATCAATAATGTCTAGCCCATCCAATTGTCCAAAAAAAACGTTGCAACATGACTCAGCAGCGATCTCCATGGACTGTAACGTGACGGTCATTTTCATCAACGAAAAAAAGCGATATAATGACATCAGCGGCATGAAAACTACACCATAGTTATGTTTTGTGGATGAAGTGGTGTTTCTTGAAACACATGAGTGTTCTCACCTAACTAATAACGCCTATTCTGTTTGTTGAAGAAGCCCTTTAGCCAAAAATACGCCTCATCACTGAAGATGATTTGGCGATGAAATTGGTCATTTTCTTGCAACAGCCTAATTCGAGAACATACGCGGTTCTTTTGATCGAACGGCTTTAGTTCTTGAGTTAACTTGATCTTATAAGGGCGCAGGCCAAGCTCTCTTCGCAAAATTCGCCATAGTGTGATCTGATTGATGACCAGTTCTTGAGAACTCCGTGGAATCGACGTGTTCGGTTCATTTGCGACGGAAGCTTTAACGGCACCAATATTCTTAACAGTTCGACCAACCCCTTCTCTCACTGGCACGGGAACATCCAGCAGGGAATATGTGGACTCAATTTTTTTACTAGACTATGAATTGCTGGTGTACTGGGACGCGAATTACGACCAAAAATTGGCGTTGACGCTCTTAAAGATGCAGTCACCGACTCGGAATTTCGGTAGTAAATTCTAATTATTTGTAAGCGTTGTTCGTTCGTGTACTTCACCATGATGAAATTGTTTTCTTTACTGAATGTTTTGATATTGACAGATCAGTTATTGATTTAAAGTTGTCAAGTCCCTATTGGAAAACTCGTTAAAATCTCCACGGTTCCATCTCATCGTTTCAGATCCTTTTCAACGCCTATTTTAGAACATTAATCGAATATGGAGATCAGCAGTCCATGTAACTCTCCTTATTCAGATATCGCGAAGTCTTCTTTGTTACACATTATTTTGACGCCACCGCATTATACGGTGTGTGGGAAAAGATACATACCATCTTGACACAGTTTTGATTTATCATAGCCTGCTTCTCTCACGTTTGATTTATGTCGGTTCTTCAGTGCACTGACGACCTTGGCTCCCCGTTTCACCCACATGCTTAGTCCTACGACCATGCTTAATGCTATAAACACGATTATACTGGAATAAATAATATCTCTGCATTCGCTTCTTGTAAACATGTTTTGATATCTGTATGGTAACTTGGTAACGGTATATATATCGAAACATATTCACAGATTTCCATAATCTTTTAATTTTTTGTTCAACGGTGCCATGTATATTGGATTAAATCAAGGAATTATTTTCCCAGACGATGATCTACTCCAAACACTCCATCTTGTATGTCGCTGCAGGGAGTATGGAATGAAAGTAGGTTAAGTGTCTACAAAATTATGAACTGTAACTGAACGAATTAATAACGTATCTAAAGTTGCTTCAGTTGTGATTTATTCGCATATTAATAGTGAACTCGTAGTTGCAACTCAGAATCCAAGAACTATATGAATAACAATTAAACCTATCACTTCTATCTGTGAATAGAAAAGTGATAAAGAATTGCATCAGTAGGCAAGGGAATAATGAGACTATGACCAACAAAATTCTACAGTAAAGTAAAACATTTTTGGTTATATCGTTAGAATAACGCTTTTTAATCATAGGTTCAAATTCGCGTCATGACTGGGGCATTAGCCGCCATTTTGATAAACGCGTTAGATCAAATGTCTCGTAAACTATCGATATTAATAAAACAATTCTGTAGAGAATCAAATTATCTGTCATTTTGCTTGAATACATGTCTCCGTATAATCAACTGCTTACGAGAAAATCAACGATAAAGTTACCTACATGTAATGATAGTTTCGGGTATATTAGCTAAACTAACAATCTAAGCATACGATATCTATTGCCGATTATGTCATCGTTGCAGCGATTTTATTGGAAGAGGAAATGAAGCAGGTAATAATAATAACTATAATAATAATAATAATGATGTTTATTGGAGTATATACATATCAAATACAAAACGTAATACCCCAATAGGCTGGTGGTTGGCGACGCCATTTTTCACGTCACACTACTAAATTCCAGATGTGTTACTTATTAAGATATTATGGGTAACATTGTTGAGTATACATAACCTTATATTATATAAAGACCATATAGCAGGAACAATAATTTTAAGAGCCTACATTTAAATGGTTGTGGCTTCAATGAACTGCAATTGTAATAGAATATTTTTAAATGCACTTTTAACATTATAGATAGAAAATGCTTCGAAAAATTTGAAATAATCATTAAAAAGGTGCAGTGTAAAGAAAACATTTTTGTCCTTCCACTAAAATTCTTGCAACGGTTCCTGAGGCTCTGCAATGGTAATATGGCCAATAATAGACAGACTGGTGGAAGTGACTTGCATTTCATGGTGACGACATCAGTAATCTTCTGAATATATTACATTTTGTATACTGTCGAGTTGTAGTGCATAAAATTGATCTATTTAAAATGGTAGTCCTGATCGTAGGTCATGTTTATGGAGTTATCCTCAAGTGAGGGTTTTATACTAATTTCTAACGTTCACTCTTTCTGGTTCGAGAACCATCAAGCTGTCGAAAGACCCTATTTACAGCAAATGTTATTCTCATGCGGGAAGAAATAAGAGCATTCAGAATTTTGGATTACTAGTTGAGCAGTTATAAGCAAAATTGTAACTATTTGTAATTTTGATGTTAATTTTCTGGTAAACTAACGGAACGATAAAATCGTATGAGACCAAAACGATGGAGAATTTTGCTTTGTACAAAAATGGTGTCATTTTGTTTGCTAAAGTAATAATTATATACACAAAAACAACAAAGCTCGGATCTGTTGTATACTATAAGAATATTACCATGGATGTCAGAATACAACACCGGCTACCGAACTGATATGCCGTAAAAAAATAGTTGTATAAAAGTTCAAAATGTGTCCTATTTGTCTTATTTTTTATTTATTTATTTATTTATTCCCAACAGGTAACACCCAATTACAGAAAAAATACAAGAAAAAGTTACATAATTAGCAACAGCGGTAACGCCAAACACAAAAAAACTTAAATAAAGAAAAAATAAACTCTCACTGACAAAGGTACCAGTCTCTGTAGCACTTCACAACAAAGTTCTCACTATCAAAAAATAAGTCACAGGTACTGCAAACAGAATTGAAACATGTACAAATCATATTTACCGGAGATCTAGACAATAAATTAGTATTACCAATAACCGGATAGAAAGTAATTTGAGCACGATTTCCCAACCTAGGCACACGAAAATTAAGCTTACTTAATATGAATGAACAATCAACTTGATTGTGTATGATTTTGTACAAAATATGTAGCGCTGATATGTCGCGTCTAAGATGCAATGGCTCTATATCAAAAATGTTTAATAAAATAGAATGGTCGAAACCTCTTTCAGGATAATTGCCATAACATTTGTAATACAAATACTTTAAAGCCATATTCAATACTAACCCTTGAATTGTTATAGATTGGAGACCAAATTAATGAAGCATATTAAAGCTTACTTCTAATAAATGTAAAATATAAAAGCTTTAGAGTTGATATGTTTGAAAAACCTGACCAATTCCTTACAAAAAAGCCTAGCATCTTAAACGCTGAATTCACCATTTGAGTGATGTGATCCTTGAATGTCAGCTTGGCATTGTCTTGGTGGAAAGAGAGCTTTCATGTTTTAACAGTCCTTTTACCCAAAAACTTATAGCACTACTTTGCTAGTTGACTTTTTACAAAGTTCACTCCAGAATAACAATTAGAGTATATAACGTTAGTATGACTTTCTTATCAACATATATGTGATTTCATTGGGCGGCAGCAAAAAAAACCTAGAGATTGAAACTTTCAGAAGAAGTTGTGACGCAGAACTTTTCGCCTCTCGTTCAGTACCCTAAAGATTTATATAGGTCACCTTACGCTTTAGTATGACAATTTCTTTGTCCGCCTTGTTATCTCAACTATCAAAAACTGATTAAGTGCTTATTCTAAAAGTACGATACATGTTGCTGAGGAGAAATGAGGGTTATCAGGTGGGTGAAAAAAAAAACGATTTTCACCTTCTACCTAGCGCCTAACATTGAATCTGAAAATGGGTCTTATTCGATGTTTCTGAAAATCAAGTATGATATATTTCTCGCTTTTCTGAACAAAACATTTTTTGACGCCAAAGCATGAATCTCAGAAATAGGAAACTTTGACCGATTTGCAAAAAATGATGAATGTGCCTAACTTAATCCGCAATCCAACTAATCAGAGATTTGTTATGCCGAATAAAGTATTTCACTTAGAAACCTTTAAGGCAGAGGTGTTTTACTTAAGTTATATGCCACTAACCCTTTTTGCTGCTAAAACAACGTAAGTCCGTAACAGTTTTCCGGCTTTTTCCATTTTTATTATTAGTACACGGTGAAGGTCATTCCAAATTTCAACCTTTAAGCCAAAAACAAAGCTTAAAAACGCTTTAAAGCTGGTTTATTTGTCAGTGACACAGTTTTTTGTTGCCTCCTTAAAAATTCATATGCTGCGACTTACAAGGTTTCTGGAATGACAGATTGTTTGTTTATATTGAAAATTAGACAAATAATGACATAAGGTACATGAAAGGATCTTCGAGAGTTGATAACTACAACCACAAATAACAAATATGTCGAGTGTTTCAAATTCGGCTCGCACCACTGATATCACGGAAACAGTAAGGGCCAATTTCACCAACATTAATATTATGGACCAATGGGAAAATACCTTATCGAAATGCAATTTGACGGAAGCTGTCAAAGGTCTCTGAATATTAGTGATTTCTATTGAAATATTAAATAAAATCGTGAAAATTCGACTGTATTATAAACAAGACCACTTTTTGATTCCAACATGATGCTTTTGTACAGAAAAAACAGGACAACTTTCATGTATTTTGATATATGTTATACGTTTACATTTAACAATCCGTTATCCCCCTCAGCGAATGGGAATGCGGCAAATAATAGGTTGATTTTCTAGCTGTTAAATTTGGCAGCAGATTTGGGCGTTTATTAATGCATGGCACTCTCGAATTTACCAACTTCAATATACTGAAAGTTATCATTACATACCTGTTGAATAGTGTGGATTTGTCTGTATTTTGCAAGAAAATAGAATATAAAATACATTCCATCCAATTCCTCATCTTCCTTTACGTCATAATAGTAATCATTTATTAATTTATGGGACAATGAATTTCTTCAAAGCAATAAAAACGTTAAGTCCTCTCCATCCTAAAACACAGATAATATGTGTGAGACGTGTCAATCCCTACATCTCCCTGATGCATAATGCAATTACTATGGACATAGACAAAAAATTATGAAAAATGTATTTTTCTTTTTTGACTGGCGGGGATATCTATCTGACACTCGCAAGGTTGCCAAGTCTAACGACGATCACGTCCCGTGGTGGAGGGTGCGAAATGAATCTTTTACAATCGCTGGTTTTGAATCTTTTTCGTGAAAATTTACTAGGTATCATGATTATAAGCATCTTTGGTAGATTGTTCGATCCGGAATGGGAAAGATCTCCTATTTATGAAAATATTTTTGGCATCATCTAACCGTTGCAATCAGTGCACAAAAACGGTGACATGATTTATAGCATAACCCGCTGGCCTATCAATACAAATTTAACATACAGGTCGCCTAGCCGTGGGGATGCAGTGGTCGGGATGAATATCACGGCAGCAACTGATGATTTGGGCATTTCTGGTAACAACGTATGAAGTGAAACTCGCTAACTTCACAAATTTGAAGATTTTGTTCAATTTCTTTGAAAATGATGAAAGATATGTCTGATTTGGCAGAGTAATGTCTCAGCCAAATGGCAGTCACTCTTTCTGACACAGTCCGGATCGAAAGATGACGATACTCGTGAAATGTATTGATACTTCCAAATATAGGATCGTATCGAACATCCCTGCTGTCAAGATGTATAACCCAAGGTACCGACGGAGCTATATTACGGCGTCAAGGAAATAATTTTAAATTTTCATTTGCATTTTTTCGAGTGTTGTGCAATGATTTTGGGAAAAATGTCACGAATAGTCTTATAAAGCATAGTAGAGTATATTTCAACAGTTGGCGGAACTTACTCCACTGGGACCAGGAGGGTGAAACGGGATGTTAATGCACAATCTGGCAACCCTGTCACACCCTCACAAAAGGGCCGCTGATAACCACACAAGTTACCGTGTTGTCATTGAATAGGATGGAATTAAACCCTTCAGAGTATAATATGTTTTGTGACTGGTACCAAGAGTTGACAGATCCCACACATGTGTCACTCCTTGAAATGCAATAATCAGCTGTAGTCAAATAATGTCTAATATAAATATAATCTAGAATGTGTACTCGTGAAAAAAGAAAAATATGGCAAATTTGTAGTTTTTTTGCAGATTTTAGGTTTGATGATAGCTTTAAGGCGTATATTTGGGAATTTATTAATCGCTGTGAATATAGTGTGGATGTTTGTTCAGTTCCTAAACAACGAAAAATATTCAACTTTATGGATGTATGGATATCAAAAAACCTGAACGGTTTTGTGGGAATATCAATCTAAGGTGCCATAATGGTTCTGATGAACGGCAAGTAAATGAATGAATGTTTGGAAACGAGCAATATCTTTTGGTAGAGCCTGTCATCATGAATAAAAAATCAATGGTAATTAAAACATGAATGTTAATCAAAAATCAAAGATTTGTTTAAATTTTGACTGAATTATATGTAATTTCTTAATATTCAATAAGCTGGTGATGTTTCAATGACAAGATATCATCTCATACTTTGACAATATTTTGTTTTCAACATTTCATAGCTATTGGAGAGATACAAAATCGGGTTACATGGGGGCAGAAATAGTTGGAAAGTTATGTTATTTGGAATATTTCTAAAAAAAATGTTGGATTAAATTAATCAGTACATAGCCTTATTTGATAACTGCGATCTAGAAAGTTGTTCCCGACACTTACTGACATTAGTTACATCTGGCAACGTCAGTCACGCTATGCTGGCCAGCTTGAGCAGTGTGGCGGTAGAAAAATTATGCGTCAATCGATTTTGTGGGTGCTGCGGTGAGTTTGTAACGTACGGCAAGTGTGACATAGACGCAACACGTCTTTTGATATCTCTCGGTTTTGAGAGCAAATGTACGGGGAAATCTATGATGTACAATGTACTAATAGGTGGGTAGAATTAGCGGGACAAAGAATTTTTCGAAAATAACCAGTAGCTTCTGAAATGTCAAAAGGCGAAGTTTGGGTGATTTTTGCTTTTTTCTCTGCCGGCACTGGACCGATTTTTAAAATCTGTAAAGCTCATTCACCATTCGCATAGTAGTAACCATGTAGGAAAATTTCATCCAAATTCGAGCAGTACTTGTCAAGTTAGTCGGGCCAAAGTTTGAGGACAAACCGACAGACAGACAGACCGAAGGAAATGAGCGACATGGTTTTTCATGTGCATGCCATATATCATCCAAAAACCTATCTTTTTTTCGAAATTTTTCGTGATTACAGTAGAAGTGAAAAGTAAAAATCACCAGGGCAACATATCGCTAACTCCTAGAGTCTGTGACCAGTTTAAAAATTATTAGAATCAAGTAGTTGTGTAAAAGTAAAATGTGAGTTCAGATATCCACAATCGCAGGATTATGTCTTGGCTACTCGCTGTAGCAGTATCAATGTTCCCAGTCAAATGGTACTCCGCCAACGGCATGTCTATACTGCATTGCCTAGTCTATAATTCCGTCTCATAAATGTTTATAGATTTTCCGGTAGTAGCGTGACAGTAAACAGACCAAAGATACGGACCAGTTCCAATAATTGATCGCTGAAATGATGTATTGAATCGAGGAAATGCTAAATCATACATGGTAAATAGATACGCGCTCCCATCTACCGGCAATCAACTCATACGAGCTCGTAGTTGGCCTCATGGGCGCAACCAGTTTGATCATATTCAACCCGTTTCAAAGGGAGGATCAATCAAGAAGTATGCTCATTCGAAGTACCTAGAATACTACTCACAAGTTCTTCTGTAGTGTCCAGAGTGCCATCCATCCGAGCTAACCAACGAATTCGGAGTAGGTAGACAAAATGTATAGTTCACATTTTGTTTGTAACCAAAATTGCGTATGTTCTAATCGTATTATACGAAAATACCCCTGGTTTACGAAACAATTATTGTAAAGTCTGGTTTTACTGATGAAAGTTGTTCCATGAAGTATTTAAAACATGTACGCATGAAATGGGTACTAGAATTTTTGTGGGAAAACTTTTTATTCGTTAACAAAGAATGAGAGTGTTGCCAGGAACAAAAAAACTCTTTTAATAAGACTTTTAAGTATTTATGAGACCAATAGAATGAGACCACACCTGAAAAGACTAATAGTAAAAAGGTTAAGGCCGAAGACCGAGGCAAATTGCAGGTTGTGGGACTTGTAATGCGACGATAATTTCACGCAGCTACTTGAAATTCTTCAAACCCGAAGGTTGCTTACTTCTAAATAACCACAACAACATTGGAGTCGATTGGTCAAGTACTTTTGAGAATTTCTAATTGTTTATCCCAAAACTCTGTCGTCCGGCAATCATTACTAGTTCATTGAATTTACAGAGTTCGTTCAAAGAGCATTTTATAGCAAAATACACGAGTTTACCTTAGCGACATAAATCACAAGCCATTCCGAAAGATAATTGTTATTTTTCTGCAAAAAACGAAGGGTCGCGTTTTTTTATTCTAAACAAATTCAAACATTTCTTATTTGTAAGTAATTGCACGGATTCAATCATACGTATACCTCTGTTTTCCTGTTTGCAAACTTACATTGTCTATGGCATGCGAAAAACTGTTTGATCACAATAAAAGTACACGTAATATGGAATAGCATTTATTTCTCCAAATTTAAAAGAAAAAATAATAGAAAAAAGGAGCTTTGTGGATTCGATCCTCCGTCCTGCAGTTCTGCAATCGTTGATCCTTCCCATGACGCCTCTATAATACAAGATTCAATGCTGAAACTAAATAATAATGTATTGGGGACTAATACCATTTTGCCTAATTTTTCAAACGGTCAGTTCGCTACAATTGGTTGATATTTGTCTACACTTCTTTTTTCGTTTCCTCAAATTTATTATCCAACATTTTGAACTCGCAGTCATTTTAATCGTACGTATACTATATTAATACTTTTAGAAAAAAGGTCCAGGGAATTACATTTCTGCGTAAAGAAACTGGATTACGTGACCTACTTATTTGATAAAGTCATGCAATCATCAATAATGCATCCATTTAGCCATGCTACATACTAACTAGTCTAAGACAGTTTGAAACATAATTGTATCTTCAGTTTGCGTGCTAACTTTAAAAACATTTCAGCGCATTTCAGTATGAAATATTTTTTTTGATAAACTTTGAGGCTCATCTGTGACCATGTAAAAATTACAGCACTACACAAGAGTATCAAGAAATCTTGAAAAAAATGTTTTCTCCGCAACAGAAGGTGATAGATACATCCGCGTTGTTTTAAAATCTGTATAATAACGTACTTAAAAATATGAAATGTTTGAATTTTTTTAGAATAATATGGCTTATGATTCATGTCGGCAAGGTAAGCCCGTGTATTTTGCTATAAAATTCCCTGTATATTGCTCAGTAAAGTAGTAGTGATGGTTGGAAGGCAGGTGTTTTGGGATAAACAATTTGAAATTCTCGAAAACTACTTGACCAATGGACACAAATTTTGTTGTGGTTATTTAGAAGTAAGCAACCTTCGGATTAGAAGAATTTCAAGTAGTTGCGTGAAATTATCTTCGAATTAGCAACAAGTGCCGAAACATGCATTTTGCCGCGGTTTTCGGCCATAACTTTTTTACTATTAGTGGGATCTTTTTTCGTGTGGTCTCATTCTCATAAATACCTAAAAATCTTATTTGAAGAGTTTTTTCGTTCCTACCAACTTTCAATTGAATCCCAAAAAATACATTTTCTCATTCTTTGTTATCGAATAAAAAGTTTTCCCACAAAAATTGGTGTACCCGTTTTAGACGTCCATGTTTTAAATACCCCCTTGAACAACTTGCATCAATAAAGCCAGACTTTACAATTATTTTGGGGAAAATTTCAAATATGATAAGGCGAATAGTCCGTAGTCAGGTTACAAGTTCATCAGGCAAGTCGATCAAGCTCAAACCACCAGTCTGAAAGCTGTTGGCAAGCCGCATTAAATTCGTATTTTTTTGTGAAAAAGGTGCGTGGGTTCCAGGTTCCATACAATCCTAGATTTCCAGATAATTACCGAAAATGGTGAAGGTGTGTGTGGGATGAACCGATTAAGAGCTAAGGGGTAGCCAGCGGGCTCTCTTTAAGAGAACCTTAGAACCTGGTCTGCGACGGCTCTTTAACTCTCCCATGGAGGTGTTGCCTTAACTAGTTTAATCTTTACTGTGTGTTGCCTTAGTTAACCTGGTACTACCAAGATCTTGCCTTAACTGGTCGAATATTTATTCTGACTTGCCTTATTTGTCTGAAAATGATTATTCAACGCGATTTCTGATGTAATTATGTCATCATCAATCACAAGCTACGCGGTTAGCTAAATAAGGAACGGATAGTTTGGTTTCGCTTTCGTTAAACACGTATTTCATTCTGGTCGGTGGTAGATACTTTGGTGCCCCCCATATAGTTTGTTTTTTTACATTAGGGGTTTAAAGAGATAGTGGGAATAAGATATCAAACAAATATTTTATCCTGCTTAGTGGTCTTGTTGTGAAAGCCCTATAGGGGTTTATTTTTTATTCCAAAGGAAGTGTCGCACAGGTTAAGCACAAGAGTGATAAAAACTTCACATTGTCATTGTGGTATAGTAGTGCTTTTCGAGAAATACCCCGTCGTTAGGCATATTTCTCCAATTTAGAAGGGTCCTGAGGGGCGCTAATAGAACTACAAATTATTTGGAGTCAATTGTTGGATAATCAACCCATCCAAATCCACGCTTAGTTAAAAAAATATGGTTTTTAGCCTTCTGTAGCGTTTGGATCGCTTTAAATAGAAATGGTGCAAGGAGAACATTGGATCAGCATCACTTAGTGAACACAGGCTCAAAGATTAAAGCAAATCCACCGAAGTCACTTTTCTCATAAGAAATTTCTGAAAATGTTGATAGTTTCGAAAACGTCGAAAATTGTGCAAATACGAAATAAAAATCTTCCCTTGAACGTTATTGTTCAGACGGCGTTCAATCCCCAAGGAACGCCCATACATGTTACTCTTAAGACCGATTTTGCTTAGCAAAATTGCGCGTACGACACAAATTCAATCAGTGAGGAGGCGTTTTTGTCAATTATCTAACCCTGAATTAGTCGTTCCACTATCCAGTAGAGGGCGCGCGTATTAACCCTTAAGCCAGGAAGATTAGCTGTAAGCAGGTGTTCAGCGTAAAAGTAGTTGGAAATAAGGAGGGTTTTTTGCAATCAAGTAAATCGAGTGTTTTCTCTGTATTTGTTTCAGAATACACGTTCTGTTTATTTATGTCTTCAAAGAATTTATTATTTGTACAGCAAGGACACAAATCAGACGTACTACAAAACCTTTGAAGCGAAAAAATAGGTTTTTGTAGCTAACCTCAATGGATAATTTGATACGAATAGATTTTTAAAAATATACCCTTTTTTAAATATCTATCTGAGTACAGTAATAACAGTATTATTTTCATTAAAATACTCAGTAATTGCTGTTCAATCAGTCTAGCTATTGTATCAGATTTAGTCGATGCTTCGAGTAGGACTCGACTGATTGACGGCGCCTATGTCATAAACACAAAGCTTGTGTCCAGGCTCGAATAAATATATTTCTAAACTAGGTGATTTGTGCAGTATTTGCTGATTTAATATGGTGATTTGGAACCCATCTTACACAAATCCCATAACAGTTCGTTAGTTTGAGAGACATTTAATAATAATCAAGATCTTGCCTAATTTGAAAGGTTTAGTAGTAGTCATAATCTTTGTTTGAAAACGCAAATATGTTGGTATACGCAAATAAAACAAAAAGGAGTGCTTCAACAAAGCACTAAAATAAATTTAAAAGGTAATAAAATAATACCTGTGAATCATTCGAAGAAGCTAGGTATTTCAATGGATGATTATCTAAAATTTGAACACATAAACTATCTATAAAATTTCTCAGTGCTACGCTATTCTCAGAGATTTATTTGCACATAACAATAAATCTGCGAGAAAGCAATTGTGTGAATCTTTCTTGGTTTTTAAAATATCATATTTCTTAGTGGTTTATTATCCCGATTTAGATATTAGAACAAAAAATCGTATTCAAACTATTATGAATACATATTTCTGACTTGTAAATGATCTCAGCAAATATCATATATCGAAGGCCACTAATGACCTCAAATCGATGATAAGTAATAGAATGTATAAATACCAGCTCCTGATCCTACGTCTGACTCACAGGGTTCTTTAATCAAAAACATGGACAGATTTAGTAACCAAATTCATACTGAGAGGAAATATGCATGGCATTAATATTAGATAGGAGCCCCTTCCCACTTTAGTTGGCCCACTTCAAGATTGGTACCAAAATATGCCTTTATAAACTAAACATGACGAGACTATTTACTTCTAAAACAATTTATTTTCTCAAAAACATTTTAGATACACTCTAGTCGTAAAAAACACATATTTGAAATCACTTAGACCTATAACTAATATTTAGAACATCTGAACAAATAAACAATGTGCGAATAAATGCGCGAAGTTAACAAAGCAACAATTGAAAGATTACCATTGGGTAACATCACCCTTATTTTTTATTACGACTGAAATTCTTTGGTGCATAGTGTTAACCAAGTTTTGGCAAAAATTTGGTGTAAAACAATCCCATATTTATTGAAGGTTTTTTGTCTCGGTGTTCGGTGATTGTACGAGCAGGATGTTGCCGTAGAACCTTTTTCATCTCGTGCCACAAACTTTCAATAGGTGACAGATCTGGACTGCTAGAAACCCATTTCAAAAGTGGTGCATTATTTTCTACCATCCATTTTATAGCCTTTTTTGAGGGTTGGCACGCTGCACCATCTTGCTGAAACACAAAATCTTGGCCGGATGTCAAACAAAAGATCCTAAAAGTATCTTGTCCCAAAACTTTTAGGACATACATTAGTATTACAAATAAAAAAGACGTTAATTATTGATTATTATTATTTTACAATAAATCAACCATATTTATTGATATTGATTGTCGCCAGTGAATAATAAATCTGGGCTTGGTAGCTTTGACTATTTTCTGCGCTGGAGCTGATAGCTTGATCGTTGCCTAGCTATCTAGTCATACGATGATTAACTGACTATTCTTTCTACCTTATAGGCTGCTAGACCCAAATAACTTGACTTTTACCTGGAATATCCTTGTTACATTGTAGCGCCTATGCATGGCACGCGGTAGGTAAAAACAACTGCCGATGGTTGCAGAATCCAAACAGGAAACAGAGTGTGTTAACGGTGTTGTGAGCGAAACCCTCATCTATCAAGTTTATTGGGAAATGAAGGTTCACGTTTACATATTATTCCATCAGGCACCATTACCATGGCACCGCCACGGGCGAACATGGGTCTGCGATGGGATGAGAGGTAATACCTGTGCACCTCGACGTGCGACCATCAGAAGGTTAGTATTTGCACAGACGCGCAGTAGTACGGGCGTACGCTAGTAGAAGATTAAAAAAAAGCTAGCCATATTTAAAAAAAGCTTCTGATTCGGACTTGATTCCTTCCATTGCACTGAAGAGGAGTGCTGCGGAACATGCTCCAGTTCTTTCGCGTCTCTTCCAGATATCTTACGCATTCGGATTTTTCTCAGAAAACTGGACATTTCCACATGTCCAACCCATCTTAAAGATAGGATCTAAGACTACAAGCCTATAGCTCCGATTTCTGTTATAAGTAAGGTGATGGAAAGGTACATGAAAAGTCTTGGAGTACCTTGAACATCACGGTTTGATCAGCGATCTACAGGGGACCTCCTGGCTTACATCATGCAACTGTGGAGTAAATTCATACAGTCTTATGGAGGGGCTCATGTCGTTGCTATTCATATCACAAAAGCGTTCGATCAGCTTTTATACAAACTTCCATTGTGTGGCCTCTCACAGGAGCTTAGCAGATGGGTGGCTGACTTTCAGTCTGGCAGCAAAATATCCGTCGTAATTGACGGGTTCTCCTCTTCATCGCACTTCGTCAACGCGGGTGTTGACTACGACATCGTTCCTCTTACGTATCAACGTCCTCCCTTCCTCTCTGATGTGAGACCTGGAGGTTATCACTGCTTGGGGTTCTCATACAGTCAATGCCTCCATTACACGCATAACTGTTCCTTCCTAGTGCTTATCCGATTTCAATGAATGGCCAAGTCCTACCAAAGAGCCGGCCGAAGTCCAGATCACCCAGCACTTGACCTGGCACGAACAAATCCCGTCAGTATCAGCAGCTGCTGGGAAAAAGCTAGGCTATTTGTTTAGGGTCCAGAGGTACTTTTCTCCACATGACCTTCTCACTCTGTACAAGGCCCAGATTATACATAAACTCCAGTACTACTCACATGCTTAGGGTGCTGCCACCCCCAACTTCATTATCCCTGCTCGATGTTGTTCAGAGGGTGGCATCGATGACTCTTCTCTGTGACACCGACTCTTAGCTCTTTTCTACCGCCACGTCAACGAGCTTTGCTTCTCAGAGCTATCTTCCATGATGTCGCGGCACATGTGCCTTCCACTCAGACCCGCCTCACGTCTGTCTCCCATCCTAACCATGTCGAACTTTTACATTCAGAACGGATACGACCGTTCCTTTGCTATAGGGTATCGAGATTGTCCATCAATCTACGTGAGGAGGCTTTTCCCGGTTTTACTAACCTTAAGCAGTTCAAAAATTGAACAAAATCTTTAAGCGTCTCGTAGCAGCCACGGTGCCCTGGCATTTAGGCTTCTGCCTACGCAGCTGCTTCGGTGTAAACAAATGACCATGACTAAAGGCGGAGGTCCCAAACTCCATCTTGATAGCAGTCGACGAATTGACGGTTCAATGTTCTTGCTTGAACATTTTTGTGGCGCTTATTAAGATTATGTCAAAATGTGCATCGTAAGGTCATTTCAAGTGACGGAAATGGAACTAAATCTCATTCCACTTCTTTGATAAGGGCGTCATGTGTCAATGCTTTCACGTTGAGGTTTGTAGCATGATTTTAATGAAGAAGATATCCATGAGGCGAACAGAAGTTGTGTAAAAAGGTCTAGCTTGTTCAGCATCTAATTTGTGTCAAGAGGGAAGGGTGGCTTCCACCAAAATCGGCTACAAAACAGTACAAGGCAGCTACAAAACAAAGCTGGAGGAGTGTGAATGTTGCTTCTCCGCAATGCCTTCCCACTAAAAGGAAGCAGATATTGAACAAACTTCTTCAGGACATGCATTAAGACGCGTGATCTGATGGTATAAAAATAGGACTGCTGAGGATTAAAATCCCATAAGAAAATGGACGGGGTAGCACCCAAACCAACAGAACTAAACGTAAGGTACAAAATAAAAGGGTGCTACTCCATAAACTTGTGTTCGGGGGTCTAATATTCAAGAATCTAGAAGATCACGAAAGGACGCCCACATCATAATCTCCGCAAGAAAGTGAATGACGCAGAGCACCTAACTTTTTAAAAGAAGGTTAAATGAGTGGCCTTAAAGAAGGTATGTTCGATAGGAAAAACAAAAGGAACGGAGAAAAATCGGTAAAGAAGGTATTTTGATAGGTAAAGAAGGTATCTTGATAGGAAACCCAATCTTCTGTATAGGTTAGTACGAACAGAAACCACAGAGTGGCGCTGAACACGTAACCTATTAAAAGAAGGTATCTTGATAGGAATCCAAATATGCTTATATATGTTAGTACGTACAGAAACTATACTGTGGCACTGATTGCCAATGGGCGGATAGAACTCTACGAGGGATCAACGATATTTTATGAGGAAATTCCTGAGATCGTCGTTAATAAAATACTATAACATTAGTGTCCAAAAGAGTTCAACACAATACTGAGTCGCTGAGAAAGCAAGATATATTCCTGTGAAATTATACAATCAATAAACTATGAAATTTGCCATCAGAAAATCATTAAAATGGGTTTGGCCTAGGAATTGGCACTCTACCATTTATAAAGAGAAATTGAAATTAATAGCAAGTGGTCAGAACATTAAAAAAAAAAACAGTTACCTGATCTCAGCACGTTACACTTGTTAGTTGTGCTTTAGTTTTAGTTTTAGTGTTCGAGGTCGGTAAAAAGGACTTATGTCATACATTATTACATCACTATGAAAATCAAAGCTCCATACAATGCCGTCAGTATTCATCAGGACACGTGAAATCTATTGAACTCTTTATGTAGATGATCGTCAGAATTTATTGATGTATGTACGTGGAACTTCACTGACACTAACGGATTCATTGAAAAATTCTGATGGTATAGGTTTCAGTACGTGCTGAACATGTTACATTGACCTTAAACAGTGTAGATTGGAAGCTGTAGATCGGAATAAGTCATAGTGATATCAGGTTTTTTTCAAAACAAAAGAACAGTGTTAAGTTTTTAAATGCATCTAGAGGTCAGCTGATCTATGATCTCAGTGACTCGCATCTGACTATTATGGATACCACATACACCGGTCGATTATATGTACAGTACCATTGATGTTTTTTAATGGAATGTGCGGTCGCCATGATCTGTGTGGGTACGAATCCCATCCAAAGAGAATTTTTCTCTTGACTGTGGATGCTGTGATTGTCCGTGGTAGATGGTCATCGAGCCTAGAAGTACCACCCGGCGGATCTCCAAGAGACCAAAATGTGTTCCCTCTCTAAAGCCCTTGTGATGTCCCCCTTTACCCTCTTTCCTCCTTGGGCCTTCGTGGTGGTTCAAATATATGAAAAAAACTTAAAATACTTCTAAATCACTTCATATCGTCCAAAACTCAAACGAAGTTCCTTATTGAATAACTCTATGTCGTTCAACCGCCCGTACTGTAGTTGGTACCTATTTGCCGAGACGGGCGGAATGCAAATAACAATGATTTTTGCGGCTGCTGGATGGAAGTCGTCGTACCATGTGATTACGTAACGGAGGTGGTACCGTGCGCAATCCAGGATATCTCAGGAATTGATTCTGTAATATTCATCTGTCTGTCATTATATGAAAGCAGGAAATGCTCTTGCTAGCTGAGAAAATGGAGTAGCTCGTGCTTCAAAACGTAGTTAGTTCATACGAAGTCCTCGCCCGAATGGAACAAAACTTAACGTTTCTGCCAATTTTAAAATATTGTCGATATTTACGACCCTCTTTATTACAACTCGCAATCAATTTGGAAATTTCTCCTGACTACATTTCTCCAACATTTCAAGAGCATTAAGTCACCCTCCGGTGGATGCAAAATATTTTTTTGCACCCCATTTGTTAGGGTCCACAAACAAATTCTGATATAAGGCCTCTCTGGGTCACGCCTCTAAGTAACAACGAGAGAAAATCGTCATAGGAAACCGCAGTTTGAACTATTTGGGGCTTAGAGGTGCTGTGATAACAGGAGACTCGTTTCGCTTTCGGTGGCGAAAAAAAATCAAGTTTGAAATCTGAGGTCCTTGTACGGGATTGGGTGTGAAATCTCAGTTTTTTTCTTATCAAACACAAATAATAAAAATGTAGCAAGGTGTTATAGGTTTAAAATATTAACAATGAATATTTTGATAATATATAGTAGAAAACACCAACTTTATCACTCCCTAATCAAATTTGCAGCATAAAAATAACACATGTTGCAACCTATTTTCATTTCAATGCAATATAAGTCTATAACGCTTAGGTGGCTGTGAAAAATAAAAGCCATGACAATTGTTTTTATTAATCACAGCTGTCAGAATACGTTTAAAATAGTCTTGGGTAGTTAAGGTTTTCAAAATGGGTAGAAGAAAGGTTATTAGTGAGAAAATTCGGTTACTGATAATTAAATTTTTTAATTCTGGGAAATCCAACTCAGAAGTTGCAACTTTGTTAGACTTATCGCGGTACAGTGCGAGAAATGTTAGAAGATATAACGTAACTGGCTCAGTTAATATTAAGCCACGATATGTGAAAAAAAGTAATATCACAAATGCCGACTGAAGAGCATTAAGAAGAATAATCGTGAAAAACAGGCGTGTCAATTATTTACAATTAAGTGCTCTGTGGAGTGACGCTGTTGGAAGGAGAAATTCGAGGTCCACAACTCATAGAGATGCCCACAAACTGGGATTTAGCACTTGAAAGGTAAGTTTTCTTATAAAAAAAGTGAAGTAAAAACCCTAAAGTTGCACAACTTGTTTATAGGCCAAAGAAAAACCACTATTAACTCCACTGCAAAAGAAAAATCGGCTTAGATGGGCTAAACAACATAGACAATGGATACCTCAACAATGGTGTGCAATATAATGGAGTGATGAGGCCCGATTCGAAGTTTGTGTTGGTGGCAGTCGCAGTAGAGTTATTCGCAAAGAAAATGAAGCATTCCATGTTGACTGTCTGAAGAGAAAAGTGAAATTTCCAGCATCCATTATGGTCTGGGGCAGTATGTCATCAAAAGGAGTAGGAAAACTTCATTTTATTGATGGAAATGTGGATACAAACAAATATTTGGCAATTTTAGAAGAATCGCTTTTACCAGTGATGGAAGAATGTTTGACATCCGGCCAAGATTTTGTGTTTCAGCAAGATGGTGCAGCGTGCCATACCTCAAAAAAGGCTATAAAATGGATGGAAAAAATAATGTACCACTTTTGAAATGGGTTTCTAGCAGTCCAGATCTGTCACCTATTGAAACTTTGTGGCACGAGACGAAAAAGGTTCTACGACAACATCATGCTCGTACAACCACCGAACTGAGACAAAAGCTTCAAGAAATATGGGATTGTTTTACACCAAATTTTTGCCAAAACTTGGTTAACACTATGCCCCAAAGAATTTCAGCCGTAATAAAAAATAAAAGTGAAGTTACTCAATAGTAATCTTTCAATTGTTGCTTTGTTAACTTCGCGCATTTATTCGCACATTGTTTATTTGTTCAGATGTTCTATTAGTTATAGGTCTAAGTGATTTCAAATGTGTATTTTTTACGACTAGAGTGTATCTAAAATGTTTTTGAGAAAATAAATTGTTTTAGAAGTAAATAGTTTCGTCATGTTTAGTTTATAAAGGCATATCTTGGTAGAAATCTTGAAGTGGGCCAACTTAAGTGGGAAGGGGCTTGTATAAGATCCAAAAAGTCAACCAGAAGAGGGTTGTAGATGGTGGTACTACGTTGATGCATTGAGGCAGTGTTCCGCACTATCTGAGTCGCCACTTTCTTTGACACCCTATTTATACCGTCGATGCATACGTAATTAGTTATGCAACTAATTGTTAGACATTTTTTCACATTAACATCTTCAGCTCTTCATAAACGTTTCAAGTCAAGGCCCAAGAGGTTATATACACATCTCGACTGGGCAATATTGTCGAGGTTTTTTTAAAAGCTTTATTTGTCAAAAAAATCAATACAGGTGGAATACATTAATCGATGTCTAAAGATGCTCAATTAAAACAGCATTAGCCTTAGTGAGGCAAAAATAAAGAATTGAAGAACCTAGCGTCATCTGTGAGGCACTAGCAGAACCAAATACTCAAACTCTCTTCAAAGTATATTTCTATATTTATTTCTGTGTTTTAGTATTGTCTCATAGAAAGGGCTAGCATATTCCAGATCACTTTTCGATCACAACCACCAGAATACAGCTATGGTTGACTATCTTCAGACAAAATACCTTAATCATTGGCTGTAATCAAAGTTTTCTCAAACATATTCCTATTTCTTAAGCTCCCTACTCCGTCATTGTTTTTTTTATCTCTCAACATTCCAAACATAACGCATGTTAACATAAAAACGAATGAAAAGCGAGCGTTCGTGATAATTACCGCATCACATCCGAGGCCAAAAGTCATTTGATCGTAATACTGAAAACACATCATTTCAGGATTGTTTCCTATCTGCCTCCAGTGTATATGGTTCATTCAACTGAATGCCTAGTAAAAAACATAAACAAGTCATGGCCATGGTCATAGTGTTATACCATGAAGTGTGGATTGTGTTAAAATTTATTAAATACTCTGTAGCTCAGTCATTGTAATGTTGAAAAATGGCAAAATATGGTTGATTTTGGGTACGGATTTTAACTGGTACTTGTGCAGTTCAACTAGTTATCAGTCAAATTCAAGGCTTGCTTATCTCATAAGTTTAGTATTTTCTCTAGAAATCATCATCAGAACCTTCTGAAAAGTCGAAAAATGAAATTTGTGCTATTTTAGTTTCCATCGTTTTCCGCCACTGAACCGATTGTCAAAAACTGCAAATCTGTTTCTTCTTTGGCATAGTGGTAATCTTGTGTTAAAAAATTGATCAACATCGGAGAGAAACTTTCTAAGTTGTAGGCAGGCCAAAGATTAGTGGACAGACCGACAGAAATGAGTGACATGTCATATCCAAAATACGTATATAATACTTTTGTTTTTTTTTTGCGATTACAATGCTTCCTCGAAAGGAGCGCAGAAAGTAAAAATCATGAGGCTGCGATGTCATCACGTCCTAGAATATGTGATAATCTTTAAAAACTAATAGACTCAGGTAACTGGATGAAGAAACGAATTTTTCGGATTTTTTTTTGAAAAAAAAATTGACTGAACTAACACTATATACGACACTATGATTTATGGTAGATATATATCCGGGTCTTTTAAGGAACAAACAAAATACGTTTTGTCATTTGTCTGAATGATAAGTTTCCAGAAAGGATGAGCCAACGAACTTTTGATCACAATGAAAACCATTTTTCACTCTTAGTAGGATTACAGTTTTTTTCGTGACTGTTGTCCAATCAAAAGCAACCTCACAATAAATACCTTTTATATTTAATTAATTTTAGTTTACAGAGTAGCTACGCACGCGTTTGAGTAATGATTATTCAGAGAAACGACTTAATAGTATTATCATTATCCGATTATTTCTCAAAAATACAGGATGATTCAAAAATTGTGACTGTTTCTTGGACAAATGTCCGTTCGGAATTCCAATTAAGTTGTACAACCCGGTTTTTAAGTTGTACCTTATCAAAAAGCAATAAACGTTGACTGTGGGTTAACCGATTTACAAGCCAACATATACATATAGATCTTAAATTAGGAACATGGGTGAGACCAATATTACTCTGTGTAACTTGAAAAGATTAATTTTTAATATAAGAATCACCGATACTTGTTCACCTTAAGCATAAAAGATGCATTGATTTCAGCTGACCATATCCCCTATAACATATTCCGATACAATTCAACAAACCCAATGGTGGTACAATTTGACAAACTCTTATGTGATTGACACAGATCGCTAAATTTCTTTTTAGAAACTGTTTTTAGGTATTAGTCAATATATACGAAGTCTGCCAGAAAGCCTTATATACAAAAATATGTATGGTTGAAACTATGCCGGTAACATAGAATCTAGAGTGTGTTGACCCCTACAGTACAAGAGAAAAAAGCAGACCCATACAATTCGTCCATATACATTTTTCCCTGGCCTACCGATAGTACAGTCCACCTGGCAACGTCGCCACTCCCCCATACCTACTTTCTAGATGAATCCATCCGTCTGACTCGGCAGCTTGGCGCGTGGCAGTGATGGTGCGACACTCTTGGGAGAGGCAGGTCAACCCAGAGAGAAACGCGTGTCGAAGATATTTTTATATCATTTCCGGTTTTGAAGGCAAATGTGCGGGGAAATGTTTGATTTGTGAAAGTGTGCCCAATTCCTGGGCTTGGAACATATAAGTATACTAACGCCAAAAAATTGAGGCATAACCTACCCTCTCAAGTTTCAACCCAACAAAATTCTATCCGACAATGATCAGGAACCTTCGCAACGTCAAAAAGGTGTTTGAGCGACTTTTATTTGTTTTTTTGTCTTTTGTCCATATCCCCGCTGTCACTAAACCGGTGTTGAAAAACTACGTCCTTGACATAGTAACTTATGTCATGATTTCTTCAAAATCCAACCAGTATTTCCCAAGGTACAGAAGGGGCAAGAATGTGTACGTGGCTCATAACATCAAAAAAACATTAATATATCATTTTAGAAATTTTTCACGATAACAATACTACCTCGCCAGTAGATGTGGGAAGTAAAATGACATTTACCCTTAATAAGATACATATTTAACCATAAGTGAATTACAACATGCATTTTCTTCAAAAATGGATTTGAATATTTGAGATAAAATCCTACAATATTTTAATGAAAAGCTTGAATTTCCTTCTACTTAGTACACTAATGAAGTCCGACAATGTACAACTATTCCAGAAAGACTTTTGGACCTTTTTTAATTTTTGCACGTACTATCTGCCTTTGAATCATCCTGTATTAATTTATCTCCAAGTCTTAACGTAGGATGTAGTTCTGAACAATAATTGCTTCTATTGAAAAATGCGGTGTTAATTGAAAGGTACATTAAATTTACTCAGGAATTTACGATAGTCTGACAGCATTTATGAAATTAACTCACTGGAAAACGTTGAGATTTCTATTACAAAGTATAATTTAATTTTCAATATCCTCAACCTCATTGTCTTTAGCGTTTTCCAAGGTATTTGGTGAATATAACGTGTGTTTCAAATTCGGCTCTCATCATTGGGATCCGAGAAACGGTAAGAGATACGAAGTCGCTCAAATGGAAGCAAAGTTACGCATTTGAGTAACTAAGAAAATGGCACTGGGAACGTTTCCCGATTATTTCTCAAGAGAAACGGGGAAAAGGGAAGAATTTTCTCAAATCGTTTTATTTTTCTCCTAAGTTTATTTGAGATGGGATTTCGAAATAAAAAAACACACTAACTCTGCCACTTTCTCTCCTCTACCAGATGGCATAATTAGAATTTTAAATTGACGTTTCGTCTCTTGTCCACAATCATCGAGTTTATTTTTCCTTGTAGATGCCATATTGGATTTTAGCACAGGTGAGTAGAGTTTCAAACATAAATTATTTAAAAAAAACTAATATTTTCATACTTGTCCTAGAAAATCACACGATTATCCCATTGGATCAGCAATGCTTCTTCAGTTTTTTTAGGAAACGTGTCTTAATGACATTGAGATAATTTCCCCATTTATTGAATAAAATAAGCGCTAATTTAGCACTTTAGCATATAGCGGTTATGAAATATTTTTAGGAAGCTACTATATTGACTAAGCTTTTATTCACTCTAAAGTGTTTCTATCAGTTACATAAAGTGGCACTGTTCTCATTTTTTTAATATCACACTCAAATGATACGAGGACGCTTTAGCATTATATTGTTGGATATTAGATGAGTTAAGACCAACTACTATAGGAAGATCCGTTTTTTAGACATTTTTCAGGTTTTATAAAATCAATCGTCACATTTAAGTTGAAAATAGTGACTGCTCACCTATTCCTAGTACATAAAAACTGAAAAAATGCTTTACTGATGGTATGAAACAAATGAGTGTCTGATAATTTTAAAGGAGATTCTGTTTTTTTTTAATTACTAAGGTTTGGCAAAGTGACATATTAGACATTTTTGGAATCAACTTGTGCAAAAATCCGATATGGCGTCCATAAAAAAATAATGTTGATGTTTGAGGATGATTATGTTTGAGAGATGAAACGTGTTTGTGGTATATTTTTTTAACTGGAGCAGCAGCAAAGTATAAATATATTGATGTACTATAGCTGCTTATAAAGTAAAGGTAGAACCGGGAATCCATCACGCAGATCGTTGCATATTATCGATACCTCAGAAATAAAGTAGCGGTCGTACTGAACCGTTCATGTATAGAGCTCAGCTGGAGCAAAATGAGACGTACAAGTTTCTTGCGTCAAGTAGGTCGTCAGTGTGGCGAAAACATCAAAAAGGCTTGATATCGCCTGGTATGGAAGTCTCACCGATTAGTCAGACTGTCTTCCTCTGAATTGCATCAAGAATAGACAGTGTGGTTGGGCACTCACTCCTACAGGGTATCACACTTTAAATTGACCCTTCTCTAAAATTCTTGACTTGGCCTTTTAGAGAAAAAAGTTCTTTTCAAAAGCTGTAAGTTTTTAAGACATATATTCCTTTATGCATTCAGAAGTGCTATCGAATATACATAGTTGTATTTTTTTAATGGAGCACCTTGTATATTTGTAGTGTTTTTTTTTCAGTTTCCAGATATACATGGTTTATTGGCCATTGCGTAAAGTTGTAGAAGGAATCTTTTAGAACTGAGAAACTCAGTTTTCAAGGTATGGCACAGTCTTACATTTTCTGTAGTGAACTCTCCACTTGAGTATTGCATTTGTTTGTACTTTGTCAAGTATTATGTGTTTGAGTTTATAGTTCTTGTACTCAACTCAAATTTGTTTGATAATAATAATAATGATAACTTATTTTCTGAATGTTTTGTCTCAAAACGACAACAAAGGTAATTATAATCCAGAGCTACGACTTTTTGGTATATTGTATATAATAATAAATCGTCTTTATTTAGGGCGAAGCTTAGCTTATACGTGGGATGTCTTTTAAGTTTTGCATATAGAAACATAGTAGGCCGCGCGGATCGAACGTCAGTACTGAATCTTAACCTCACTCTTTAATAAACTTAAATTCAAAGTTTCACAACAATACGTGCAGTGTTCTCACTACAGTTAATTTTTAAGTGTCACCAAGTCATTAGAAAAATGGAACTCAAACGAGAACGTTTTCGCGCCATTATTTATTACAACTTTCAGAGACAATTATCGCAACAAGAATGCCTTGCTGAGTAACTGTCTGTTTCCGGCAACGAAGCGCCACATCAGTCGACAATTTCCCGTTGGTATGGAGAATTCAAACGTGGACGGGTGAGGCTTAGCGACGATCCCAGGGAGGGTGCACCAAAAACGGCAGTCACCCAGGAAAACGCCGATGCTGTGCGCAAACTCATCATTGAATATAGACAAGTGACATATCGCGGGATTGAGGCGTCCTTGAAGATCTCAAAGACCTCAACTCAAAAAAATTTACATGAAGATTAGGAGTAAGAAAATTAGTTTCTCGTTGGATACCCCACCTGTTGACTGAAGAGCAAAAAGCAGCCAAGGTTAATTGGTGTCAAAAAACGCTTAACCGTTTCAATTCCGGAAACTCAAAAAATGTGTACAGCATTGTTGGTGGTGATAAATCGTGGATTTAGTGTTATGAACCAGAAAATAAACGACAGTCGGCTGTTTGGGTGTTCCAAGGTGAAGAAAAGACAACAAAAGTCATCCGTTCTCGAAGTGTTTCCAAAAAGATGGTCGCGACATTTGTGTCAAAAGCGGGTCATATTGGAACAATTCCTCCTAATGAGCAAAGAACTATTACTGCGGAAAAATCAACCCCGAAAGGAGAATCATCCTCCACCAAGACAATGCAAGCTCGCACACAGCCCAAAAAACAAGGCAGTATTTAACGGAAGAAAGCGTGGAATTATTGGACCGTCCTCCATATCGTCCCGATCTAAGTCCTAACGATTTCTTTACTTTCCCGAAAATTAAAAACAGACTGCGTGGTCAAAGGTTCCAGTCACCAGAAGAAGCAGTTGACGCATTCAAAAATGCCGTTTTGGATCTGCCACCAAACGAGTGGAATAAGTGCTTCGAAAATTGGTTCGAGCGCATTAATCTTCGTGGAGAATACTTCGAAAAACAATAGTCATTTAAAACTACCTATTGTGTTGTTTTATTTCCATATGCAAAACTCAAAAGACATCCCTCGTATCTAGTACTGTTACCGGCCCTTGGACCCTATGCAAATTTTCAAATTATTCAGGCTTTTAGTAATTGGTGCAAAATAGGTTGGAACATTCCATTAGATGCACATCTACATGCATACAGGTAAAGCAAATAGAAGCGTCTTAAAAAAGATATTGCATCTGAAATTTAGGTTCACATCTTTCATGTCATGTTTTCTAAACGGGCATACAAAATATAGAGGGGATCGATTTACAACAGGACCTCGTAAGTTAAGATGACCCTTATCCAAATAACGAGATTCTGATGAGCTGTATCGAATTTGGGCCCAGATTGTACCACGAAATTTGATGAGTCATAAAGGATGTCTCGAAGTCCGCCAATAACATCAAAACACCTAAAGGCTCGAAACAAGGCTATCATTACGGCCTACTTCAGCGCATTTGCAGCACATTATCTTCCTGAATTTTTTGGAAAATTGGGTGATCATCACTAGCCCTATAGCAAGTAGTTAAGCCTGTAAGAAAATGGTCTTCCGAGAATAACGGTAAAATGATGTGCTTAGTACGCATTTTTCTGAAATTTGACTTGCATATAACGATTTATTACAAAATGCATTTTGAATATTTGTTAGAAATTGGTTTGTATGTCGCGTGAAAAGGATAATTCTTGCCATCAAAGACATTCTTTAAGTGACAGTAGCTTTTTATCCTCGTCGTAATGTTGGCAGAATTTCATTGAATCACATTGCTGTTGTTTATCTATAGAAGGTTTGATAATGCATGTGTATGCACAAATTCAAATCCAAATGATTTCCTCTCCGGCCGCCAATTATAATAATGAAAAGGACTTTATTGAAACACATCAGAGAGACGAAGTTTAGCAAAAGGCTACCCTTACTCTTAACCTCACTGTGTGGAAAAGAAAGAAAGACAAGTGGGATATACACAAAAAAATAAGAGAAAGAGACCGAAATACCAAGAATAACTCCATACATTATATAAAAAAAATCTTTGTAGAGTAAAAAGAAACAGCTACTCCTACACGTAATCTCTAAGGTGGAAATGGAGAAAAATGTCTTCCAGCCCAAACTAAACCAGGGACGTAGAAAATGGGGTACCTGGAGCCCTAGAAGGAAATATTTTCTTGGCCACTGGCCTTTTCGAAGAAAAGATGTGCGTTTTATAAAAAATCATTTGTTTTATACTGATAGTGTCTTTTATGGAATTTTTGTCAGATCACTCGTTTTGGAGATATTTAAGATTGATTATTTGAAGTGCAATCCTAATATATTCTTATGAAAAGGTTTAGCCTCTCCTATTCGACAAACCCCGTAAAGATTGATATTGAAAACACTACCGGCCCCTTCCCACTTCAGTTGGCCCAACTATTGAAATCTTATTTTTTTCTTATCAAACACAAATAATAAAAATGTAGCAGGGTGTTATAGGTTTAAAATATTAACAATGGATATTTTGATAATATACATATATAGTAGGAAACACCAACTTTACAACTCCCTAATCAAATTTGCAGCATAAAAATAACACATGTTGCAATTACAGCATATCAACCTATTTTCATTTCAATGCAAAATAAGTCTATAACGCATAGGTGGCTGTGAAAAATAAAAGCCATGACAATTGTTTTTATTAATCATAGCCGTCAGAATACGTTTAAAATAGTTTTGGGTATTTAAGGTTTTCAAAATGGGTAGAGAAAAGGTTATTAGTGAGAAAATTCGGTTACTGATAATTAAATTTTTTAATTCTGGGAAATCAAACTCAGAAATTGCAACTTTGTTAGACTTATCGTGGTACAGTGTGAGAAATATTGTTAGAAGATATAACGTAACTGGTTCAGTTAATATTAAGCCGCGATATGTGAAAAAAAGTAATATCACAGATGCCGACCGAAGAGCATTAAGAAGAATAATAGTGAAAAACAGGCGTGCAAATTATTTACAATTAAGTGCTCTGTGGAGTGACGGTGTTGGAAGGAGAATTTCGAGGTCCACAACTCATAGAGAGGCTCACAAACTGGGATTTAGCACTTGCAAGGTAAGTTTTCTTATGAAAAAAGGTGAAGTAAAAACCCTAAAGTTGCACAACTTGTTTATAGGCCAAAGAAAAGCCACTATTAACACCACTGCAAAAGAAAAATCGGCTTAGATGGGCTAAAGAACATAGATAATGGACACCTCAACAATGGTGTGCAATACAATGGAGTGATGGGAGGCCCGATTCGAAGTTTGTTTTGGTGAGAGTCGCAGTAGAGTTATTCGCAAAAAAATGAAGCATTCCATGTTGACTGTCTGCAGAGAAAAGTGAAATTTCCACCATCCATTATGGTCTGGGGTAGTATGTCATCAAAAGGAGTAGGAAAACTTCATTTTATTGATGGAAATGTGGATACAAACAAATATTTGGCAATTTTAGAAGAATCGCTTTTACCAGTGATGGAAGAATGTTTGACATCCGGCCAAGATTTTGTGTTTCAGCAAGATGGTGCAGCGTGCCATACCTCAAAAAAGGCTATGAAATGGGTTTCTATCCGTCCAGATCAGTCACCTATTGAAACTTTGTGGCACGAGATGAAAAAGGTTCTACGACAACATCCTGCTCGTACAATCACCGAACTGAGACAAAAGCTTTAAGAAATATGAGATTGTTTTACACCAAATGTTTGCCAAACCTTGGTTAACACTATGCCCCAAAGAATTTCAGCTGTAATAAAAAATAAAGGTGATGTTACACAATGGTAATCTCGCAATTGTTGCTTTGTTAACTTCGCGCATTTATTCGCACATTGTTTAATTGTACAGATGTTCTATTAGTTATAGGTCTAAATATGTATTTTTTACGACTAGAGTGTACCTAAAATGTGTTTGAGAAAATAAATTGTTTTAGAAGTAAATAGTTTTGTCATGTTTAGTTTATAAAGGCATATTTTGGTACAAAACTTGAAGTGGGCCAACTGAAGTGGGAAGGGGCTCGTACATGGCATTTAAACAAAGCCTTTGGTACCTCATTACAACCTTTTTTTGAGTAATATGCGTCTTGTCCTCAATCAGGAGCGTAGAAGTTTACAATTCATTAAACCTTCCCTGTGCACGCCACTGGTTTGGCCGGCGTATTCATTTTTGTTGATAAAGAAACTTCAGAACATATAAAAAATAAATAAATAGAGCTAACGTTAATTAAACACGATAACAGGACAAGTTACGTGGTTATAACTAAATTTATAACATTTGGAACAAGAAATAATGCTGAATAAATTCTATAACATCCAATCTAATGGAGGTGTCGAAAGTGATCACCTCTGGATTCAGCACAAGCCCGTGCTCTACGACACAAATACTCTCTGACTCTTTGGAAAACATCTTTCATTCTGTATACTTCCTCCCCCATCTTCTTTGTTGAGTTCACTCAACCCGAAATTCTAAAGAATTTTGAGAAAACAGGCCGATAATGATTTCAGAAATAAACGAATAAGAATGTTACTCAAACTGGTTAGTTCCATAATTACTAGTTGTGATTTTAGACAAAGAGAAGATTCCAACATGGGTGATATCAGAAAAAGTGACGTGCATAGCTACGCTACCCTGCTGATTGAGGATAAGACACGCATATTATTTAATTAATCTTCTAATCAGATGCTATAGCTTTCTTCACATGCCACATAGTGTTTCCAATATCAAGCTTCACAGTGTTTCCAAATGAGAAAAGGATTGTGGAAAATTGAATGGTATTTTATGAAATGCAATTCTCCAAAAAGGCTAATGCAGAAAAGATTTCCTATTAAGGGTCCATTCTACTGTCTACGTCCCTAATTTAGTTTGACCGGGAAACTCTGTGTGTGTATTGCTGATGACGACTGTATGTCTGGAATCCTTACTCAGTATCGTCATCCTCTCCGTAGATATACTTTTCTTTAAATTTCGTATATAAAACTTAATCATCCTGTATCTCGGTAGTGGAGCATCTTTGGACCCATATTCATAGGAACTTTTTTGTTATTTTCTGATGTACTTGTTACCCTAGAAATATTGGCACGTCTTTCAGAGACCGATATCGGTATCGGCGAAAATCGTATATCGGTCGATCTACAAACGTAATGCCTCTATGCCCTCATGGTGGGTTGCCACTGCCGCCCTGTTGATGCAATTTTCAGTCCCGGGTGGCAAACGCAGGGGCCACATAATATGCACAACGCTCCAGCTAGAGTTTCGCAAACAGAATCTGTGCCACACGTTACAACGGAGATATTTTAATTGTTTAAATTTAAATATAAATGATTGTCCGCGAGGGATCCAGCAGGCCATGCGAACACGTTGTTGTGTTGTGGTTAACAACCAACAAGTGAGGAGATAGTTATCGTGCAACAAAAACGTTTTACCGCGCCGGTTATTACCTGTACAAATAGTAGTAACACGTTGGTAATTTGCAGCCCACCTGAGGTGACCATTTATCCGGGGCTATCTTGCTTAGATTGCTTTTGTAATGTTTCAAACTATTACGGCCGACGTGTTTACCAATCTGAATCCATTCGATTTACTTTGTCTTTGGATAAATGAAGTCAATCATGGATTTGTTAACTTTAGCGTGGTGGTTCTGACAAATGAACTTAAAATTTTATAGGATATAGTATGGTGCATTTTACTTTTGTTTTGAGACCTATTGAGATATAGAGTTTTTCATCCGAATATATGACCGCAGTTTCTTCGGTTTTGATATACAAGGCGTTGCAGTTCAAAAAAAAATCGATTTGATTCAACTTGCGTGCAATAATTTGAAGTAATAAGGTGCTTATTTGACACATTGACAGAAGATATCCTGTAACTAGAACCCTTCTAAAAATATCATCAAACAAATAACTAGACTGGTTGGGATATTTTGGAGGGCATCATGATAATCTAAAAAATACTGGATCTATCAAAAATTCAACGACTCTGCATTGAAAGAAACTAAATACCACTGACGTGCGCCGATGGCTTCCGTGACCTCGTACCCGGGTTGTTAGGCAACGAGGTGCTTCTATCTCTTTCTGATATACATATCGCACGCTTATTGCGCTTCTCTCTCGTAGACATTACGTCGTCAGCCAAATTTGAATCTCACCGTATAGGCAAGCTCGGATATAACAACAAAATGAAATTAAACAAACAAGAATATTTTAATTACAGAATACAACTAGCGAGTGATCGTATAAAAGAAGTTCATTATTGTTTGTTTATTTTTCCTGTTTGAATATTTACTATTTAAACAAACAATAATGCACTTAAACACCATTGATAGGACTCTGACAGATCCAGCCAAAATTGCAAATTGCTTTCGTGCATACTTTCACTACCATAGCTGAAAAGGTAACACTGATCAACAGCCAAAAAATATCCTAAATAAAATCAACAAAATATTACTATTTTTAATGTGCTAAAACCGGAATGAAACTTATTTTTTCAATATTATTTCAAGTTTTAGAGATACGGTAATTATATGTGTTCCTGCTGTGACAGTGTTAATATACTGTAATTAACAAGAATGCACGTGCTACATTTCTATATTCGGCAAGGAAAGATGATGTAATCGGCATGATTGTGTTACGTTATACATACGTGTACATTATATTGTTTTATATTAGCCATTTTTTCCTCAGTTGGCTGACAGCGTTCATGCAAGATGTCTCGAAAGTGTGTAAACAATCCAGATCAGTTTTGTTACGTGTGTGGTGATGTGACTTTTGCGTCTCAGAGATAGTCTATTACTCCACTAATAACAAAGGCATATCAGCTTTATTTCGGTTGTAAATTAGGTGATCAAGACAAACAGTGGGCACCCCACATCTGCTCTAATACATGTGCTTCAAGTCTGAGGAGCTGGTTAAATGGCAAAAAACGGTCTGTGCGCTTTGCTGTCCCAATGGTTTGGAGAGAGCCTACAAATCATATTAATGATTGTTACTTTTGCATGGTACCTTGTGTTGGACAAGCCACAGGTATGTCCAAGAAAAAAAAATCGGTTATTAACTACCCAAACATACCACCTGCGATGAGACCTGTGCCTCACAGTGACGAAAATTCTATTCCAAAACCCCCAGAATCCTACACTTGCGAATCAGAAAACGAATCAGATCATGTCGATCGAGTGATTCGTCTGGAAGAAGATACGCCATCAACGTCAAGAGATCCTGATTTTATACCGAGCACGTCATGCCACCAACCGCACAAAATAACACAGTCAGAATTAAATGATCTTGTAAGAGATTTAGAACTTCCAAAATGTAAAGCAGAGTTACTTGGATCAAGACTGCAGCAGTGGAACTTGTTAGAAGACGATGTTTCGGTATGTGTTTATCGTAAACGCCACAAAGACTTAGAACCATTTTTCAATATGGAGAATAACTTGGTTTTCTGTAGTAACATTAACGGCTTACTGGCGGCTTTAAATATAAACTATAACCCAGAAGAATGGAGATTGTTTATAGACAGTTCAACATTGAGTTTAAAGGCAGTGTTATTGCATATTGGAAATATTTTACCATCTCTTCCTGTAGGGTATGCAGTTCACATGAAAGAATCATATGACAATATGAAGTACCTATTGACATGCATAAAATACGATGAGCACCAATGGCATATTTGAAGCGATTTGAAAGTTGTTGCACTTTTACTTGGGCTGCAGCTAGGCTACACAAAGTTTTGCTGTTTTTTGTGTGAATGGGACAGTCGGCCAAAGGCACTTCATTACACCAGACAAAACTGGCCTGTTCGTCAATTCCTAGAGCCAGGTCAAAAAAATGTACAGCATATGCCATTAGTAGATTCGAAAAAAATTTTATTACCACCACTGCATATCAAGTTGGGCCTAATGAAAAACTTTGTCAAGGCATTAGATAGAGATGGGTCAGCTTTTCAATACCTGCGTCAGAAATTTTCAAGACGAAGTGAGGCAAAGGTTAAAGAAGGTATTTTTGTTGGGCCACAGATTCGAAATATTTTGAAAGATACACAGTTTGAAAACACTTTAACAGGTATTGAAAAAACTGCTTGGAATGATTTCCGTCTGGTGGTCACTAATTTCTTGGGAAATAGAAAAGCTGACAACTATAAAACCATTGTCAAAAATATGCTGTCATCGTATCAAAAGATGGGCTGTAATATACGTATGTCTCTTAAGATACATTTCCTACACTCACACCTGGACTTTTTTCCTGACAATTGCGGAGCCGTAAGTGATGAGCACGGCGAACGTTTTCATCAGGATATTTCAACAATGGAAAAAAGGTACCAGGGAAAGTGGAATCCTTCCATGCTTCCAGACTACTGTTGGACTCTTGGTAGAGATGCTCCAGAAACGATCCACAAAAGAGCAGCAAAAAGACAGCGCATATAGTGATTCTTATAAGTATATGAATCTTGTTACTTTTTTTAATATGTCCTTAAAAATAAAAAGTTTGTTTTCTAAACAGCAACTAATTTTTTTATTTCATTGTCATTTTTGGATTCAGCGCCCAAAAATTAACAAAGAAGTGCACTTTTCCCACAAGATACAATTAAAAAACTAAAATTGGTTGTCCAGTGATAATTACCACAGAATACGCAAATACTAAAGAACCCAACTACACTAAAGGCAAAACCACTTTGCTCGGTGGCATTTTATGAGATATCCCCAAAAGTTGCTCAGCTCTCGTTTGTTGTTCTACCTGAGACACAGCCTCCACGATGCTGAGGGATTGCCAAATAGCAACAAACATCTGTCCATGGTTGCTAGTGTGTTGACGGACGAATGAAAGCTATACAGGGTGTTCCTTAATGACATGTTAATATTTAAGGAGGTGATTCTTGTACTCATTTTTAGAAAAAAATAATGAACGTATGTCCTAAACACCTTAACCTTTTATATACAGGGCAGTAAAGTTTTCAGAAAAAATCTGTATCTTATTGTTACTGCCATACTACACATTTTCTAGACAAGGTTTATTTTCTGATGTACTTTGTAAAGTTTTATGATTTCTACATGTGGCGTCTGTACGGGTTTTGCGTTGAACTTTATTGGAAAAAAATGGTACGCTACTGCTTTCTCTTCAAATGAAATCAATTTCTGAAATACTCATTCATTTAGTTAGTATTACTAGGGTGTCCAGTGGGAAAGAACACATTTCAAATTTGAACTACGCGGCAACCTTCTACGTGAGGAAGCGGGGAGAGGTCTTGATCGACGCGTTCGGCGTGCGGGTTAAATAGTCACAATGGAACGTTGGACCGAAGCGCAAAGTGCATTTGCTATCGAGGCTTACTTCAAGAGTGGAGGTTCATACGCTGCTGCCCTTCGGAAATTTCGTACACGATACAACATTCGCCGACTATTAAATCGTCATTAACTGAATGTGGTTCTGTTTCGAGATTTATTACCAATGTAAAGTCTGATAGTCATAGTTGTATTATAATAATTAGTCAACTTTAATTTCGAAAATCTACTTTTAGCTGTTGCAGTTGTAATCTGGAGAGCCAAAAATAGGAATCATACTATTATCACCTAGCCATACGATCCAAAGATTTATCGATTGATAATTTCCAGTTTGCCGCTTGGCCTAAGAACTTTCGTTAGATTTATGCATATTGTCTTCCACACTTCGGAACCCCTGTGAGTTGGTGGCACTGCAGATACGGCGGTTGATAAGCCCTTGATGCCATATTAATAGGATCCTTTCTGGATGAGCGTTGGTCTCTCTCCTATGGAATGGATGATTGATAATCCAGCCAAGATGTCAACGCGGGTGTTCGCCAGGGATCAGCCTTGGCTTCAACATTGTTGCGCTTACATACCAATGACCTTCTTTCCTGTACGACCAATCCAGTCGTGGTGACAGCACTCTGCATGCAGGAATTCAGAGTGACAAGCCCGGTGAGCCCGAGAATAGAAGTCCACTAGCAACTTTCTATTTGACGAGGTTGTCACTGCTTGGGGTCGCAGCAATCTTGAACAGTTTAATGCTACCAAAACACAGTACTGTGTCGCTCATTTCGGCTGATCGAAGTCCATATCACCAAGAACGTCAGCGGCAGCTGCTGGGAAAGCTAGGCTATTTGAGTACTCTCCTCCCACCATGACCTCCTCATTGTGTACAAGGCCCAGATAATACCCAGCTTCGAGTACTGCTCACATGTTTTTGGTGCTGCCGCCTTGTCTACATTATTCATGCTCGATGCTGTCTGACTGATCGATCACTCTTCATTAATCAAGATTGTGGAACAATGTACATGAGGAGGCTTTTCCCGCTTCTACTAATCTTGGGTAGTTCGAAAATCGGATTAACAAAGTTTCCTTAAGCTCCTCATAGCAGCTACGGTGACCTAGCGTTTAGGTTTCTGTTTCGAAGTAAAAAAAAGAATCTTTTGGAAGGAGCTACAGGGGGTTCAATAAGGTCCAGATGCTGTAATCTTGGCTGATTTTTGCGTGGTGTAGTTCCCAGCTTGCATAATCACATACCGAATGAGCCCTCCAGGGTACTTTGTGATTAACTATTGCATTACTGGCGGCTCCGGTTCAAGCGTCGTATCTATAAATCTGGTGAACGAATGGTGTCGAGCTGTAACGCGGGAGCTATTTGTGATACTATAATAGATATATTTTTGCCCCAGGTACCGGCTCTGCAATTAATACGCTTAAGAAGCTGATAATTATTTATAGTAAGATTAGCCACAGCGACTGTGAAAGTGCAAGTGCCTTAAAGATATTATAAATGACTTTTTACGATTCCTGCTTTTTTGCTTCTCGCTAAAGCATCAAGAAAAGATGAAGAATGTCGTTTTTCAAAGATCATAAAACTTTTTTGTTCTTTGCATAATGTGTATCTCAGTTTCTTCATAATTTTAACTTTACAGGAATTTCTTAAAATGGGAATGCATTATCGAGAAGAATAATTTTGCAAAAATGTGTGAGAACGTCAAATCATGTAAAAGAAGTTAAATCTGAAGAAAAATAAAAATTGTTTAGAAACAAATAAAGATGCGGAATAATTAATAAATTCTTACCTTTACCGAGACCTTGATGTACAAAAATATATTCCCTTAGGAATTCTGGAAACTCACCTGCAACAACAAAAACGTATATGATTATTTTCATTTTGTAGCTAAAGCTTTTGGCATAGATAAGGTTTAATGAATGGTAAGCTTGGTAGTCTACTGATTGAGGATAAGACACGCATATTATTCAATTAATGTAGTGCGATACCATATCTTTCTTCACATGTCATGTAGTGTTTCCAATATCAAGCTTTTCGGTGTTTTCAGAATAGGGGAGACTAAAACTTTTCATAAGAATATTTTAGGATTTTACTTCGAATATTCTAACCTAAATATCTCCAAAACGAAAAAATTCCTTAAGAGACGAAATTTATGAAAAATTGAATAGTATTTTATAAAATGCACTTTCTCCGAAAAGGCTAGTAGCCTAGAAAATATTTCTTACTAGATGTCCTAATACCACAGTTTCTAACAACTTTTTTTGTTATTTTTGGATTTATGTTTATCTCAGAAATAATGGTACGTCTTTCAGAAACACCCTGTATAGGTTCACAACTCGTTGCTTCACAATCTGAGCACCATCCGACTATATCCCACTTCTGAAAAATCCGCACGTTTGAAACGCATCGTTACTCTCGGCATTCAGCAGTTCAGTTCCTTTTCCTCCGTCTCATTTCAAAATAAATTGAATTGAACTGAATAATCTCGATTTACGGTATTCGCCAATCCATCTTAGCACCAAGTGGTAATCGAAAAATTGTCTTGTAATAACCCCCCTGAGTTCCCTGGTAAATGGTTTATCACGCTCACCGATATATCCTAACGGTAACCCGGCATCCAAGTTCTCTTCAGGATCTGATCTGTATTAATACGATTTCCACTTCCTTGTTTGAACCCCCTCTGCGCTAGGACATCATTTGCCCTTCTAATGCTGCGCAGGAGATAAATGGCTTGCTTTTCGGAACTGAAAAGTTCGCTGTGTGAATAGGATAGATATTTTTCAAATGGGAAATCGAAAAGACGTGCCACCTAGTGGTGAGAACTGAGCGTTTAAAAGATGTGATACGTGACTCTTCCGCAATTTATTTCAAGGCAAAGCATACCAACTTACGAGGCCTGTAAATTAAGTGATGAGACTGATTTTTTTTCTTATCCAAATATAATTACAATTTTATATTGTCACCTTCAGAATAACTTTCTTCTGAAGCTTAACAACGTTTGAGACTCGTCATGCCAGTTCTGGTTCTCGGATACTGGAATATCATTCAGCTGGTCAGTTACAGCCGTTTGAATGTTATCGACTGTCCCAAAATGAGTTTCCTTGTTCAACTCCAGGAAGAGAAAAAAGTCACAAGAACTCAAGTCAGGCGAATAAGGAGGCTGAGGAGGCACAAGCCAAAAACTCATTTATTGACATTTCTGAGAGACAACAAGCATTACCGTGATGAAAAACCTAGTTGTTCTTGATCTGATGAACGGTGGTGTGAGTCAAATTTAACTCTGTTCTGATCATTCTGGCTGTCAACTGACGATCTGTACGCTCAAGATCCCAGATTCTGTCGATACTTTCATCGGTTCTTCGCGGTTCAGCTTCAAAATATTTTAAACCATCAAAAACCTGGGCTTTTGGCAAAACACTATCTACGTAGGCCTGTTGAAGTTTGATAACAGTTTCCGTTGCACTGTGTCCAAGTCTGAAACAAAACCTGATAGCATACCGTTGCTCGAAATTGGTGTCACTCATTTTTATAACACAATAAGAAAAACACACAAAAAATCCCTTCTGACAACCAAATCACCCGAGCGAGTTCAAACTTGTACTGACGGCATATCACATGATCTATTGTCTCCCTTCCAAGGTCGTTGCATCCATTGTTGCCAGATCGAACACTAGGTTGTCAATCTCATTACTTAACATACTTCGTATTCTGTAACCAGCGCACTATTCGTATCGATCGATTCTGGCAATAGATGGCGCGTTGCGCTGTCTTATTTCGATAAACTGTACCTCTTGAGTAGAGGATAGTTTCTAGGCTATCGTTAGTTGTCCAGAGACGATTGACCATTCCTAGACCATGCTCATGGGTAGCCAAAAAGCATCCTTTTGCGGACATAAAATTCTCAAAACTTCAAAACCTTTAAATTGATGGAAATCCTAACATAATGACGCTGCTATCAAAAAAATACTGCCCACCATTAAACGACTGTTATCTGCTGCAACACATTGGGTTTGGTACATTCCAAACTTCGAAATTGCTTGGGAACCGAAAAAGCTGCTAAATTAGCTTTCCTGTATAACTGGGAATCGAAAAAGCAGCTAAATTAGTTTTCCTCTATAACTATCACAATTCACTTCCTAAATACACATTTTGTGTTGATGTTTTCTGTAGTGAGTAAAGTTTTTGTTCACTGTACATATACTAAGTGACATATAAATCCGAACACCCACTTTAAATGGTTTTATTTTAATAAAATTTTGTATAAGTACTTAATGAAGCATAATAAGTAAATGATAAAAATTTCAAAGTGATTGCACTGCTTTAAAGCCCTTTGACCTTTAATAATGTGTGGATGCACCCTGATGTGCTACGCATTCTCCAACGCGCCTAGGCATGCTTCTGATCAGGTGGTCAATGTCCTCCTGTGGTATCTCATTCCAGGCAACCACCAACTCCTCTCGAAGTGCTTCTAGAGTCTGAGGAGGACGTCTCAAATTGAGCAATCTCCTACCCATCATATCCCACTCGTGCTCAATTGGGGATAAGTCGGGAGATCTTGGTGGCCATGGTAACAATGTGACATCATTATGTTGAAAGAAGTCTATTGTGACTCTTGCAACATGTGGTCGGGCATTATCTTGTTGGAAAGTTGGATCTGCCAGGGTGTCAAGATAGGGTAAAAGATGGTGTTCTAGAACTTCGTGGATATAACGCTGCGCGTTCATGTTACCTCTGATGAAGATTAAATGTGACCTGGAACCATAAGCTATAGCACCCCAAACCATAACTCCAACAGTGTGATGAACATGTCTTTCAACAAAAAACTGTGGATTCCTCCTTTCACCACGTCGCCTTCTAACTCTGGCACGACCATCGTGCATGCCTAAACAAAATCGAGACTCGTCACTAAAGACAATACTGTTCCATTCCTGATCCCAGAGTGACCGTTGTCTGCACCACTCAAGGCGATTACGTCGGTGTTCTCGAGTTAAAGGGAGGACCCAGTGTGGCCGGTATGAAAACAAGCCAAAACTTCTCATTCGTCGGTAAACACTTCGCATGCCAATAGGTCTTCCGTGTTCTGCAAACCATTCATTTGCAATGGACCTGGTAGTGGAGAAACGGTCCCTTAAGGCCAATAATCTTAGGCGGCGATCTTCACGGTCTGTTGTTCTACGGCGGCGTCCAGTGCCCCTTGCTCTTTGCGTACGGCCTTCTCGAAGCCATGCCTGACAACACCTAACCACAGTGTCTACACTTCTTTGCACTCTAACTGCAATTGCCCGAAAAGAAAGTCCAGCTTCCCGAAGTCCCACTATACGGCCCCTATCAAACTCACTAAGTTGACGAAATCGTACAGGTCTCCGTACTCTAGGCATCGTAACCGATCGTAAAGGATGTCAAGAACCAAAAACTCAACTTCGGTTAAAACCCAAGCACAAGTGTACACTTTTTTGGGTATATTATGTTTATTGGACATTGCCTTTATTGTTTATACGAAAACTTTGTAACTGGACCAATAAACATTATTATTATTATTATTTAAATCGCGATAAAAATTGAAAAAGGTCAATTGGTTAAAATCATTTGATTTAAATCGGCGCAAACCTGTTTCAGCCTCTCATCCTCACCGTGTCGAACTTCGGTCATCCAGAACTGGTCGGTACGACCGCTCCTTTCTCCCTAGAGTGTCGGAATTTTGAAGCAAGGAAGTTTTTTCCAGTTCTAATTACCTCAGGCAGTTCAAAAATCAGAATCACGAAGTGCCTTTAAGCTTCTTATAGGTCGGCTGCTTTGGTATAGAAAAGAAAAAAGGCCGTCGACGTTGAAAAATATTCTTGACGGCTCACTTGTCACTCTCAACATCTCAACTGTCAAGGCATACGAGGCTTCCTCAGAACAAGGAGGCACGTGACCTCAGGCTGAGTATCAAAAATCGGAAGTGTCTGGAAGCCATCCAGGAAGTAATTGCATTGCCGACGACATCATAGCGCACGAGCTACACGAGAAGAGTGGCCGGTACGGCACCGAGACGAATGGAAGTTTTGAGAAATGGCGGCCATTCATTTCGAATTACATGCCTTTCTGGCCTCTGGTGCTTCGGTGCTGGCTTGTTCCGATCCTACGTACTATTTTATGGGCGATATGTCGACGAACAAGCACCAGTGGCGTATAAAAGTAGGAAAATCCGATTGAACTCTTGTTTATATGAAAGAGACGCTTTGAATAACACAGTTTCGTAACCTGAATGAACGAAAAAATGCTGACAGCGTAGTAGATTGGAGGAAGGGTGTATAGAGTCGAAACACGGATATGATAAAATCATGTTGGTACAGGTAACAGCATTCTCTCAATGCGCTTTATTTCTCGAGAAATTGGCCAAAGAAGAGCGTTATAGTGATTTGCCTAGGCTAAAAAATACGGACTTTCCGAACCCATAACGTTCTGCCCTAATTTAAGCTATACGTTCGATGGATGCTACATGTTGTTTTTATATGAATTTCATTTGTCTTTTGTTTTATTTGCTATGCCAAAACTGTATTTGCGAAAAACTTCGAATCTGTCTGTCCGTCGGTCTGTCCGCTAATTCTATAACCGCCTGTAACTTGAGAAGTATCGCTGGGATTTTGTTGACATTTTTACACAGGGACACTACTATGTCAAGGATGAAAAGGCGTTGCAGTTTTTGGAAAGCGTTCCAGTCGTGGCGAAGCTAGGGGTAAAAACATGAAAAAAATAAAAATCGCTCAAACTTCCTGATCGTTTTTTTAAAATGTTTGTATGAGTTGAAACTTGGAGGTTGAGAGATCTACGAGGTAGGATATTGTAAATGTGACGAATTTACTATTAGTCAAAGCCGTTCTATCAAGAAGCTTCTGATCTCAACAACAACGAGAAAATTAAATGATAAAAACGCAATTTATGATGTGCTCATAATTCTAAATTGCAATCGTTGGCGTTGCAAGCACGATGCGATGCTGCATCGTCATGGAGGCCACTGCTGACTGTGCAATGGGTAACAAACTTGAACTTGTCTGCGGTGGTATCGTCACTGTTTTACTGCTGCAGAAGAAATATTTATATGCGTTCTGGGATGCTTTTGTAAATGATGACTTAACTATTTTTATATCTACACACACATTTTTCTGCATTTATTATTCTTAAATTTCGTATAACCTTTAATTTGTGTTACCCCGTCTGTAATCAAATTCAAGCGAATAACTAAAATTTCTGTGTTTAGAATATGGTTCAAGATGACACACGGGTTGATGACGTCAGTTACTCGAATCGCTTGAACGCGTTGGTTTTAACCGCGGTTTTCTTGCAAATTGTTTATTTAGAAAAGCGCGTATATAATTTCTGATTATTTTTATTATCACTCAATAATCGGTGCTTTTTCGTCTACAATGGTGTATGGAAAGTTCAAAAAAGAAACCCTTCATAATATTAATAGGAGAAATGTTTTTGTTTTCAGAAAATAATGTTTAATGATGGAACCATGGCTTTGTAGCTATGATAACCTCCAATTCTCTAAACTTTTTCGCATTTGAAAGAAAAAAATTATTGATTTAGCAGCAATGATAGGAAAAAGCGATGAAAAAAAGATATTAGCAAAACCGTATAGAGGTTGACATCATCCAGTGTGTTTATATGGCCATATTTTAATATTCTTGTGGTATATGGCTACACAGGATACTTAGTTAAGCATAGGAAGTAGATTTAACATGTCCTCAACAACAGTAATGATTATAACTAATAAGGTCCTCTACTTTATGCTTAAACTGAAGTCAGCCTGTACCAAGTTTCCCAAAAATAAAGCTTCTAACTTGTCACATTTCAAATAATAACCTCCTCTACTGGATCGCATTAGCAAGTTCAAGCTTTGATGTATAAATTAGGAATGGTAGATTCTAAATTGTCAGAATCTTCACGTTCATGATATCACAGAAATCTGTTTAGTCATCCCCCAGTAACATTGATACCATCATCACACTCTAGACTCGATAGGCTGTAGTCTCTCCTGTATGTTCAGTATTTTCCTCAAATTAAACTGCTCTTAATCTACTCTGACTATTTTAATATGCATCCTTGTTCTCTTTGTTATATTTATAGTTAGATTGGGTAACATAACTATCTCGTTCGTTCCGTGATCATGATATTTTCCATTTTGACACTCCCATATCGTGCAATTTTATTTTTTGACCGAAAGATTGCAAAAAGCTAGATATCTATAGTTCTTTTATGATGAAAAAACGCGGTCGGAATTATAACAATAGATAAAACGGATATTTTTCGAGAAATTTTGACCCCTGGTGCATTGCTCTAAGTCTTGATTGATAAAGTGGCGACTCCTATATGCGTTTCACCTCTTCATTAGACCCGACGTATTTTCGATCGTTATTTTAATCATAGTATGATGCCGTAAATGTGCGAAGATTACCGTAGATTACTTGCTTGATTGAGTATAAACACTTATTTTGACGTTAGAGACTGCATTGAGTAACAGAAAAGGAAATAAAATGCAGCATCGCTCCTAATAGGAATCCTGCAGGACATAGAATGCTGTCATTATATTTCAAGGCTACCTTAAATTATGACGTCCAGAGAAAGCACGCATTTTATCAAGAAATGATCTTTACAAAAGAAGAAAAATATTCTGTGTTGCTTACATCTTCGATTAGCAATAAGTATTTCAAAGTAGAGCTCATAAAAATGGAATGAATCCAGAGAGAGGAAGAAACTGGAAAGTATGAAAAATCATCAATTTTTCTGCTTTACGTGCTTAACCAGTTGAGAAACAGTACAGGGAAATATAGTACACATGTTGATAATGTGTAAAATGTAAAATGATAAATTCTACTGAACTTGAACAGCTCAAAAATCAGATCAATAAGATGACTTTGAGCGGCATCTCCCCATTTAGTCCCTACCTTCGCGACTGTTTCATTAAAAAAAACATGCATGTTTATGTATGTTATACTAAGCGTGAAGTGAACCAACGTTGTTGATTGAATGTTACAGAGACGCTACTTATTAAATAATCCAGTCAGACTATTCATTAGAGCTGCAGAAATTATCAAAATCCGCCCAGAAATCACAAGAAAGCCTATATTAATCATAGGTATAAAAAACTAAGTTTGCGTTTGGAAATGCCATAAATCGAAACTACGCATCCCCTAATCGACATAATTAGCTAACTGCATGGTTGCACATGGTTGCTTCCGCTAGGTAATCGAAGGGTATATAGACTACAAAAGGTAAACTCACTCGCAGAAAAAGCTTCTATGATCTGACTCCTTAAGCCGTGCCTCCAAACTTCCCAGAAACCAGACATTCCTACCAACAATCATCTTATTGCTGCTAAAAGTGATAGTAGGATGCGTTTTAACTGTCACATTTCTCAAATTGTCAATAATGGTAATATAAATGGTATTAGAAAATGTAAGCTTATAAAAGATTTGGCTGCATTAAATGCTTATACATATACGTTCCAAATTGGAATATGCGTCGCTGATTTGTAGTCCCTCTACAACTGATATATCAATCAAATTGAACATGACCAAGAGAAATTTCTCAAGTACATGGCTTACAAGACTGATTCATTTTATACGCAACGTGGGTCGGAAGAAGAAAACACAATGGTTTATGGAATTAATGGAATTGTTAAACATGCAATGTGCCAAGGTAGAATTTTTTTGTAGCCTTGCTGATCTTGTGGCCACTTGTCCTTCAGATGTTTCATGATTCTAAACCTATTCGTTTGTTGTCTGGTTTTGATACAAATATTACTGAAACTTTTCTTAGAAAAAATTTGACAGGGGTTTTGAAGACGGGTTAGCTTTTCATCAAAATCGAAAAAAAGCAAATTGTTATAACTGTCAAATGAACACGGTTCACTTTAGTGGTCATAAAACTCTGTTTTCATCGACATTCGTAATTTTCTGTCGCTGTCAAAAATGGCCCATCGGAAGGCATAAACATTCGTTTTGTTGCACTAAAAACTGTCTAATATGTCTATCATCGAGTTACACTTGGATGTGGAGGTAAGGCGTGTATAAGCTGTCTCTTAGCTACTAGACATATGAACCCCAGTGAACCTACTGTTAGTAGTCTGTAAAGCTTATCATAGACCTGCGATTTATTTCACACGCTTGTAGGAAAAATAACAGGCATCAAACGGTATAATCAGAAACATGCAAATAGATATCCATGCGTTAATTAGGTAGTACCAAGTACCTTCAAACCGTTTCAGGTCTTGCATGCGCGCTCAGAACGAGTATTAACAAATAGAGTAAACACCATCTTTCCGGTAATATTTATCCTTTGGAACACGCATGTCGTGTGTACTTTTATATTTGTAAAGGATCACGGATCAGTGTTGTCAGGTGGAGAGAATGTCAAGTTTGGTTATTTACTGAACCAGAGCTGCTTTCCAGTGGTTTTTGGTTTGAGAGTGATATGCTGCTCCAGAAACAATGCATGAAAATACAACGTACAGTGAAACGGTATCGATGTTGAGCACTACTGAGTTACTTCGAGTTACTCAGCGTAACTTAACAGGGTCACTGGAAAGCATCTCTGAATACTAGGGCACCTACTGATGATCGCTATGAAATAATTAAGGGTATCTTAGTCATAACAGTTTGACTGAATGAGGCATCACTCTGGAAAGTGAGTTCTGGTACGAGGGATGTCTTTTAAGTTTTGTATATAGAAACATAGTAGGCCGCGCGAATCGAACGATAGTATTGAATCTTAACCTCACTCTTTAGTAAAGTTAAATTCAAATTTTCACAACAATACGTGCAGTGTTCTCACTACAGTGAATTTTTAAGTGTCACCAAGTCATTAGAAAAATGGAACTCAACCGAGAACATTTTCGCGCCATAATTTATTACAACTTTCAGAGACAATTATCGCAACAAGAATACCTTGCTGAGTTACTGTCTGTTTTCGGCAACGAAGCGCAACATCAGTCGACAATTTCCCGTTGGTATGGAGAATTCAAACGTGGACGGGTGAGTCTTAGCGACGATCCCAGGGTGGGTGCACCAAAAAGATGTCGATGCTGTGCGCAAACTCATCATAGACATGTGACATATCGCGATATTGAGGCGTCCTTGAAAATCTCAACGACCTCAATTCAAAAAAATGTACATGAAGAATTAGGAGTAAGAAAATTAGTTTCTCGTTGGATACCCCACCTGTTGAGTGAAGAGCAGAAAGCAGCCAAGGTTAATTGGTTTTGCCTCGATTTTCGGCTATAACTTTTTTGCTGTTAGTCTGATCTTTTTACGTGTGGTCTCATAAATACCTAAAAATCTTATATGAAGAGTTTTTTTTGTACACTTTCAAATGAATCCCAAAAAACGCGTTATCTCATTCTTTGTTGTCGAATAAAAAGTTTTCCGACAAAAATTGGTATACCCATTTTATGCATCCCTGTTTTGAATACTCTCTTGAACAACTTGCAGCAATAAAACCAGACTTTACAATTATTTCACAAGATAGCGGCATTTTCGTCTAATATGATTAGACTATATGCGATCATAATATTTTTTGGGGGTGCGATTTGTCAAAGTTGAGTGTTTCTTTCCATATCTCCAGAATTTGAAAATAAAACCAATTGAATTCATTTGGTTGAAAATAAAACACTGCAATTGTTATATCAAATTTCTTTGTTTGAAAGCGTCTATCCAAACCTGCAATTTAATGTTGATGAAAAAATGGATGTTTGCCAAGGACGCAAATACTTTTTAGTTTTTGAAAATCGTTTCAGTTGCGGCAGAGAAAAAGCTTAAACACGAAAATGAATAAAAATCAGTGAAACTTATTAATTTTTGATGTTTCGGGGGATCCTATTCAGTTCTGAAAAAAATTTAGATGTAAAAAACCTGGGGGGGAAGGAGGGCTCATCTCAATTTTTTTGATGTTAGTACATTTATACGCTCACAACCTTGGTAATTCTATGTATCTACTAGTCATATTACTATTTCACATATCATAGATTTCTTTAAAACTGATTTTCTCGGGATTTCTCAGCAGACTGATCGCGTAGCTTACCGGCCGCGGCTGCTGCTCCCGGCGACACGACGAGACGCCGGCATTGGTGAGTGTTCTTTATCGGGTATGGTATTAAACGTATTCCTGCCGCTCTCCTATGCTCTGGCCGCGCTTCCAGGTCTGATCGGGGCAAGTGTCGTGGAGAGGCGACGTTTCCAAATACACTACCGCTAGGGCAGGGATAGAATGTCTGTGAACTAATTGTGCTGAACATAATCTTTTATTATCTGATAACGTCTTTGCGTGGGAAGTGCAGGTTCAAGCTACTTGATGCCATTTTTTAGATAGCATTCTTGATAACGGAGCTATCGACCGATCCCGCACCGAGCTCACCCTGTATATGGTTTGAATCGGCCAGACAGTGGAGTCCTGTTACACGAGCTTAGTAAATACTAGTTTAAATTTTTTATAACCTCAAATTGCGTATTTGACCAATCGTCGGTGTATTTGACATGGTTGATTGCCATTGTGTCTGATTAAAGTTGCATGAGCTTTCTCCTGTTAGCCTATTTACCCTGTTGTATTGGAGCACCTCATCTCTTTGATCTACGGTGTTGACCTCTATTTACCTTCTACGTGAACTAATGACGGGTGTATAGAGGCGTTCAATTACGGAGCGCTCCCGCCGGCGTCTGAACAAGAAGACCGCTTTTTATGCTGACACAATTTGATTAAGGTTTTTTCGTGGAGCATCTCGTCATTATTCCATGATTTAGAGCGGTGGCAGAGCGGCGTTTTTCACGGAACGAACGAAAGGGATCTGCTACGGACCATGGCAAAAATCTGACGAGACATTAAGGGTGCAGAAGCATGCGTAAGATGTTCACAATCACTTGCACAATCATAAGGATCGCACTGTTCCTTATTACTTGCCTACTTATCTAGGTGTAGCATTAAAGCACATATACGAGGGATGACTTTTAAGTTTTGCATATAGAAACATAGTAGGCCGCGCGGATCGAACGTCAGTACTGTATCTTAACCTCACTCTTTAGTAAACTTAAATCCAAAGTTTCACAACAATACGCGCAGTGTTCTCACTACAGTGAATTTTTAAATGTCACCAGGTCATTAGAAAAATGGAACTCAACTGAGAACATTTTCGCGCCATAATTTATTACAGCTTCAGAGACAATTATCGCTACAAGAATGCCTTGCTGAGTTACTGTCTGTTTTCTTCAACGAAGCGCCACATCAGTCGACAATTTCCCGTTGGTATGGAGAATTCAAACGTGGACGGGTGAGTCTTAGCGACGATCCCAGGGTGGGTGCACCAAAAACGGCAGTCACCCAGGAAAACGTCGATGCTGTGCGCAAACTCATCGTTGAACATAGACATGTGACATATCGCGAGACTAAGGCGCCCTTGAAGATCTCAAAGATCTCAATTCAAAAAATTTTACATGAAGAATTAGGAGTAAGAAATTTAGTTTCTCGTTGGACTGGACTGAAGAGCAGAAACCAGCCAGGGTTAATTGTTGTCATAAAACGCTTGACCTTTTCAATTCCGGAAACTCAAAAAATGTGTACAGCATTGTTAGTGGTGATGAATCGTAGATTTACTGTTATGAACCATAAAATAAACAACAGTCGGCTGTTTGGGTGTTCCAAGGTGAAGAAAAGCCAACAATAGTCATCCGTTCTCGAACTGTTTCGAAAAAGATGGTCGCGACATTTGTGTCAAAACCGGATCATATTGCAACAATTTCTCTTAATGAGCAAAGAACTGTTACTGCGAATTGGTATACCACCATTTGTTTTCCAAAAGTTATCACCGAGCTTCGAAAAATCAACCCCGAAAGCAGAATCATCTTCCACCAAGACAATGCAAGCTCGCACACAGCCCAAAAAACAAGGCAGTATTTAACGGAAAAAAGCGTGAAATTATTGGACCATCCTCCATATAGTCCCGATCTAAGTCCTAACGATTTCTTTACTTTCGCGAAAATTAGAAACAGACTGCGTGGTCAAAGGTTCCAGTCACCAGAAGAAGCAGTTGACGCATTCAAAAATGCCGTTTTGGATCTGCCAGCAAACGAGTGGAATAAGTGCTTCGAAAATTGGTTCGAGCGCATGCAGATGTGTATTAATCTTCGTGGAAATACTTCGAAAGACAATAAAGTCATTTAAAACTACCTACCGTGTTGTTTTATTTCCATATGCAAAACTTAAAAGACATCCCTCGTACCTAAGTTGGTAGCCTTCGAACGTTGGTGTTACAGATGAATCCTGCAATATCATCGGTGAATAGAGTGTCCAACGTAGATATGAAATTTCAAAATAAATTGCTCATTAATACGTTTTCTCCTCTACAACAAGGCATAATTAGAATTTCAATCTTGTCCTCCAGCATCATTTTTTGTTTTCTTACAGACGCCATATTGCTTGTTTGCACAGACGAATACAGTTTTAAATTATGATTTGAAAAATATATAATATATAATAATTCCAACAAACGCAGATTATCCTAGGAAGGCCTTGAAATTATCAATTAGTCATTAGTTTCGCATACCAGACTTATCGCAAAATCACGTTAATTTTTCCCTAACTTCATTTGAGATGGGATTTTAAAATAAATAGCATGTTGTCCTGGCTTACTACCTATTCTCCTCTAGAAGATGGCGTAGTCAAATGCAGAACCATCATTAGCAGCATTTTTGCAAGGCCTTCTTTTAAAGGTGGTCTACTCCAAAAAAAATTTAAAATTCTTGTGCAGAAAAGTGTTTGTCATTTTTGATGAGATCGTTTCATCTCAAAACACGCCATTTATTTACGTGATTTTTTTTCAATTGCCAGGGTTAAGTTCATTTTCATTTTTGATGTAAGAATACAATATTTCACTCTGAATAAAGAATTGAGATAAGAAAGAAATATGATTTACTTACTGCACTTTAATTTTTTAAGCAATGAACCATTAGGAAAATTATAATAATATTTAGGTCTGCTAGGAAATAAATAAATTCGTATAGGAAATTTTTTTTTGTAGTGAATAATCAATTATAAATAAGCACATATTATTACAAAATATTCATATTATTTGCACGCACTGTTATTTGTTTGACATTCTGAAGTGTTAACGTTTGTCCTTTTTCTACTTTTTTTGTGTGAGTGTGTGGTTGCACACTCTTTCGTGGGTTTTGTAGTTAATCAAACACTGACAAGCACAGGATTTGTGACATGACAATTTTTGGGTGTATCTTATGTATTTTGAGACCCTTAAATCAAATCTAAAAACAGAATTTTTCTATCACTCACAGATATTCGGTAACATCTACTTTTATGAATTACAATACGTAACATCTCATATTGCTGCATTTCTCGGCGTTTATGCGATGACGCACATATGTAATGTTAAGATATGTCTATTCCTGCTGACTAAATGCGAGCTCTCTGTTTAGAGAGCATATTACGTTTATTAGTAGACTAGTTTATTGTGATCGAGACTAGCTTTATGGACAATGCCTAGAAATTGTGTAAAACGTACTTGTGTTGAAAGCATACGAACTTTATTTTGGAATTAAAGTTGGCGACCAAGACAAACATGAGGAGCCCATATATGTTGTAAGACTTGTGTAACGTTGTTAACAGGTTAGTTAAGAGGCAACAATCGTAAAATACCCTTTGCGGTACCAGTGGTTTGGAGAGAACCGAGAGACCACACTACTGATTGCTATTTTTGCCTCACAAATATTAAAGGTTAAGTATTTTAATTTACCATCATCGTTGCGTTAAGCTTAGTGATGAACTTTCTGTCCCAGTTCCACCAGAATCTTGGTCTTTGGATAAAATAGTCGAATCCACCGATTCTGAAAGTGATGGTACAGAAGGCGTAAAAATTTACGATCCTTCGTTTGACCTGCCAGGATGTTCAACAGCACCGCATTTTATCATACATGGCGAATTCAATGACTGAGAATTAAATCTTCCAAATCTCAGTCAGAGCTTCACACACTGTTTCCGTCAAGAAAGGTTGAGGAGTTGATATATTGCTCCGATGCCAACAATTTGTTTGACGCGTTAGGACAGAAACATGATCGAAATGATTGACGCCTGTTCATTGATTCCTTTAAGCTTAGTTTAAAAGCGGTATTGGTGCACAACGGTAATAAATATCCATCTGTACACATAGCGCACGCAGCTCAATATGAAGAAATCATATGAGAATATGCGAGTTCTGTTAGAGCATATCCGTTATAATGAATATGGATGGGCCATATATGCAGATTTAATGGAATGCAACTGGGATATACCAAATATTGTTGTGTTCTTTGTGAATGGGACAGTCGTGCGCGAGATCGTCACTATGTCCGGTATTAACTCCGGGCCTCAAAAACATTGCTCATGAACCACTAGTTGATCCCAAAAACGTGTTGCTTCCAACTTTGCATTTTAAGTTGGGACTGAAAGCTATGGATCGAAATGGAAGAGGGTTTCTGCATTTAAAACAAACATTTCCGAGACTTAGTGAGGCAAAAATTAAAGAGGGCATATTTGTGGGTCAACAAATACGGAAAATCATGAAGGATGCTGTATATGACAGTGCTCTAAATGAAACTGAATTACGAGCGTGGATTGCTTTTGAATCAGTTACTTTAAATTTTTTAGGCAATGTGAAGGCGGACAATTATAAAGATATTGTGAGTGAAGTAATCAATGCTTATAAAGGAATGAGATGTAACATGTCTCTAAAAATTCACTTTTTGGATTCTCATCTCGATTTTTTCCGGAAAATTTAGGTGCGGTAATTGATGAACATGTTGAACGGTTCCACCATGCTATGGAAAACGGTATCAAGGCAAATGAAGTGTCAATTTGCTTGCTGGTTATTACTGGACATTGTTAAGAGATACTTCAGAAGCAACATATCGCCGTAAAACATCAACAACAACATTCTGAGATTATTGTTTATTCGAGTGTTTATTAGTACTATTACACACATATCCTTATTTTTACGAGTATAAGCAGCAAATAAAACGCCTTATTGCAAGAAAACCGTAGGTGATAGGAAAAATCAAATGCTATTTTCGGCTTTTTGGGTACGTTTTACATAATGACCACCTCGTTTTGTCCGTGTCACAAAAAAATAATTTAATTTTGTTCACCAGTATAATTCAGCATATTTAGCGAGAGTAATCAGACAGATATTTTAAGCACATCTATCTGTACATTATTGTATTATTTTCATTCAAACAAAATGTTTTACTCATTTGTTGGCGGTAGTAACGCCTCGCGGCGCCAGGCCTTTCTCAGCGCGAGCCCTGGACCGGCCGCTCCACCCTAAAGACGGTCCTGGTCAAATGTTCGATTTGAGGTTTCTTCTTTTGACTTCAATCACCAACATCGTTTTTTTTATATGGACACTATATTCGCATTTGAATGAAGTTTTCAGTCCTAAATTCAGTAATATATTTCCTTAGTTGGCCATGAGTTTGTTGTTGGATGAAAATTATGACAACATAAAAAGGTATGGTGACACCTGGAGACAAAATGAAAATTTTATTGATGGTAATAACAATAATAATTATAAATAAGGAGAGGTAAATCATAGCAGATATTCAAAACGCTTAGCCTTTAAAAGTGCGTTATTTTGTAGACAAAACCCGACTCCTCTGTGTACAGTGTTCACTGCTCGGCTTATTTCTCTTCTTCTTAGTCTTCCAAACTATGTTGCAATGTTCAATTTGAGGGTTGGTTTCATATACGAAACAAATGAGATGTGATAATTTCAAGGCCTACCTAGGAACTTCTGTTCTTCTGAGGTCTGGAAATGTCAATGTATGACATATTATACATTTTTGAAAACAATTAAAAACTATATTCATCTGCACAAAAATCCAATATGGACAAGGGACGAAACGTCATATTGAAATTCTAATTATGGCATCTTGTAGAGGAGAAAATATTTTGGAATCTCAGTACAAATAGAGTCAAGAAAAAATTAAGACGATTTTGAGAAAATTCCTTTTCTCCGGTCTCTCTCCGGAAGTACTTTTACTTTAGAAACTTTCTAAGCTGCATTTTGTTACTTACCTTAATAGGCAACTTTGCCGCCATTTAAGAGACTTCGTACCTCTTACCGTTTCCATAATCAATGAAAATAAGAAATATCAAATTATGTCAGGGCTATCAAATTTTTTTATTCGAAAACATCAAATATAAATATCCAGCTTCCCATTTTTTTATATCTATTAGTCAGAGCAAAGTTATAATATACATCATTCAGTGAAATACAATGTTTTTCTTTTAAATTTAAAATACCATCCAAATATGCTTTTGAACCTAAATAAACTGATTCATTAAAACTAGGCAAATACTTTTACCTAAGCTAGTGAAAAAAGTTTAATGAACATTATTAGATTGTTTTAGCGCAATACAGAGAGAATCTTGGATGTTGATCACTGGTGCCTTTCGTGCTACACCAACTGCAGCTATGGAAGTCGTTTTCAATTTAACCCCTTGCACATATAACTGGAAGGCTAGGCAAGAAGGACTACATCATGTGGCAAATGGTATAATGGACAATATCACTATGGAGGAGACGGACATGCTGGTGGACCTACAAAACCACCACCACACTCAGTGAATGCCTTCTGATCTAATGCCAGAGATAACAAGATATGCTAAACCCTACTCAGTGACAGTTCCACACAGGAATGAGTGGGAACAGCACGTTAACCTGATAAGGAATGATATCTGTGCTTACATAGATGGCTCCAAGACCGAGGTAGGTGTTGGAGCTGGTATCTTCGTACTTAAGCTAAAGATTAAACAATATGTTAGTCTAGGATCCTGGTCATCGATCTATATGCTATAGAACAGGGTGCCAGAATGATCACAGAACTACAACTGAGGCACAGAACTATAATTATTTTTTCAGATAGTCAAACCGCACTTAAAGCACTGGACTCCACCTACTCCACATCGAAATTAGTGTGGAATTGCAAAGGAGATCTCGGTGGCATAGGGGAGGGAAATGACGTCTCATACCAGGACACAGGTCTAGAGGGAAACGAGACAGCTAACACTCTGGCAAAGACTGCGGCTAGCACACACTTCATAGGGCCTGAGCCAGCGATTGAGATCGCATACAATACGGCAAAACAAATAATATCTGCAGAGATGGACAGGACGATCCATCAACACCGGCAAGGATTAGCAGGTTTAACCCATGCTAAGGCAACTAGAACAATCTTGACAAGGAAGGTAACAGACTCTTTGCTATGGCTGAACAGGAATAACCTCAAAGCTCTAGTAGGACTCTACACTGGTCATTGCAAATTGCGCCACCACATGAACAGGCTGGGCATGGCGGAAGACGCTGAGTGCAGACTGTGCATGGAGGTAGATGAAACGGTCGGGCATGTATTGTGCAGATGCCCTGCAATTGCCAGAATCAGGTACAACATACTTGGAGACGTAGTACTCCAAGCAGATGACCCGAAGGATATTTCTCCAAACAAGTTGATCGACTTCCTCAGGAGGCCGGAGCTACTGGGCGAAATATAAATAAGTGTGAGCCACAATAGACCAAAGAGTCGTAGTGGAGGATCGTTATTGATGCACTCACAATAAACCTAACCTAACCTAGATTGTTTTACTTGGAGCAGGTGAACTCATTTCGACAGTATAATAATTTTAAGTAAATTGGTGTAATCAATCTGAGTACGTGGCCTATTACATCTAATTAAACGGTTACGTTTTGGCTTAATCAAATTAGATTAATAGGTTTAACTAAACTGTTTTAGAAATGGGGCTTCTAACTAAACCAATTGAAATCACATATTTGACTAATTCTTCTTATTGCCTTAATTAAAATTTCAGATGGCTTAATTACATTTTTTCTCAGCGTGTCGATCAACGCGCTCCTGTCAGCCTAACTTGTGTAAGACCCTTTACTTTAATGGCTTATGCAGGGTGTGCCAGCAAGGCCGTGATCACTTACGAACCTCGTTGATCCACGTGATTTTTGAAATATTTAGCTTCTGTTTGTATACAATTTTGAGGATCCATATGATTTGATCCCTCCTGATTTGCAACCCCGCACGGTTATCTTGTAAAAAAACCTATAAAACGTCAAAAAAACCTATAAGATGTCAACTTGCAGACTAGGTAGTTTTTAGGGCGCAAACGGTCGTTCCATGTTTGCTCACTAGGATCGTTGTGAACGTCCATCTATGGAGGAATCACTCAACTGAACTACGCATTATTGGTTGCATAGTTTTGTGAGGCTGGGTGATCCGGGTCTGTAGTTTTTATCTCTGAGAAGAAATTTGGTTGAATAGCAAGATCGCACCTGGATGATTATGTGTATTGGTCTGCATGTGTATAAGTGATATTCGCTGTGTGAGAAAATCATTACTGAATATGCCGACTATGACGGGTTACTTATATGTTATGCTTTCTGAAGAGAGGTTATGTTCAAAGTTTTGAATTACGAAAAACTGAGGAGAATTACGGGAAATCATCACCGCGCCCGCGTTGTGTGTAATTACTTTCAGCATGTATATGGCTTGTAATTCGACAGTGTACAGTGATTATAATTATTTCTTATCTCTCTCATTTTTGAAATTCAGCAAATTTGTATATGTAATTTCCAGAATGGATAAGAAAAAGTGGATGCGCAATTAATTTCTAGCTTTGAATCTCAATTAAGTGTATTTGAGACAAAAACCCAATGTAATTACCATGAACACATACAACTCTTACAGCTTAGGCCTCCAGTAATGCCATCTCCGAAGCAGATTTTACATCATATCAGAGCCAAAGATTGATAACAAGCCTCATGCCGTTTAGGCGACACGTACAACTAAGTGCTAAGTTAATAACTTATAGAATAACCTACATAATGTCAAAAAAACCAGCATAATGTCAAAAAAAATCGGCATAATGTCACTTTTCAAGTTACGTGATACCCCTGCCGTTCTTCAAACAGTTAAAGGGACCGATAGACTTACATCTCTTACAGATGATCGCCCCCCATGAGAAAAAAATTTCGGGCGCCCATGATTGTGTTATCAATTGAAAGTCAATCTTCTTGAGTCTGGCATGAAAATGCAACTTTTACCGACGAGGCACTAACATTTTGTATCCTTAATAAACGCGGAATGGCGCATATCTAAGCTGGCAATAGCGTTTTGAAATCGGAATTTTTCGGCGACGTCCTACGCATAGCATTGGCGGCATGCCGGTGCCCGCGGGATTGCTCAATTTGTCGGCCTATCACATAAAGTACGCGCCGAGACTGTTCGCTAATAGCCTGGAATATATTTTCCCACAACATTCTAATACGTAGTACCATAGAATGTAGTACCATCTCTCGTATTTCCAATAATTAATGAGGGAACGTTGCTTTATTGTGCCAAGTCAACTTTGCCGCGTTGCAAATGAGCGCCAACAATGATAGGTCAGATGGGATCCGGACGTAAGGGCAGCTCAGGGGCGTACCCCTAATAGCCAATTATGAGAATATTATATTCATAGGTCGACGCGTCTCAATTTCCGACTGAGATATTCTGCACTTCCCACGGATAAAGATACGAGATCTGTAAAGTAAGTGATGAGACTGATTTTTTCATTCAGATATAATTACAATTTTATATTTTCACCCTCATAATTACCTCCTTTTGAAGCCACGCAGCTCTTGAGACGGTTCTTTCACTCGTGGTAGCAGTCCTGGAACTCCGATACTGGAATAGCCCTCAGCTGGTCGGTTACAGCCAATTGAATGTTTTCAAGTGTCCCAAAATGAGTTCCCTTGAGGTGATTTTTCAACAGCAGGAAGAGAAAAAGTCACACGGACTCAAGTCAGGTGAATAAGGGGGGTGGTGAGCCACATGAATGTGTTTACTGGCCAAAAACTTGTTTTTTGACATTGCTGTGTGACATTGCTTCTTGAACGGTGGTGTGAGTCAAATTTGACTCTTCCCCGATCATTCTGACTGTCAACTGATGAATTGAATGCAGAAGATCCTGGATTCTGTCGATCTTTTTATCGGTTCTTGAAGATGAAGGCCTTCCGCTTCGTGGTTCATCTTCAATCGACTCTCTCCCTTCTGAAAATGCCAAAAACCTAGGCTCTTGTCAAGGCACTATATCCGTAGGCCTGCTGAAGCTTAGCAAGGCTTTCCGTTGCACTGTGCCCAAATCTGAAGCAAAACCTGATAGCACACCGTTGGTTGAAATTGATGTCACTCAGTTTTAGAACACAACAGAAAAAACTATATTACAAAAAAAAATCGCAACGGAAAACCAAATGACTCAAGCGAGTTCAAACATGTACTGAAGGCGGATCAGATGTTCTCCTATCTCCTCTCCAATCCTGGCACCTGCAGTGTTGCTAGATTGAACGTTACGTTGACAGTCTCATCACTTAGTGTACAGACCTCGTATCACTAAGGAATGGACGGCGAAAGCTGGATTAGGCATTTACGATATATTTATACTGGGTTATAAAGAAATCGTGCCAATGTTTTTAGAGCAGAAGGTAACTCAAAAAAAATAAAAACATACCTATAGATGTAGGTCCTTTTTACAGTGAGGGGAAAAAAATTTGACATTTTATCTCTGTTGACAGGTAACAAAATGTCACTTGTTATGAAATTACTTTTTTCTCCGGGAAACAAATGAGTCCTTTTTTCAGATATTGTATAGACGAGTTAACTGGCAATAATTTTTGTGACGCTGCTGTGGCTACTTCTACTAATTCCGGTGGAGTCGAAGAAAATTCGGAATTAGACGTTTTTTCCTTTACAGTATAAAAAATAACTTCTAATCAATCACTAGGTTCACAATTTTTAAATCAAATCACAAAATTAAATTGACAACTATTTGAATACTTTTAAAGTTTCCTTAGCAATGCAGGTCTAATTGTTGCTATAAGTACAACATAGCCTACTAGTCTCGAAATTCGAATCTCACATCGACAATTTTCTGACTCAAATATTGTAATAATATAATTTTTCAATGTTAAATCTTCGTTTTTTCCGCCACAGAAAAAAATGTGTATTATACACGGGAAAAATACTAGATTTTAGCTTTCGGTTTTACAACCTCATTCTAAAATCTAGTACTTTTTTCCCTGGTATAATAAATAACTATTAATGTTCCATTACCATTCATACGCAACTAGTGAGACTGAATAAGGACACGAAATATTGCTCAAATGATACTAAGGTGAGATCGAAGTACTCTTCTAATTCACTAAATACAATTTTCAATGTGAAACTTTACTAACCTCGGTGTATTTTCAAAGTAGAACAGGTTGAAGTTTTTTAGACGGATTTTCTCTCAAGTAACAAAAATTTGTCAACAGAGGCGATTTATGTAAAGTTGCTTGCCTTCAGAAATACAATATCTATTTCAGAAAAGTCAGTGATGTAAAAGATAATATTTGTCTTCTGTTGGAGGTTAAAATTTCCCAAATTCTACTACTGCTATAGTCTGAAACACGAACATCTTTATATATTGGCTATGTAGTTAATGCTGAATTTACAAAAATCTAAGTTTACTCTGAAAACATTTTCACTTCCTCTGCCAAAACTGGCGAGGAAGTATTGTGAAAAATTTATAAAAATTGAGATATCTTGTTTTTTGGATGTTATGAAATGACGAAAAACCATGTCACTCATTTCCGTTGGTCTGACTCTCTGTTCTGCTCCGCTAATTTTATAACCCTCTATAACTTGAAATGTACCGCTTGGATTTTGATGAAAATATCACACAAGGTTACGACTATGTCAAGGATGAAAAGCGCTTTTTAGTTTTTGAAAATTGGTTTAGTGATTGCAGAGCTAGGGGCAAAAAATAAAAAATGCTTAAAGCTCGTTTTAGACGTTTCAGAGATTCAGAGATTTTCGGAAAATATTTTTTTTAGAGGTTGAAACTTGGTGATTGGGGGTTGTATGGAGTAGGGGGTTGTAAATGTAGCGTCTTTAGTATAGGACAAAATTCGAAATAACGTGGACGCCAGTACCGACTGTGGAATGAATAACAAACTACGACTGGTCTGTGGTAGTGTCATCACTGACACACCGCTACAGGAAAAATATTTATATCTTTTAGCAATATTTGGATATTAGTAGTAACTACTTACCTCTTTGGCATTTTGCGATTTTTTTGTAAATAATGAGTTAACTGTTTTTATATCTACACATATATTTTTCGGAATTTTATAATCCGTAAATGTACCACCCATTTCGCCTAACCTTTAGTCTGTGTTAGTCCGTCTATGATGGTTGTATGAACATTGCGTCAAGAAGATTGACTCCGTACTTATGACGTATTGGTTTACAACAGACACGTACCGACGAACCGACATAGAGAAACACGGACTTATGTGATGCAGTGATCTTTAAGCAACAGAAAACATTGTTTGGAGGGAACGAACATTGTACGTTGAAATTTGTACGCGGCAAATGATCGTAAATTGTTGCATACTTGGTGTCAGTGAAAGACATTCTATTATCAAGCTGCTGAACTCAGTGATACTATGCACCGGTTAGACAAAATACGTCACGTATGTTTTCTCATGGAGACTGAAATATGATAGATTTGCTTTATATAGTTTGATATGCAGAGATCGGAGATTGAGCGTACCTTAGTGAACCTACCTAATCCTTTTGAAACTTGTTGACCCATCCCTCTTCTTTGAACACTCCAACGAAGGCGTCGAAAGTATAGAGTCAATCTACTTGTCTCCATTTTTTTATTTCATTTTCTAACTAATGACTTTGGTAAGGAGGCATTTTGTAGAGGTCGAGAAGACCCTAAATATGTGATATTATCTTATCAATTTGCAACAGCCCCCATGAGGTTTTGAACCTTATACGTTGATAGACATAGGTACATTGGTTCTTTGAGTTCTTTAACTTCGAATTTTAAATTTCTGCGATAAGTTGCATGTCAAATTATTGACATTTTGATATAGATTTGACCAAAGGCGCATCTGGGAAATATTTTTAGGGTGTCGATATGATGAATTTGAAATTGCCCGCTCAGAAAAGTGCTAAGGGGGAGCTGCTCAAGATTCATACAGTCCGACTTGGAGAGCGAAAGTATCGGCGATATAAAATTGAAGGGGATTGTCTGCAAATTGAAAAACACGTTCGAATTCTTTTTTAAACTCGGATATTTCGGAGGAAGTTCAGGACCCCCCTTTTGGATCCACCACTAGATTCGACACTGGGTTCACTGACTCAAGTGGAAAATCCGGTGAAGATGCGTCTCGCATCTGTGACATTACTGATAATAAGGAGCAAGTGTCTCCACCTGTTTGTCCAAGGTGGTACACTTAAATCTACAGGGCTGACAGAGTCGATGCCAACCTATCACGGTGTAATATCTGACTCAACGAACTCAGCAATAGTAAATACATACCAATATCCGCTGGTGTACATGACCTATAAAACATTAAAAAAAGTGAATTGTTTTCGGTGAACATGACTTGTAAATCAACACATCAAAGTTATTAATTTTTTTAAGATCGGACGAGATTACATAGAATATGCTCTATACGGCGGCCAGACGCTGTAACTTTCACTTTAGGCAGAGTTGTTTATGTCCAAGTCTATATTTTACCATGGTGAAGGATAAAGAACCAATCAGTGGCGTACTTTATGATCATGAATAGGCAATAATATTGTTGAATGATGAAATTGCAACACCATATTCGTGGTGTTACATTTAAATTCGTGAGATAGTACTCTTGGTTTTGTTCGGGATGTGGGGCATTAGAAAACACATTTTGAACTGATTATGCATAGGCGTAAAGTTTTATCCTCGGGAGATATGTTATATGATCTATTGCATTTAATGTATCCACCCAAAAGCACCCAAACGCACATCAGGCTTTGATGAACGGCCGAGCTTTGCCAGGAAGCTTATTCTAACTAACAACCCAAGCACTTGCTTTGGCTCGTCTCGTAAATCACCTAGCAACAAGCTCAGTTATCTACTCAGTGATATTCGTCCACAATCTGCTAGTGTTTTCACCAAAACCCAAAATGAAACAAAAGTTTCTGTTTCAGCTTTTATCCAAAAATATGATCTTTTTATTGAAGGAATAATTTGACAAACTAATAACTAGATGCTCTAAAACCCGACTTCTATTTGACAAGGGATGTTAGTTAATGAGTATCTAAGGAAAATGGAACTTTATGAAGTCTTTCTTTATTATTAATAATCGGCGTCTATGCAAAAATAATTGAGAGAAAGTTAAACTAACAAATCAGTAATAGTCTTTTTTCTTGAATAACAAGACAGGACTACTTTTCTGTTTCTAAAACTTAGGTATTATACTATCATTCCAGGTTATAGGGACAAATGCACGATGAACTCTATTATCTATGTGTCTTATAGGTGCGCAGAATTACCGTAAAAATACACCAACTCCAAAAATTTGACACCCACTGCAACTTCCAACCCCCAATTACTAATTTATACATTTTTTTTGTGAAATGATCATGAGCCTAGGAAACTTAAAAAAACAAAGTTTGAGCGATTTTTGTTTTTCCATTTTTTGCATGTAGCTCCGCCTCCACTGGATTGATTTTCAGAAACTACAAAGCTTTTTCGTCTTTGGCAAAGTCGTAACCACGTTTCAAAATTTCATCAAAATCCGACCAGTACTTTCCAAATTATAACAGGAGCAAGGATTAGCGGTCAGGCAGACCGATGGAGAGACAAAGTGACATCATTTTTCGTGACGTAACATTAAGAATAAATCTCATTTTCAAAAATTTTCGCGATTACCATTACGGGAGGTAAAACGGGGTTATTCTTCAATGTTTTTTGATCAAATACCTCTCATATGAAATTTGAATATTTCTTCCAAAGCATACATGCCCTGTATGGCATGCTGATTTGATTGACACAACTTTCTTTTGTGCCTTCGATAACTTATCTATAAGATCAATGTCCATTCTGAACAATATTATCTGATAACAAGTCACAACTTATCAGTGTACCTAACAATCGAGATAGAAAGATCATTAACCCCTTTCTACTTTCTCTGCCCATTTCTAATCCGGCTGTTGTAGCTATCTGACAAATATCCTTATAATACGCGATTAATAGTTGATAGACTTACATAAAGCTCACACATATGTGAGTATATGGGGATTTGCACTGGTGTCCCAGTTTTGTTTTTTATATCGACATTTTGTCTTGCTTTCCATTCTCGTTAATTTATGCTTCGTATACCACTTCCTACTTATGGATTTTTTTGAACGATGCTGTGATTAATATATGATTATGTTCTTGAGCCTTATAGTGCTTATGAGACCACTAATAGTTTCCGCTAAACCATTTGCTAATAGAAACCTACTTCTTTACGTCCAGACATTTTGCAAGCTTTCAGTTTACATTGTGTAATAATGACTATGACTAGTGCTACCAAGACCGATTTATTTCAAATCGAGGTAGAATTTAAAACAAATTGGGGGTGGTAGTTCGGGACAAACAAAAATAAGGTTTTTAAAACTATAATTTAATACTCCACCATGGATATGTCTCCTAACACCAAAAGTTACCTACTCTTTGAGAAAATTTGAGGAAAGTTACTTACAGACATAACATGATCACTCCAAAACTTCTAATGCTGACACACAGTGTACCTACGATTCTTATGGAGCCTTAAATAAAAAAATAGTTTCAGGAATTACTGATACGCTTTGGGATGGAAAGCAACAAATAAAGACACAGGATCCTTTTACAAACCAACAAAAAGATCAAGCACTGAAAAATAATTGGTTGTACTATTATTATTTAAATTCTATTTTTGAGTGACTGTAAAAAAATATTCAACATTAAACTGAATTCTTGTTAAATTTGACTTTTTCTTGACCTTTAAAGGGTGTATGTAAAAAATGATACCCGTTTAGGTTATAAAAATGTCCGTTTTTCCTTGAATATCACTGTTTATGTCATTTCTGTGATCTACGCCCCAAATAACCTACTGTTTTGTCCAAAGGAAGTGTCATTACCATTTTATGGGACTTTTCCCATGAATTTGAGTGTTGGATATAAAGGGTGGGCCATCCGTTGGTTTCTTTTTTAAATTGGTATTAAAACTCTTCTATAATATGTAACACTCGATACTTTGTTCAAAAGAATATACCTTATTTATGAAAAACAGTTTTAGTTAAATGGTTGCCGCGGCTGGCCTGGCAGTAGTCCATCCTCTTAACCCAATTTTGAAGCACATTTTCGACAGTTTGTGGGTCTATTTCATCAATAGCGCGACGGATATTTTTCTTAAGAACATCAATTGTTTGAGGATCGTTAGTGTAACAGCGGTCCTCAACATTATCCCATAGGAAGTAGTCCATGGGCGTCAAATCACAGCTGCGGGCTGGCCAAAACAGCTGATAATGCGATGACGAACTTAGTGTGTAAAAGATCGATTGTTTCACGGCTGGTGTGGCATGTTGCACCATCCTGCTAGAAGCAGAGATTGTGCAAGTGCATGTCGTCTAATAGTGGCCACAAAAAACTCCTCAACATGTCTCTATAGCGTTTCCCGTTTATATCACGCCGTTACCATCTTCATCTTGAAAAAAGTAACGACTAATAATCCCACCACTCCAAAGGCCACACCACAGTTACTGTTTTTGGATGCATTGGTTTTTCTATAACGACATGTGGATTTTCCGAACCCAAAATCCTACAGTTCTGCTTGTTAACGTAACCTCCCAGATGGAAATGGGCTTCGTTCGATAAGATGATTTGGCGACCAAGATTGGCGTCCGTTTTCAATTGATTTAGGGCCCACACAGAGAAACGATATCGAAGCGGATGGTCGTTTTGTTTCAACTCTTGCAGAAGTTGCACCTTATAAGGAAATAACCCAAGATCGTTATGCAATATTCTCCTAACAGAAGTGCGACTGATGTCCACTTGTTGTACTCTGTGACGAGTTGACATTCTTGCGTTTTCACACATACTCTGGCAACATCAGCAATATTTTCCACGCTGATACCTTCTGTTATCCACACACAGGAAAGTTTCACCAACCTTCTTCACAAATTTTCGTATACCAGTCGCGGGCGGAGCTTCATTCCGACCAAATAGTCTTCTCAATTTTCGCAAAGTTTCTGCAACACAGCACTCACTTCGAAAATAGTTTTTTCAATATTTCCCACCGTTGTTCAAGATTAAAACGATCCATTGCTCACAGCGGAAGTTTGACACAATATATCTGTCAGTATATTGAGCATGAAAGTGTTACCAACTGTCAAAATAATACCAACTTGAACAAAAAACAACTGATGGCCCACACTTTATATGTTATAAATAATATTAATAGCATTTTCATTAGGAAAACTTCTAAGGCAGGCTGTTTGTCACATACGCTGAAGACATATTCAACCGATTTTAGATAATCATCATGACTCGAATTATGGAAAATTTGGGAGAAAAATTGTAATCAACATTGTGTATGAAGCTGAGAATACAAAATCCAAACCAAATTGTTCCGTCTGCCATCTTTTATTTGATCGGCGTCATATCTGAGTCACACATTACATACAGATGCGACAGCTACTGTCGGTCTCTTTAATTTTGCTGTCACCAACTGTTTAACAACTGTCCTACCAATTACCATGTATGCCTGCAGGAATATTTCCAAAGGGCGCAAATAAAAAATGTATTGTTGTGCTGTCGCTGATATTAACAGTATACGATATACGTAGTCATGCCATAAGTTCTGTCCCTCGTTTTCAAACAAGTGTAGACCTGTTAATACTTGTCCGATTGTTTACATTGTGGTGTCAGTTGATTAAGCGCTTTTCGGGTAATTACATATACCTCAGTTTGTATTGATCTCTCAAAGCATAACGATGGAGTGGGGCAAGGCAGAGAACCGTATTGCAGTGATAGCTTTACATAAGTGTAATCACAGTGCTAGTCAGATTTTTGAACTCTTACGCGGCCTTCAAATATCGCGTAAATTTGTGTCTAGGACCATTCAGCGGTACAATGAGACGTCCTCTGTTGATGACAGGCCAAGAAGCGGAAGACCTCGTCAAGTAAGGACTCCAGCAGCCATCAAAGCCGTAAAAGCCAGGATTCAAAGGAATCCACTCCGGAAGCAGAAGATCCTATCCAGGGAAATGAAGATTCCTGTCCGGACGATGTCGCGCATCATTAAACAAGACCTAGGGCTAGGGGCTTACCGGAGACGTACGGGCCAGCGACTTACGGCCACATTGCGACACATCAGGGCGACAAGATCCAAGAAGCTCTTGGAGAGGTACGCAGCTGGGGGATTCCGAAAGATTTTGTTCACGGATGAGAAAATCTTCACCATAGAAGAAAAATTCAACCGACAAAATGACAAAGTGTATGCAAGGAGTTCACAGGAAGCTTCGGAGACCATTCCGAGAGTTGAGAGAGGCCACCACCCTGCGTCAGTCATGGTTTGGTGGGGGGTGTCCTACGAAGGGGTCACTCAGCTCCATTTCTGTAAACAGGGCGTGAAAACAAAAGCGGCAAACTATCAGAGCGACATACTGGATCCTATCGTCAAGCCTTTAAGTGGTACATTGTTTGCCAACCAACACTGGGTCTACCAGCAGGATTCCGCCCCCGCTCACAAGGCTAAGAGTACGCAGCGCTGGCTGGAAAGCAATGTGCCAGAGTTCATTGCTGCGGAAGATTGGCCCTCAGGGAGTCCGGACCTCAATCCTTTAGACTACAAGTTGTGGGACCTGCTAGAGCAGTTGGCCTGCTCCAAAGCCCACCGTAATATCGAGTCCCTGAAAGCGGATTTGATCCGATCAGCGGCAGCTATTCCTTTGGAAGCTGTGCGTGCAGTGATAGATGAGTGGCCCGCGAGATTGAAGCAGTGTGTGAAGGCCAAGGGGGGACATTTTGAATAAAACTGTTTGATTATGAATTCTAAAAATGTTGTCGAATAAATAATATCTTTCATATAAATAATATATCTTATCTTGTTTCATTTTTATCATGAGATTATCATGGGACAGAACTTATGGCACGACTACGTAGTATATAGTACTAAATAAACTGACCTTTTTTAATTAAAGCCTACCAAATGCAGTGTAGCTGATTTTTGACAGGCTTTTTCGCCTCTGGTAGTTTTCAGTGCTCTAAATACCACAAGTGCAAAATAGAAGCTTTGTCGAGTCGTTGAAAATGACGCTAAATTTAAGTACCAAAACACCTACAAGAACACCTTTGAGACGAATTTTGTTCTCTCTGTTTTCACGTGCAGCTCATGCTTCATCTTTATGATCCTGGTTAGAAGAATGTTTTAATAATATTGCATGCAAGTATTTATTATACATTATACTTATAAATAGCAAATTATTCACCGGTATGCAAACCGTAATTGTGGTAGTTATTAGCATAAACACGAATTTAAACACGTGCGTATGGAAAGCTGTGCCGAGTTGACTTTATTTAGAAGATCGAGGGAATTAAAAGTCGACAATTTCATACATGACTGCAACGTACCGCATTCCACATGTAGATTGTAGTTGATAAAATGCGGCTGCATAAAGCTGTTTTTTCAATATGGCTTGGCTTAAATGGTATGCGGTTGCTATGGTTTCTCTTTTGTCTAACAGCGAGGGGAATCGAGAAACTATCAGTCTTCCTTCTATTAGAATGATCAGAAACAGGATTTTTTTTCAAATCACGTACAAAACATATACTTCTTTCTTGGAACATCTAGTGACATGATCGAACAAGAACTAGTACCGATTCTGGGACGATTGTTCTAGTTCTGTGGTTCATAACCTTCAAAACGTTAATTTTTACATATAGTTTTACCGGTATACATCGAATTTCATTTGTTGTTCCAATCATGGAGGATTACGAGTTTCTTGATGTTTCATTTTGATAAAATGGAAGAAAACAGCAGTACAATACAAATGCATAAAAATGCAAATATCTTAACTTTATGACTCAACATTTTTCAAATGTAAACCACAAAGCAATAATGCAAACCAATCGCACATAAATGCAAACGAGAATACAAGACATAGAAAACACAGTACCTCGACCTGATGCTTGACCTTCAACTCCGCAAGCCTAAACTTGTCTATACCTAATTTTATTTAAAACATATTTTCAAGTACGAATTAGTTCCAAACAAACAACAAAGATGCTGGAAATATGAGCATCAATAAAATAAAGTAGAACATATACTTCTGGAATCTGGACCGAATATTTTGAACGCTGGAACGTGCCTATAAAAATCGTTCATATGCAATTCAAATGATTTATTAATCGGAATAATAAAACTAAACCCTTCCGGTAACGTTGTAGTTTTGACTGGTGTACTTACAACAATTATTTTTAGTATGAACTATTGATATTCTTTGCAGAGGTGGTTGAAGTACATGCAGAAACAATTGGAGGGCAATGGCGAACAGGCACGGTAAGTAACTTTTAACGTTTCTTCCAAGCTCTACAAGATTTGGTCTCAAAGCTATCATACACTACGAGTATATTACAACGATACTAAATACCAAATGGGCAGTACGACGTTGAAGACTATCCCTACTTGGTCCAAATAGATTACCTGCGTTACAATAGAAAGCTCATACATACTCGACTTTTTCAAGGATACAGACCAATAAGAAAATTTCCAAACATCACGTGTTTGGACATTTTTTACTTTACTCAGCTTTGTTTAAGCCAGAGGTTCCCAATCTTTTTCGATTTGTGGCTCTAAGATAACAGGATTTTTTTCTCGGTTTCCTTAGTACATTAGATATTTTTCTAAGTTTTTGACTTTCTGCATACACGATTGTTAGCGCAAAAATTCGATAACTAGAAATTCCAAGAAAATTGCCGAATTGTATAGTTGAATATTTTGCGGCTCTCGGCAAGTCACGGCGCACACATTGGGAATCATTGGTGTTAACCTAAACGTGATCCAGAAAGTGCATTTTTACCTGATATTCCGCTCCTCATTATTGGGCAGTTGATCCAATTGCACTTCTCACGCAACGCCATCAGTTCATAAAGGATTAAGTTCAGACAAAGTTCCCTCTGAGAAAAAAGTTAGTTGCGAACATGTACGATAGAGAAATTGAGCACATACAATTTTTTTTGCCATACAGGAAGTAACGTCTATCTGGCAACGTCGCCCATACCATATACCTGACTGCAAGGCACGTCAGATTATTCACAAGATGGCTACCAGCCGCCACCTTGAAATTTTCAAGTATTTTTTTACGTTAAAGTATAATATCCTTGCATTAACTTCAGCAACCATACTTTCAGCTTGATAACTTGACAGCTTCAAAAAATAATTAGGACGGGGACCTTTCTTGCCCCCCTAGGCGGTGCTAGTGTCGCTGGAAGTCAAACTGTCAAATGAACAAGTCGTGCTGCATTGAGTCTGGCCCATGCATAATTTTGTCTGATTTGCTAGAAAGGTGAGCGATTTAAAACCCTTTATTGCCCTCGTCAAATAAGGATTTTGCAAAGATACTCGAGCAATAATCTATATAATACAGGGTGGCCCATAAGTCCTTTGAGCTGGAAAAAAAGGAATAAAACCAAACTAGTTACATTATGAAGAATTATTATATTTTGTTATCATATTTATTGAATGGGAATTATGTTTTAAAAATCACATCGTCTAAATGCAATCCATTACGATCACGGCACTCATGTAAACGACGTCTAAAATTGTCGATGACTGCGCGGCACTGTAATGCTTGCCATTTCTCTTCGGATATTTTCTTTCAGGACATCAACTGATCGCGGAGTGGTGTCGTACACTTTACTCTTGAGGTAGCCCCATAAAAAGAAGTCCATTGGGGTCAAATCTGGACTACGTGGTGGCCAGGAAATGTCTCCCCTTCGAGAAATTATTTTGCTGGGAAAAAGTTGGCAGACGACGGGCATAGAAGTGTTGGAGGTGTGGGCAGTTGCTCCGTCCTGTTGAAACCAGGTCTGCGTATTATAGCCTGGAAAATTCTGCAACGCTGGTGTCAAAAATTCTTCTATCATTGCTACATTCCGCTCCGAAGTAACAGTTAATGCGCGACCTCTGTCGTCCTCAATAAAATAAGGGCCTACGATGCCATGCGCTGACATAGCAGCCCAAACTGTAACTTTAGGGCTGTGTAAGGGCTTCTGATGCTTACGCCTTGGATTTTCGGGGCTCCAATAACGGCAATTTTGTTTATTTACATGCCCGTTTAAATGGAAGTGAGCCTCGTCCGAGAACAACACATTATTGAGCGAAGAAAATCGATTCAACATTTCATTCGCAAAGTTTAGTCTCTGAATAGCGTCATTATCTTTTAATTCCTGCACTAACTGAATTTTGTAAGCGTGCAGACGTAAATCTTTCCTTAAAATCCGCTGTAAAGATGTTCTGGGTACGTTTAGTGCACTGGAACGCTTACGAGTAGACTGGGTAGGATTTTGACGAACAGACTGTGCCACAATGTTGATGTTTTCTTCAATACGAGTTGTCCTTGGTCGACCCCACCGCTTTTTATCTAACGTCGAACCAGTCTCTTCGAACTTAGCAACCCAGTTCTTAATCGTTTGAGCTGTTGGACACTTTGTAAAATTGTGTAAATTGTGGTATTCTCGATATTTACGCCGCGCAATGGTTGCCGAATCATTATTTTGATAAAACGCGCGCACACAAAAAGCATGATCCGCTCCAGTGAAACACTCCATGGCGACTGAATTCCCAGACACTGAAGATACTGCCCCCACCTCGCCCGCGCCGCTCACGCTCACCCGTTAAATTTTATTCAAATTTGAAATTTCAAAGGACTTATGGACCACCCTGTATATAGGTTATTGTTCTGTTATATTATATATAAAAATGAATCCCTATTTAACGTGGTCACGAAATACCTTGAGAACGACTTTACCGGTTTCATTCAGCTTTTTTTTAAGTTTCCTAAGGCTGTATAGAAGATTCTTACGGAAAGAAAGTAAAATTGCGCAGAAGCTTGGGAAATCATGGAAAACCTAATGATTATTCAAGCTACGCGCGATTGACAGTTTGCTTGAGCATGGAGCACGGACAACAGAAGAAATATCTCAAGTACCAAAAGAGACAGGCACTCAGCTATGCCATCTTTATTCCAACAGCTATTCACAGTAAGCTATGTGAGAGAAAATACAGTGCTTTTGTTTTTGGACTTTCTGGCATTTCTTTACCATCCGTACTGTGTGATGGCCCCTTCAAAAGAAACTGCAGTGTTCCCTAATTGTTATCTTTGTCAGTTATCTCTATGAATAAAAATGGCGGATGAGAATACCTTTCCTCTGCTTGATTGACTTTCACTACTCTATCATTTTGAACTTGACAGCTCGCACGCCGCAACTTTATATTATCGTTTAACAGTTTTTATCGATGAAAAAATATTGTTTTATTTAATTAGTAGTGCACAGTCCATTCGATTACAGCTTTTTTCTAGTTTTCAGTTTGTTCAGTGAGTTTTTTAACCCTTTAACAGGGGTGGAAGTTACCTAGTTCACCGCAATCACGCCTCATATTAAAATTGTGATTCTTCAAAATGCCACCAATTAAACGTACCAACCTAGGTCGCCGAACTCGCAATGCTGCAAGTCAAAGATATATACGAAGGAGTCAAACTGACGAGCAATGAAGTTGAACGGGATCGAAGGACTGAAATTCAACGACGTAGAAGTGCCGCATTTAATCCCAATCGAGCTGCATTCAATTATGACGTAGCAATCGATTACATGTCACAACAAATCGTTGCTATTGGACCAATGAACGTTGTGAGTCCACATTGCAAGGCTTTCAAGTTTAAAAATGAAGCCCCTGAATTATGTTGCGTCCATGGGCCATTGGTACTACCACCAGAGTCACCACATTCATTGGTTTCCAGAAGTGGGCCAGATTCTATACATTTTTTGACTCATATCCAGCAATACAATAATTGCTTCCAAATGACGTCATTTTGCGCAAAAAAAATTCATTCCATATAATTTTATGCATAGTTTCAAGGTAAGTTGATGGGGGAATGACAGTGCTGCTAACGTATTTTACTATCCACAAGGCGGTACAGACACTTTGCTATACAATTACCTATATTCCATATGTTTACCCTTTTATTATTCATTATTCATTCCAGTTCATAGCTAAGATAGGACAACGCCCGCCGGGTCAGCTAGTAATAAATAATAATAATATTTATTTGCCTCAAATATACATTTATGATACACAAAATCTATTCTGAGATAGAAATAAAGCCAGAACCCGCAGAAGGACCGCCCTTATGCGGGGGTGCATCAACTGAATGTAATTACATACTAAAATTTTATAATATCTTCAAATTAAAAATATTGCATAGATATAACTTAAGGTAGTATGTCTTGAGCAGGGTAGTAGTATTGGCTTGGAATTAAATTTGTAGTAGATTCTTCCAAATTATACTATAAAATTTAAATCAGGAAGGAAAGACTAACGAAAGAGACTAGTTACAGAAAGAGGCTTGGTAAAAAGAAGATTTGAGACCTGAATGTTAGACCACATTCGTATGTAAATTCGTCGTTAGAGCAACCGGATAGCTCAATTAGAGGCAATTACGCAGGCATACACGTAACGCTAGTGCTGCAGGCGCTATGCTAGCGCTTAAGTGATTTTTTCCCTAAAGCTATACAGTCGCGCGCACACGCGTTTTGATTTATTAGTTCCGTTGTTGTAACTCATTGGCGTAGATGCCCAAGTTCGTAGGGGTCATCCGCTGAACGAATTTTTTGTACACGTAATAGGGCATTGGAAGTCGACAGTGTAACCTTGGATTATGAGAAATTATGGTGAATTTATGGGAACTTATGGTGAAATATGGGGAATTACGACGAATTTCGCGGGGTATTGAAGGACATTTATACATTTTCACAGAAAAAATTACCCAAAATGAACAATAGGTTGAGCAGGATGTATCAATGCCTGCTTCTCCGTGCTAGTTCTCTTAAAGGAAATAACGTAGCCACTCACATTCAAAATGCAGATTCGAAATAGCTCAGTATTATTAGATTTTTCCTTTGAAAGAGTGTAAAACACGGTTTTTTAAAGAAAGATTATACAATCCATGAGCGATTCCGATGTTCAATTACGAAGACCCAAGTGAAGTTTATGGAAAAGGTCGACGGTTTCGACGACATTGTTCATTAAGTTGTTTAACAAGAAACGATAATAAAAATGGCAATCAGAGTATTTGATATCCTGTTTTAAATATACCAACGTCAAAATGATCCACCAGCGCGCGACTTTCAAATTCTCGCTTTTCCATAGTCCAGTGGACCATAAATGCCTGAGCAGGCAGAGACAAGCAAAAGGAAACGGCAATCGAGTCTACATGTTTGATTTGACGCGGAGTAATTGAGAGTAGAATACACATCTTTGTTATCCAAATGTCAGAGTACCTTCCTTTACCCCATTGTCTACGTTCAGTCTTGGTCTGCTTCACGAGTAATTGCAAGCGGTTGCTTATTAATCTCCGCTAAAAATGTGGATAAATTGTCATTCATTCGTCCCACGGCATGTGGAGCCGCTCGTATATTTTTGCATTATGACCGAACCCACGTGGTTCACCGTTTGTGTAGTGGTGCCAATATAGCCAGATGGAAATGCTGCCAGTAATGTAGCGGTATTCAGACATTTCGTAGGTTTTCAGTTCGTAAATTTGGATGTTGCGGAAATATGGACAGGCATCGGTAGGTGTTAAGTTTGGCGATGACCCACATATACCGAGAGCTTTAAGAACTCAATTTATTGTTTCTGAAGAAATCAGCTGTATTTCGTGACGAGAACAGAATATTACTTTGCCACATGAGAAATATGAGGATATTTTGAAATCTGCATGGTGGTTCTCAGTTAAATTATAATAAGGAATATGCAACCTCAAGCCTGCCGAAATTTTTCAGACAAACAAAGGTCATTTCTTATTGGGTCTCGTCCAGCAGTAGTACTAGTAGTGGGGAAAAGGCGAAGCCTGGCGATTAGGCCTTTAAAGTAAATAAAGCATAGAAGGCAATGCCTGTGTATAGCTTATTCACTAAAACAAAGCAGTTAGTATTTAGGGCCAACAACAGTCCGTTATTCTCCACCTATAGGGTAACAGACCGACAAATACAACGAATGAGCTTCAAGTTCCAATCAACAAATTTTAGCAACCAATAGCTATGAAATGTTGAAAACAAAATACTGCCCGAGTATGAGATGACAGCTTGTCATTGAAACATCACCAGCTTATTGAATATTAAGAAATTACATATAATTCAGTCAAAATTTAAAGAAATGTTGGATTATTGAATAAAATTCATGTTTTAATTACTATTGTTGATTTTTTATTCATGTTTATATTATTTTCTTCAATTGATATGCGATACTGGGTGTTTTTTTTCCTATAAACCTCTTGCAGATAGCCATTAAGCACCTACTTGATGACAGGCTCTACCAAAAGATATTGCTCGTTTCCAAACATTCATTCATTTACTTGCCGTTCATCAGAACCATTATGGCACCTTAGATTGATATTCCCACAAAACCATTCAAGTTTTTTGATATCCATACATCCATAAAGTTGAATATTTTTCGTTGTTCAGGAACTGAACAAACATTATATTCACAGCGATTAAGAAATTCCCAAATATATGCCTTAAAGCTACCAGCAAACCTAAAACCTGCAAAAAAAACAACAAATTTCCCATATTTTTCTTTTTACACGAGTACACATTCTAGCTTATATTTATATTAGACATTATTTGAATACAGCTGATTATTGCATTTCAAGGAGTGACACATGTGTGGGATCTGTCAACTCTTGGTACCAGTCACAAAACATATACTCTGAAGGTTTAATTCCATGCTATTCAATGACAAGACGGTGACTTGTGTGATTGTCATCGGCCATTTTCTGGGGGTGCGACAGGGTTGCCAGATTGTGCATTAATATCCCGTTTCACCCTCCTGTTCCCAGTGGAGTAAGTTCCGCCAACTGTTGAAATATACTCTACTATGCTTTGTAAAAATATTCGTGACATTTTTCCCAAAATCATTGCAGAAAACTTGAAAAAACGCGAATGAAAATTTAAAATTATTTCCATGACGCCGCAAAATAGCTCCGTCGGTGATACCTTGGGTTATACATCTTGACAGTAGGGATGTTCAATACGATCCTATATTTAGAAGTATCAATACATTTCACAAGTATCGTCATCTTTCGATCCGGACTGTGTCAGAAAGAGTGACTGCCATTTGGCTGCGACATTACCCTGCCAAATCAGACATATCTTTCATCATTTTCAAAGAAATTGTACAAAATATTCAAATTTGTGAAGTTAGCGAGTGTCACTTCATACGTTGTTACCAGACATGCCCAAATCATCAGTTGCTGCCGTGATATTCATCCCGACCACTGCATCCCCACGGCTAGGCGTCCTGAATGTTAAATTTGTATTGATAGGGCAGCGGGTTATGCTATAAATCATATGTCACAGTGTTTGTGCACTGATTGCAACGGTGAGATGATACCAAAAATATTTTCATAAATAGGAGATCTTCCCATTCCAGATCGAAAAATCTACCAAAGATACTTATAATCATGATACCTAGTAAATTTTCACGAAAAAAATTCAAAACCAGCTAATGTAAAAGATTCATTTCGCACCCTCCACCACGGGACGTCATCGTCGTTAGACTTGGCAACCCTGCGAGTGACAGATAGATATCCCCGCCAGTCAAAAAGACAAACATTACTAAATTTATGATTTTTGGACTTAAAAGACATTATTTGTGAAACATTTTGCATAATTTTTTGTCTATGTCCATAGTAATTGCATTAAGCATCAGGGAGATGTAGGGATTGACACGTCTTACACATATTATCTGTGTTTTAGGATGGAGAGGACATAATGTTTTTATTGCTTTGAAGAAATTCATTAACCCATAAATTAATAAATGATTACTATTATGACGTAAAGGAAGATGAGGAATTAGATGGAATGTATTTTATATTCTATTTTCTTGCAAAATACAGACAAATCCACACTATTCAACAGGTATGTAATGATAACTTTCAGTATATTGAAGTTGGTAAATTCGAGAGTGCCATGCATTAACAAACGTCCAAATCTGCTGCCAATATTTCAATAGAAATCACTAATATTCAGAAACCTTTGACAGCTTCTGTCAAACTGCATTTCGATAAGGTATTTTCCCATTGGTCCATAATATTAATGTTGGTGAAATCGGCCCTTAGTATATTTGAATGCCAACCTTAATGCAAAATAGATCGTAAGTTGGTTCGTCTGGTTTGAATTTCCCGGGTACATTTATGTTGTTAACAGTTTTCCGTTGTGACATTGTCGCAAAGCTTGTCATGTAACTACGCCTACGGCTGTTGTTTATTTGTGATTTATTTTCGTAAAAACCGTTTTTTCAAAACTTTGAGGTATCCTTTTAAGCATTTTGCTAAAATGCCGAAACCCCTGGATCGACAAGCAGAAGAATTCGTCATTTCTTTAACGAAATATTTTGAGGCCGAACGAGATCATGGAGCTCCATTGTTGCCTTTACAGTCCGTAAGAAAGGTGTTAGGTAGTGAATAGAATTTATACTAGCTCTAGGGTTTATAAAACATAAGCTCGGTAATGTTGGTTGCGGTAAGGCATCGAAGACATAGAGTAGGTTTTGTAAAGCGTCCTAGGATCAAGTGGTTTTAATTAATGTGGCAACTATGTGCGTCACTGTTATTATTTGACGTTATCAGGTAATTGCTTTGATTCAGGAAATAAACTATATGAGCTATTACAATTATTTGAAACATTGTCTGAATACATTAGAAATATTCGAAATAATACAATGTGCAGTTAAAAATAATTTAGGGACATATATGCCCCAGAAGACCCTGTGCATGAGGTTAGTATTTCACCTACATGTGTTTTTTTTTTCCACTTAATGTGCATACCGAGAATATCGCTATTAGAAATTATATAAAATAATAGTTCATTTATAAAAATATTAATTAATTGAAATGACACACAATACGAGGTTGGTCATTTAACCAAATCCTGAATTTATTCTTGAAAGAGAATGTGTTATGTACTTGTATGATAGTCGAAGGAATGATATTATCTAGGTTTATAGCCAGATATAGATATTACTTCTGCAGTATACTTTTGAGTGTCTTAGGGACATACTTATACTGGATGTGCCTTGTACGATACTCCTAATACTTTGCATTTGAAAATAATTTCAATTGCTTCTTTTGTTATTGAGGATGAAATCGATGTGTAATTTTGCAAATATTTCGTATATGCTGTTGATCGATTTTGAAACGGTTTTCAGTTGAAGGTAAGTGATACATCGGCAATGGTTAATGTAACATCTGAGACTTGCCCTATGGTTTTCATGTTGATAATCCCCATGTTTGTCTGATCAGTCAAATCCCATGTATTTGAAATTCTTCTTTATCGCAAACGTTTCGGTCACAACGAATGCCCTCTTCAATACAAAACGGACACTTCCTTGACAATATAGATCAATAAAACATATATATATATATATATGTTAAAAGGACCAAAACGTCTACTACAATAAAGAAGGGTATAACAAAATGTAAAAATACTCGTAAATAGCTTTATACAAGGAAATGTGGCAGGGGTTGCGACAGCCATTCCTGTCCCCAATTCTAATAATAATGTAAAATGTAACATTATTGAAAAGTTACTATATACCCTGTATGAATCCAACGTAATTACAATTAATTGAGAACTAATGAAACTTGTTTCAGAACAGAGAATAGCTCCTCTCGACGGGTTTTCTTGGATTTAATGTTTTTTATTAGTATAGTTATTAAAAATTCTTTTTTCGCTACATTCAAATTTTATTTTTTGGAAACACTCTCAGGTTAACATGTATTTATGCTAATAAAAGATGTCATTTTCAAAACATTGTGTATCTCTATCTAACGACAGAAAAAATTCAGTTTTCGAACATCTTGAGGAAACACGCCGCGATATATTTATTCCGAATGACGAAACTCAAAAATAACAATTCTAAAACAATGGTTTGTTTCAAGGGCTTATCACTGTCCTGCTATAAGGCTTATAAGAGATTTTGGAGTCCGGTATTAATACCTTTCAAATCATGTCCGTTGTTAGGTTTCATTTCATCATGCCCATTCCATCTCGGCAGGGCCTACTCTATACACATGCCTTTGGAATGTGATTCAAGCAGCGTTGCACCCAATTACGGCATAATTCTCATCTCCTGGGAGATGCTCCAAAAGTGTATAATTTGAGGAGACCGAGCGCTTCACACATTTTGATTACACGTCAGGAGTTTGTCCGCCGTAATATCTTCTTCGCACCATATTTCGGTGTTCTCGACATGGACGTAGAAAATATATTTTTTTTAAGATTATATTATCATGTACTTATGATATGTCACAAATATACATATTATTAGTTCGCACTGAAGGGATGTGCAGCCAAGCTTGCTTCATTTCTTTAGCGTCTCTTTCATATATACAGGGTGGCCCAGAAATAACACGCCAGAGTGACAGGGAAGGTAGATTGGCTTCAGATCAAACAGATAAAATCAACATGACCTTAGTACAGGTTTTCTAGTTTTCGAGATATTGTCACATTTGTTTTTTTCAAAAAATCTCTACTTTTTGCTCACTTGCGTGTTATGGCTATAAAGATCATTTGCCGATTCAGTCTGTTACATTTATTTTTCACAGTAGTTGGTCAAACTTTAGCCCAGGAAAAAAAATATAGGTTAGAAGTTCTTTTTAGCCATATCAGGCAAAAGAGGAGTAAAAAGACGGGATTTTTTGACAATACCTCAAAGTTGAGATATCTCGAACACTAGATAACTTTTATTAATGGAATGTTGATTTTAACTGATTGATCTGAAGCCAGCCTACCATCCGTGTCACTCTGTCGTGTTATTTCTGAGATGCCCTGTATCATGGATCCAGCTTTTTTCCAGAAAAGTGGAAACTTGACCAATTAAAAAAAAGTAGATTGACCCTTACAACTACAGGCCTATGGCTGTGCATTCTGTTATAAGTAAGATGATAGAGAGGTGCATAGATCGGGAGCTTCTTCTTTCATCTTTATTCCTTATGGCTTCTGTACACGTGTACAATCCGCCAGCCCATTTGTTGTGACTGTACTTTGTCTGTCGATGTATGGCCGAGTTCTACAAAGGGCGTTCATTTCATTCAGAACTGGCTGGAACGACCGCTCTTTTGTCGCTCGTATGTCGAGATTGTGGAACAATCTGCCTGAGGAGACTTTTCCCAGTTCAACTAACCTGAAGCTGTTAAAAAATATCAGACTAACAAAGTGTCTTTAAGCTTTAAGCTTAAGCCGCGGTGCCCCCGGTGAATGAGCAGTTTGGTAGTTGACGTCGTAAGGGTCATTCATTCACCCTTGAGCACGGTCACTTGTTTTTAAATAAATAAATACAAGTAATGCTTAGACTACACCTGAAAATAATCGAAAACATGTTTAAAACATGCAAAAAGTTAAGGGAAGACCTGGCTATTTTTTATTTTTTCTTGTTCTTTTATTTTCTACGCCTATGAAGTGAAACGTGAAGGAAGGTCCAGCCACTGCTCACAAAAATGCTCATATAATTAAGTAAAGTACAAAAAAAAAACAGTAATCAAGATGGAGTGTGAGAAAACAAGGGAATCATAATTATATCATGCAGCGCTAAGTAATTTGGTTCATGATTTTTTCTGATGAATGTGGTGCATCTTCCACACCAGCAGTGAGTAATAATGTAACACGCTTATGTTTAAATTATTGAAAATTGATATTTTTCCAATCTGTTGGACGTATTCGTTCTATTATCTGTTTTGATTTGAAAAAAGGTAACCGTCTCTGTAGCAGAAAGGTACATTGAAAAAATAATACCAGAAATTTTTATAAACACAGATCTTAATGTGGCCCCTTTTCAATAAATAGTGTGTTGCAGTTGTACTTATCCATACTAGCTGATAATATTTCCATTTTTAAATGAATTTCAATCATCTCCAAGAAAAAGATACATAAGATATCAATATCAAATCATATCATTGATTTATATGTGTTACTTATTTGTTAAACCACTATTCCGAGCTTCGTGATAAATAGAAATAAATGGCATCCCAATAACTGTTCAGGATATCCGATGAACAAATAAATACAGGTATCCAATATCAGCTATCGTTAATTATATCTACACATTTTACAATTTTCATCGACCAAATCATAGTGTGTATTACAAAGTACATAAAATTTGATAGCATGATAAAACTACGTATCAGGATGATGATGAAACTGATGCATGAATATATTTTAGTGTAAAAGTTGTAGTTAAGGATGTCAAGACGGCGTCGGTATGCGATGCGTCATTTTGAAAGTACTTTGCTGCTTCTGAGTACTTTGACTTTAGAATGTTGAATCTGTCAATTTTTTTAAACGGAATGTTTCATATTTTATTGCAAATTCGGATAGTTGTGTCTAAAAAAACTATAAAAATTTTCATGTTATTCATCAATAAAAAAAAATATTCTAAGGTGGTTCCTAGCCGACATGCGTTAATTCCGTCATCGCAAACTATAGCTTGCTAACTGAACTCGCTCAACAAACTATATAAATAGTTCTGTAGCGCCCAACGACTTATTTTGAGGCAAATCAAAACATGTAGTCTGGCGATTACAAATATTTTTAAAATGGAGCTTTATTCTTGAAAGCGAGGAAGTGGAACTAATTACAAGTAATAGTTTTTCAGCAAAGCAATATTCATCAAAGCATGTTAACGAATACAGTTCGGAAAGTAATCATTCTTTCATATAATTGACCTCCAGATGGTGACATAGGATTCGACCGTATTAGAAATTCAAATTTTACACAGTGCTCCGAAAACATCCAAAAAAATTACATATTGTAAAATTGAAATTTGTGCAATGAACCTATTGTACCAAACTACAAATGTCTGTCAAAATATATTCAAAATCAGCATTATAGCTTAAAGATACTCATATTTTAGAATATTGATAAGATATCTCACAATCCAGTCGAACAAAAGAGGCGCCTTACGTGTACCCATTGGGGCATGTTCATTAACGAGCAACCCATTTTGAGACTTCTGGTATATACTCCAGGTTGTACTTGGGATAAAAAAATTAGAAATAAAAATGGTCGAAGTTTTGTTTGTGATGTTTACTTGCCATTTTGCACCTCAATTTACCTTTTTGTTATTTCAATTTTCAATATTTTATCAAGTTTTATCAGGTATAGAATAATTATTTACTATATAAAGCGTTATGCTTAAAGGGTCTCCTGCAATCACGAGCACCATCTGCTGAGGTAACGGGGGGGGGGGGGGTGAAAAGGAAACGATGGTGGGCTGGTCTTAGACGGTCATCGGCGCTACTTTAAAAGAGGAAAGGATGACTGCGGGTGCGTACCGAGGTAAATTTTTATAACAGAGTCGGATTTCGATTAGCGATCTAGTCTGTAAATCGTTTCCTATTTTGGTACTCAGCAAGTGATCATTTAGTATTGTTCTACCATTGTTACTATTCGTCGATATTGTGTTGTTGAATTGTTGTGCTGTATCTACTCTTGTTCGCGTGATTGTTTTTGAGTGCCTTTTTTATCAAGGTTGATAATGTACAATAAAAGGTCATATGAGACAATTTTAATTACGAATGCAGTGAGTTTAATTCATGATGAGGACAACAATAGTGTGTAGCAGTTCAACTCTATAATCGCAAAATACATTGGGGTGAGCGAATAAATTATTGCAAGAAGAGGTCATACCATGGAAGATGTGCAGCAGCTGTAGTGAGCCACAATACCCAGCGGCCTGTATATGTGGTCTAAATGCATTTGCGTTCTAAGCCTAGTCCAACCTCGCTTATCACTAAGATGGACCAAAGACTCCAACGCAAGAATCTTGAAAAGAAAGTCAGATCAAAGAAAGCTGATATAAAAATAACTAACAGTTCAGATAGCAATTCCAAAGAAAATGAATAGTTTTATGGCGAATTCAGTCAAAAACTTGACATTAACTACATTGATTTTGAGGTTGCTAAGCGAAAATTTTCAGGGACACTTAAAAAAAGTGACGACGAGATTTTGCAGATCGAACAAGTCACCAAATCACAGGACTGTTCTTTGTGGCGTCTTCAACGGAGGATAAGGTTGACAGCGTCTCGATTTGGTGAAGTTTGTATAAGAAGGCAGACAACAAGCTGTAAAGTTCTAGCAAACTCCATCATATACCCAACAGAGTTTTCTAGTAAGGCAATAAAAAAGGCAATACATAAATCATTGGACACGGCAGTTCAATCTTGTGGTTTGTTTATTGATCGCACACATCCATTTCTGGCAGCATCGCGTCCCATCTACCTATTACAGTAGACAAGAAATATACTTAATCCAGGTATAAGCCTACCTGTTTATTGCTTTGCAAAACCTACCTAACTGTTTCCTCTTATTTTGACTGCATAAGATATTTTTATGACGCTCGTACAATTGTTACCATCTACCCCATGACCCTTGTGAACATAATTGTGTTTATTGACATGAATAAGCAAATTTGAATTTGAGTTCTTGAATTTATTTTAGTAAAGATATAAAATTATTTGAATACATTTTTTCTTAGTCGGAACGCACCGTCACGACGCTTGGACTGGCAGGACGAAACAGTAGATGAATTTCGATCAAAACGGATTTGCACTTCACATCTTACGTTTCATTTTTATTATTTCCAAATGAAACTCTTGCAGCGTGCTAAACACAAAGTCCACAGGCTGCCAGCGATCCACTTTTACGATTTTATCCACTAGGATCTTTTTAAAATATCACGAAGTTGAGCACAAATAGTGAGCATTTCAACCCACCATAATGCTTGCGCAAATAAAAAATTTTGTAAAAAGCTCTGATAACACCCTAGGCAATTATGTCCTGCTTATATCCAGAAAAACATCACAAACTGCAGAACACAAATTGAAGGTAACGGCGAAATGGGTACATTTTACGGGTCATGAAATTCAAATGAAAATGCAGGAACAAAATCTACCAAATTATCATTCTCAAGAACATATTCTCTTGACATATCGATAATTTTAAAGTTCCACGCTAAATTCCCCTACACTTGACTGGAGTGATATCCGAATGTATTCTTCCCTACTGTCGGTAGTTGCAGATCTGTTAGCTCTTGGTGTCAAACCTATAGAGCAGATTCCGATATTTTCAAATCGTGAGCACATTATTCGTCGGACTTTCGTTACATATATTTCCTGTAATCACTGGGATCAGCTTCTTAATAATAGAACTGATTTCAACACCCCTCCTTTTTAAGCAGTACATTATTTATGTCAATGATTAGGAACCCGTGAAACGTCAAAAGCGGAGTTTTAGCAATTGTTACTTTATCTTTTTTGCCTATAGCACCGTTGCCACTGGAGTAGAACTACAAAGCTTTGGCACCGCTCGGATTTTTACGAAATTTCCAAGTTGATGATGAGTGATACAGTTTTTCGTGATGTAGATGTCATATGACTTAAACAAATATAACATCTCATTTTAGAAATTTTTCGCGATTACAATACTTCCTCGCCAATGGCGTGGGAAGTAAAACGGCTTTAAAATCGAGGAGTATCAGCGATCGCGATTATGAGTACATATTTGCCGAACGAGTTATCTACGCGATATTATATGAAATAGGGCCACCAAATGATCTGAATCTTCGTCCGTACATTGCGCCGCAACGCTTGGGTTGGCAGCACGAAAAAGTAGACAAAATTCGTCCAAAATACGATTTGTAGAGGTTTGCGCGCTTCGAAATTGACGCTTTATTTTCTGATATTTTTGGATGAAATTTTCACAGTATGCTGAAAACAAAACCCCACAGGGTGCTATAGAGCTACTTTTTCATTTTTTTCACTAGGTTCTTTTTAAAAAAATCGCGAAGTTGAACAGAAGAAGTGCGCACTTCAACCCATCATAAAACTTGTGCAAAAACAAAATTTCAAATAGTGCTCCTATAGCACCCTGGGCAATTATATTCTCAACATACTATATGAATTTCATTAAAAAATATTGACAAATGGCGTGTCAGTTTTGAAGCAGCTGAAACCTTGTAAATGGCTTGAAACTCACTGCGTCGGAGTCGCCTTAATATATCGGTACTCTTCAAATCGAACAAACAAAAAATCGTGTACTTTGCACGCCTACTGGATGTACAAATAGGCCGAGTATGGACAAACGTTTCAACCTTACTTTTGTCCTTGTCCGCTTAACGTAAAATGCTCAAAACGATACGATACATTCTCGATGTAGTCATGTACTTTGGTTGAGATGAATCCGGTCCTGTTCATATTGAAGACCACACGTTTGATATTATCATACCTTAACAACACTATTTATAAGTAAATAGTATCCAATACCAGCTACCACTTGATAAGCAGCGTGGCGTTTTTCAAATATTCCATAAAATTTTATTACCAGTATTTACTTTGTGTCCAACCAACAGCCATCAGGTTATCCACCGATATCGATAGAAAGAAACGGGAGATATGAATAAAAAGTAATGGAAAATAGTATATTATTTAATAGATTCCATTACAGTCTGGCGGTTTGAAGTGAAAAACAAATATATATTTCAGGCCTTATCCACTAGCAATCTCCTCAGCTTATTAGAAATGCTTATTGAAAACAAATAAGTAGCTTGAATGCAGTGATGGCCTGTAACTCATTACTAATTGTTGAATGCTTATGTTAACTCGGTATTAAAATTCTTGGGTGTAGTGAAAATACTATTCCTTAACAACCAATCTGAAAAACCACCACTATTTTACGACGAGTCGCTTCAGTGTCCGTTACTGTCTTACTGGCGAATGTTACCGCAATCTGATTCAAAAACTTTTTGATTAAGGATTGAAATCCCGCAGCGCATTCAATACCACGGGGTTGATGTGCGGGAGACATTAATCACCTACTCTTTACACACTATATAGTTTTGAAAGACACAGTGCTTTTTCGTCCATGTCGTAGTAACTTTGTGTCAAGATATCCCCACAATTCAAGTGATCCTTTCCTCGAACGGTGAATCAATGATTATTCTTTTTCACGACTGCTTTTTCCTATTCTCCCCTTCCCACTTCAGTTGCCCCACTTCAAGATTTGTACCAAAATATGCCTTTATAAACTAAACATGACGAAACTATTTACTTCTAAAACAATTTATTTTCTCAAAAACATTTTAGATACACTCTAGTTGTAAAAAAATACATATTTGAAATCACTTAGAGCTATAACTAATAGAACATCTGAACAAACAATGTGCGAATAAATGCGCGAAGTTAACAAAGCAACAATTGAAAGATTACCATTGGGTAACATCACCTTTATTTTTTATTACGACTGAAATTCTTTGGGGCATAGTGTAAACTAAGTTTTGGCAAAAATTTGGTGTAAAACAATTCCATATTTCTTGAAGCTTTTGTCTCAGTTCGGTGACTGTACGAGCAGGATGTTGTCGTAGAATCTTTTTCATCTCGTGCCACAAAGTTTCAATAGGTGACAGATCTGGACTGCTGGAAACCCATTTCAAAAGTGGTACATTATTTTCTTCCATCCATTTTATAGCCTTTTTGAGGTACGGCACGCTGCACCATCTTGCTGAAACACAAAATCTTGGCCGGATGTCAAACATTCTTCCGTCACTGGTAAAAGCGACTCTTCTAAAATTGCCAAATATTTGTTTGTATCCACATTTCCATCAATAAAATGAAGTTTTCCTACTCCTTTTGATGACATACTGCCCCAGACCATAATGGATGGAAATTTTACTTTTCTCTTCAGACAGTCAACATGGAATGCTTCATTTTTTTGCTAATAACTCTACTGCGACTGTTACCAAGACAAACTTCGAATCGGGCCTCATCACTCCATTGTATTGCACACCATTGTTGAGGTGTCCATTGTCTATGTTCTTTAGCCCATCTAAACCGATTTTTCCTTTGCAGTGGAGTTAATAGTGGCTTTTCTTTGGCCTATAAACAAGTTGTGCAACTTTAGGGTTTTTACTTCACTTTTTTTTATAAGAAAACTTACCTTGCAAGTACTAAATTCCAGTTTGTGGGCCTCTCTATGAGTTGTGGACCTCGAAATTCTCCTTCCAACAGCGTCACTTCACAGAGCACTTAATTGTAAATAATTGGCACGCCTGTTTTTCACGATTATTCTTCTTAATGCTCTTCGGTCGGCATTTGTGATATTACTTTTCTTCACATATCGAGGCTTAATATTAACTGAACCAGTTACGTTATATCTTCTAACAATATTTCTCACACTGTACCGCGATAAGTCTAACAAAGTTGCAATTTCTGAGTTTGATTTTCCAGAATTAAAAAATTTAATTGTCAGTAACCGAATTTTCTCACTAGTAACCTTTCCTCTACCCATTTTGAAAACCTTAACTACCCAAAACTATTTTAAACGTATTCTAACAGCTGTGATTAATAAAAACAATTATCATAGCTTTTATTTTTCACAGCCACCTATGCGTTATAGACTTATTTTACATTGAAATGAAAATAGGTTAATATGCTGTAATTGTAACATGTGTTATTTTTATGATGCAAATTTGATTAGGGAGTGATAAAGTTGGTGTTTTCTACTATATATTATCAAAATATTCATTGTTAATATTTTAAACCTATAACACCCTGCAACATTTTTATTATTTGTGTTTGATAAGAAAAAAACTAAGATTTCAATAGTTGGGCCAATTGAAGTGGGAAGGGGCTCGTAGTTGTTACTGCTGTCAAAAGCTTACCATAATTAGCAATACTTTCTGAAGTATACGGATGCCAAGGATTACTGGACAGATGCCAGTGGTGTGACATGTACAGATTGCGAAAATAAAAAGTTGGCCAATTTTGGCCTAACAAACAAGGCTGAAAATCACTTTGAAATAAACTAATCTTGAAATATCTTTCGCGGTCTGGTAGAGCAGGGTTTTAGCTTCAGTTATTATTCTTGGCGACCTCAAAAGTTATAATTTTTAACCGATTTGTTATTCGTTATGATTGAATATGCCCATTCTTATGGTCAACTTTAGGGAAAAGTTAGCAGAGAGCTTCAGATGGATCCAAGACTAATTCCGGGTGAAAAAACATTTTAGAAATTTATTTAATAAAATTATTAAAACCAATTTGACCCGAGTCACCTAGCGTTTACCTCTTGTTTCTTCTAAGGAACATTCAACAAACGTGAATCTCTAAAACTTTTTGAAATGAGTTCCATTGCACCGCTCCAGCCAACATTTAACCCGACAAATTCTCATTTTAGCATCTAAATATCATAATATTTAACTAGTTTTTATCATATCATCTCTGTGCGCGATGCAACCAAAATTTTGGGGTTGGCTTTTGGACTATAACCTCTATACCTTTGGGAGTAGATGACGTTGCCAGATTGTGGAAAGCGAGTTTATAAATGCATTGGTATGTTGATAATGTATTTGTAGTTGTAGAAGACAATTTAGGGAGAATGTGTGGAATTTGTTTGTCAGTCACAATTATTTAAACTGATCAGTTGATCATTTTTGAATAGTGCTCCACCTTTTCATAATCACGTCTGTTGAATGCCCCTTAACAAGAGGTAGCCGCTCGGTAACCAGGACCAAGTTTGTTTAAGCTATTTTTTAAGCAAATTTCACAAATATGTTTTTTGATAAGGTTTTTTGGATCATTCTGAACAAAACATCTTCGAGTAAATGTTCTCTAAAATCCGTCGTTTTCGAGTTATAAGCGACTTGATGTCTGAAAAACCCTAGAAATGAGACTATTATGTAACCATCGAAGAAAGAGACGAAACCTAAACATATTCACGTATACTCCACGTGATCGCGCTCCAGATCGCCGTGCACGTTACAGGGCCGTACTAAGAATAAATGATTTATGGTTCTACGCAACGATCAAAAAGTATGCAAAATTATTGCAGGCATGTATAGGGTCCATACGTAAAGCTTGGAATTAATGTATTTTTTAATTTAACTGTCATGACCAAAAAGAAAACAACTGTCTATTGTTGTTTTTAGTAGAAGTTTTTTATCAAGAAATTGTACTCGAAATGTGTCGTAAGGCGCATTTATAAAGCAGGCTGATAAAAAATGTCTTGACACATTAAAACGATAATTGCAGATGCATACAGGTATACCTAACCACCGCTTGGACAGGGACGTCAGTGTGCAAACAGTTAATTTTAATATTATACTAAGAAATGAATAGTTAGGTGGAGTTGAAAGAAAAAGGATTTGAATACATAACAATATATATTATACAAAAATTTATTGCAGAGACATTTTATCTCTAAAACCGGAAATACGTATATTTGAAAATTATAAAATCATTCTAGATCTGAGACCGTGGAACTCCCACTGTCATCAAGATTTATGATTGAAGGAGCAACGTGAGTATCAGTAATACCGTCTAATTCCCACATTTTCTTTTACATGCTGATACATTTTCCCACTTATTCGGTGTAATTCTTTGTATACCATCATGAAAAATATGTTTAAGGTCAGAAAATTTATTTTTTTATGCCTGCCCAAATGAGCTCAATCGGATTGAGCTCACAATGGTAAGGAGGCAGTTCTAAAACAGTTTTATTTTATTTTTTGACCATTTAATCAATTATGTTCAGGTTATATTTATTTTTATGCGTCTTGACAATTTGTAACAATTCTGCCTTAACCGTTGTAAGATCATAATCAATCTTTTTATTTTCAAGCCATCCTTGAATTTCTGATTTTTTTGTTGACGTTGTTGAAATTTTCTCTCTAATTTTCTCGTGTGGAATGAAGCATTATCTAATACTATAACCGAATCATCTTCAAGCTTCGGTAGAGTATTTGAGAACCAATTTTCGATCTTCCATTTCTTCATGGCTGTATCCCGTTTCTTTGGATTCAAATGCCCATAACGCATCGGACACAAATCCATCTTCATTACAGATGTGGCAAATTATCCATCGCTTACATTTTCCTAAAAATAATTCATCTTGGATACTTCAAAACCGCTCCTATTGAAAGCATTAAAAACCGAACAAAACGATTGCTTGATTTCTTATTTCGATATAGTTTAAGCATGTACAAAAACAAAAATAAAATATCATTTTAGTTGAAATTCCTAGTCTTACAAGTATTGAAAAATATGTAGGTGTCAGCTTTGCAAACAATGTCCTGAACACGTCAGTCACTCCTTCCTTGCATTTCGTATTTATAAATGTTGACCACATATATAAAGATGTTCCATTTGAGATTTACGAGAAAAGGTACATTTTACGTTTTGAAATACCCTGTGTAAAGTATATTCTAGCATTTTCTCCAAATTAGCCCAAAATCGACGCTATTACAATTTTTGTGATCTAAAACTTATCTAAATACCTTAAAAAATGGCGGAACTACGAGCCGTCAAAGTTGTGCATTTTTTCAGACAATCTAAACCATATGTTATGTGATATCAAACATGTTATATGGTACCCTATTCACAAAATATGTACATGTTTTGAATACAATTTTACAATATGCACTAGCGACTAGCTTACCACGAAAAGAGATTTTTGATATATTTTCCAGTTCGTTCATAAAATTACTTTCCATTTTTGTTGGGACACCCGGTTCGATGTATGATTACGCATCTACATCTTCTTCGATGATTTTACAATGCACTTCAGATTCCGCAAATAGCTATTATCACTGACCCACATACGAGCATTAGACCAATTCCATTATGATAATCCTACTCTCAATGCTCATGTAACAATCGAGTATCGCTTACCAGAGCAAAGAATATTACATTGTTAATCGGAAGAATAATTCAGATCTAGATCCATTACATCCACAGTTACCTTCCCTAGATTCTCGACGGAAACAGTTATTCTTTTGTTGCACGCTACCTAAACGAACATGAGCGCAGTTAAAACAATCTTAAACTAGATGCATTGTTTAAACTTTACCATAATGGCTGGGTTGTGGATGGGATGTACTTGTGAAGGTTGATTACTTGTAAAAGTCTGTTCTTCTATCCATATCACCTGAGAAAAGAATGTCTTAACACATCGCGTTCCAAATTTTAAAAAAATCCTGTACCTACTTAAACGTTTTCGATTTATTTATTCATACACATCTCTTTCTGGCACACATGTTGCACGTTTCTCGCGCGTCTCTCTCGTACACATCACGACGTCGGTGGTATTTGGTTTTTAGTGAATATGCATTTAACGTTTCGTTTACTAAGAGAACCGCGTTTTTTATTCCGTGATTATCAAAAAAAACTTGTTATCACAGCTTTAAACGATCCCGATGCGCTTAGTTTTCTGTAATTTAGTTGTTGGTCGAAATTTTGAGTTTCCATTTATAGGCGTATTTGTGGACCAATAAAATTCCCTCTTTTCAACTTTACACTAGGTACTGAATTTTGGTTATACAGGGACTTTGAAGTTGAGTCATTAATTTTCAGATAATGATTGTAGAAGGAAGATAAACCAAAATATGTGTGTAAAAATGAAAAAAAAATTAAAAAAAATGTTTACCTTGTTTTATAAAGTATCCTCCCGACAAGTATTTCAGTGCGGACCTGTATTTGATCGTGAGGTCTTGGAGCACCGGCATGCCGTCCCCTGTGAGGTCTTAAGTCACCTGATTCACGAGCCCGTTGTACTACATTAACAAAGGCACGAGGGGTTGGTTGCACTCGATTGGGAAACCGATCCGCATAAACATGTGCCATTTTTTATTTCGTTTGAGCCATGCAACAGACACCACTATTCACTCACGCGTTACCGACTGACACTGACTGTATACAACTGAATAAAATAATTGTAAAAACATCGTTCCAAATTCTTTCGCCTTTTTGTTTCCGATGCGATGAACCGATAAGGCGGATTATATCCGTTGTTGCCAAACACGAGCACATAATATTATTATTGAGACAGGGCGGTACTCAAACTTCCAAAGGGCTATAACTTTGTTACTTTAATTTTACCAGAAAAATGGTAAAGGAAAAAAACATTTCTTTTGATCAGATCTACTCACTGTTAAAATAAATGACTCAACTTCGAAGTCACCCTGTATAATTATAGTAGACTTTAAATATAAAAATACTTCGTCACTTGTATCCATTGCCTTCACAGAATTCTTCACTAAGTCCAGTTTCGTATGTATGTAAGGTAAAACAACGTCTCTGGTTCAGTTAAAGGGAAGTATTTTATATTTGACTCCTTTCACATAAGGTTTGTTCATTTTGATCAACCTTTGATCAAAGAGTGCTAGCCAGTAGCTCTGCAGTCTCGCATGTAACAGAAATAATACTTTAAAAAGACTAAAAAAACACGCTTTTATAGTGAACCGAACTAAACAGTAAAAAATAATTTTTAATTATAAAGAGTTCATATTACAGTAGTATGGTCGAACAATCAATCATAATTAATGACCTCAAAATTAAATTATAATAAAATTTAAGTTATTAACAGAATAATTCAATTCAGAATAAAAAGCGTGGGCAACTTTCCATGAGAGAAGAGCTATGAAAATGCAGTAATGCAGTAATGTTATTATAATTCTATTTTGACGTAATTAATTATGATTGATTGTTAGACCATCTACTACTGCTACTACTTTTCTAATTTTGAGTTCGGTTAACTATAAAAGTGTGTTTTTTTAAACTATTATTTGTTTTTCATTTTTTAGTTCGATTTATAAATTAGTTTTTTGTGGACATGTGGTGTTCAAGTGTCTTCCGAATCCTTTCGTAACCTAACCATTTTATTTAAAGCTTCACTGTTGCATGGGGATTTTCCTGTTAACTTAGAGCAGTCAAGTTCTTCAATACGAATACCGAATAGAGATCGTACACGACTAAGGGTGGATTTCACCAGGATTGTCAAATCAACAGTCCGTTATTCTCCACCTATAGGGTAACAGTCCGTCAAATACAGCGAATGAGCTCCAAGTTCCACTCAACAGATTTTAGCTACCAATAGCTATGAAATGTTGAAAACAAAATACTGTCAAAGTATGAGATGACAGCTTCTCATTGAAATATCACCAGCTTATTGAATATTAAGAAATTAAATATAATTTGGTGAAAAATTTGAAAGTGTTCGATTTTTGAATAAAATTCATGTTTTTATTTAATATTATCGATTGTTTATTCATGTTTATATTATTCTCTTCAATTGATATGCGATTTTTCTGATTCAACATAAATTACCGTGTCTTTTTTCCTATAAACCTCTTGCAAATAGCCAACAAGCACCTACTTGATGACAGGCTCTACCAATAATTTCATAGATATTGCTCGTTTCCAAACATTCATTCATGTACTTGCCATTCATCAGTAAAATTATAGCACCGACGATTGATATTCCCACAAAACCATTCAGGATTTTTGATATCCATAAATCCATAAAGTCAAATATTTTTTGCTTGTTCAGGAACTGAACAAACATCCACACTATATTTACAGCGATTAAGAAATACTCAAATAAATGTAATGCTACCGGCAAACTTAAAAGCTGCAAAACATAGAATTTGCAATATCTTCTTGTTTCACTGAGTACACATTCTAGGTTATATTTATATTGGGCATTATTTGAATAACAGCTGATTATTACATTTCAAAACTCCCCAACTAGTGATACATGTGTGGGATCCGTCAATCCTTGGTCCCAGTGGAGCAAGCTCCGCCAACTGTTGAAATATACTCTCTATGCTTTATAAGAATATACGTGGAATTTTTCCCAAAATCGTTGCACAACACTTGAAAAAATGCAAATGAAAATTTAAAATTATTTCCTTGACGCCGCAATATAGCTCCGTCGGTACCCTGGGTATCTTGACAGTAGGGATGTTCGATACGATCCTATATTTAGAAGTATCAATACATTTCACGAGTATCGTCATCTTTCGATCCGGACTGAGACAGAAAGAGTGACTGCCATTTGGCTGCGACATTACCCTGCCAAATCAGACATATCTTTCATCATTTTCAAAGAAATTGTACAAAATCTTCAAATTTGTGAAGTTAGCGAGTTTCACTTCATACCACTGCATCCCCATGGCTAGGCGACCTGTATGTTAAATTCGTATTGATAGGGCAGCGGGTTATGCTATAAATCATATGTCACAGTGTTTGTGCACTGATTGCAACGGTTAGATGATACCAAAAATATTTTCATAAATAGGAGATCTTTCCCATTCCGGATCGAACAATCTACCAAAGATGCTTATAATCATGATACCTAGTAAATTTTCACGAAAAAAATTCAAAACCAGCAAATGTAAAAGATTCATTGTGCACCCTCCACCACGGGACGTGATCGTCGTTAGACTTGGCAACCCTGCGAGTGTCAGATAGATATCCCCGCCAGTCAAAAAAGAAAAATAGACAAACAATAAACATTACTAGTTTTTTTTATTTCTGAACTAAAAGCCATTATCTGTGAAATATTTTTCATAATTTTTTGTCTATGTCCATAGTAATTGCATTATGCATCAGGGAGATGTAGGGATTGACACATCTTACACATATTATCTGTGTTTTTGGATGGAGAGGACATAATGTTTGTATTGCTTTGAAGAAATTCATTAACCCATAAATTTATAAATGATTACTATTATGACGTAAAAGAAGATGAGGAATTGGATCTTTGATTATAGCGAATATGAAAAATGGGTACGAGAGGAATCCAATAAAAAAAGACTATCTAGCTGTGCGTCGAATCCTCGAAACTGTGAGAAAATTATAATAGCAATTCATTTTTCAGACACCGAAATCGTATAACGCAGATCGTTAAATGTTGGGAAATAAATACCTAATTCAAAAAAACCTTTTAGAAATCCATCACAGGAGCTATTCTGATGTTGTAAGAGGCATCTGGTGCTCTTGATCTAGCCGCTCATGTGAACAAACGACAATCGGAGCGAAACAAACGAAGTACGGCCGGCGCTGGCAAGTGGCGGACCGTATGTTCACAGTGGCATCACATGAGCGTTGCCTGACCTTTTAAGGTCACTCAAATACTCCGGCACTGCCGAGTGTGCTAAACGGAAAGTACGGGGACGGGCTGCAAACCGTTCCGTGTGAATGTGTTAATGGCTTCTTGCTACAATTGCATTTGGTCACGTGCACATTTTTGCCGACCCGTTTGCGTATGTAGAACAGTTAAGCCCGCTAGCGGGGCACTAACGCTGAGCTTCAAGCTAGGTAGGGCACTGAGACATTGACCATTTAGGCAATGATTAACGCAAGGTTTCCAAACCTTTTCTTTTTAACCGGACTATAAATTATATTTTCATGCCCCCCCTTTACCTTTTCAGTAGATACAAAAAACGCACATTATACAGGGTGTCCGCAAAGTTGGGGTTTTCCTTTTCAGAAACAACTACCCTTGAAATAACAAAGGTAATGTGTAGTGAAACGAGGGCGACCAATTAAAAAAAAATAAAGGAAAAAGTACTCACTCTCCAGTTGACGAGAAGGGCTAAGTACGTCTCTGCCCGAAATCATACCGCTCCAACAGAAAATGAAATCAGCTGAAGCGCTACCGAGCAGACGCAGAAACCACATTGATTGTCTTACACTTAATGACACATCTTCTAACAAGGAAGGCAAAATGTTGCGTGAAAAGTCTAGGTATTGCATCCCGTCCAATCGATTTGGGAGAATGAATGGTCCAATGAGCATACCGTTCACCATGCCAGCCCAAAGATTCACCGAAAATGTTTGTTGAAAATGTGCCCGACGGACAGCGTGCGGATTTTCTACTGACCAAACATGAGTGTTGCAAAAGTTATTCACCCCATTACGCGTGAACGTAGATTCGTCTGTCACCAATATGCACTTCAAAAAGTCCGGATTATTGTCATGTTGATGCAACAACCACTCACAAAACCGCACTCTTGCTGGAAAATCGTCAAGTTGAAAGGGCTTGTACACGTTGGACGTGAAACGGATACAGCCCCTCTTCACGCAGCGTTTGCCACACTTTAATTTTTGATACTTGCACTTCTCTAGCCCCGTCTCTAGTGCTTGTTGTTTTTGGAAACGCAATCGATTATACGAGTTCGTTTACCTCTACACGCGTGACCGTAACCGTCGGTTGAAGGTTGCATACTAACCTGACACACTGACCCCGACCCAGTTCTGCCGTCGGGTTGAGACCTTGTACCAGTCGGGGATATCGCGGCGGGTCGCGGCTACAGGACGGTATTCAGATATTTTTGATGTTGCAGAGCCGTTTATCTCGGTTCCCTTAAGACATTGGTGTATATGGTACTAAGAAAAATTGCTTATGTTTTCAAGATCTACACGTCGTGTAAAGGAAAACCCCAACTTGGCGGACACCCTGTATAGGTACAGAGACTTTTATTTTAGTTCTAATAAAGAAACTTGTAAAAGTTTAAATAAGCTAATAAATGTTTGTTTATCGAAAAGCTTGATTAAAATAAGAGTAAGTATTAATGAGACACTTGAGATTGTATGTTCTGCACCAGTCGGTTGGTTCTAGGTTATCTTTTTGCCAGAGCTATCATCAGGTCGCTACCGACATCAAGACGATTTCGAGGTTTAGTTTTAATTAAAACTAGAGCAGAAAAGCCTGTCTCACATAAGTAAGCTGAAGAAAAAGGAACTAGTATTCGTAAAGCAATAGAAGCAAGTGTCGAATTAACAGGCAATCTTCTGATCCAAAATTTCTCCAATGTTAAAAGATGGACGTCATCTTTCATGGACGAATCAGCCTTCATTTCTAGAAATTCTTCTGGTAATTGTGACACATCAACAACAAATGGATTTCTTGTCATGTGCCATATTGGTGACTGAATTGATGTCAAATTTGTGAAGTTAGCGAGTTTCACTTCATACGTTCTTACCAGACATGCCCAAATCACCAGTTGCTGCCGTGATATTCATCCCGACCACTGCATCCCCACGGCTAGGCGACCTGTATGTTAAATTTGTATTGATAGGGCAGCGGGTTATGCTATAAATCATATGTCACAGTGCTTGTGCACTGATTGCAACGGTTAGATGATACCAAAAATATTTTCATAAATAGGAGTTCTTTCCCATTCCGGATCGAACGTTAGACTTGGCAACCCTGCGAGTGACAGATAGATATCCCCGCCAGTCAAAAAGAAAAACATTAATAGTTTTTATGGTTTTTTGGACTTAAAATACATTATTTGTGAATAATTTTTCATAATTTTTTGTCTATGTCCATAGTAATTGCATTATGCATCAGGGAGATGTAGGAATTGACACATCTTACACATATTATCTGTGTTTTAGGATGGAGAGGACATAATGTTTTTATTGCTTTGAAGAAATTCATTAACCCATAGATTAATAAATGATTACTATTATGACGTAAAGAAAGATGAGGAATTGGATGGAATGTATTTTATATTCTATTTTCTTGCAAAATACAGACAAATATTCAGAGACCTTTGACAGCTTCTGTTAAGCTGAGCGTGGCGGGGGTACGCTCGGATTTCATATTGTGACTTGTCGAATCTTGTATAAACTGCGATTGACGACGCCTGGTTTTGAAACAGCGATTAACAGAATAAATGAATGTGATATTAGTTTCTAATTTAATGCGTGTAAATTAAACATTATATTGTAATGTTGTTTATTTTTTTTTGTTTTTTCTTTCTAAAATGCAAACGTGCCCCTCTGGTTGTGAACTCCTGGATTAACGTATTCTACCAACTTGACGCTATAATTCTGCGTAAAAAATATCCGAGATAAAAAGTGATCTATGATTTGTCACTGCAGTTTCTCTGTTTGCTTTGAAAAGATTAGTGTCTCATAAATGGCGCTGTCTTTATGGACATTTACAAGTATAGAGACTACAGCGCTATCTATGGGAATCCTACCTTTTCAAAGTATGCAGGCCGGCTTCAGAGCTTTGTACGACCTAAGGCAAACGATAAAGTCTGCTCCTTCCTGCTACATTAGTAAGTTTTGCTCCAGCAAACCATCGAACTGAACAGAAAAAGAAACTGATTCCATAACTGGCAGTTCTCTGTCCCGACAAATCGCGTATTGATTCCGTTCCGGCCCTGAATTGGTTCTAACAGTTCTGAGACAGAACCTAAAGTTCGTATTTTTCAGCGTTTGTGCATTTACAGAATAAATAGGGTTTGCGGTTGCCATTTTGTGCTTTCTCAAACTTTTCAATCCTTAGCTTTTGCAAAGCTTTATCTTATCCGATTATTGTGCCGTTTATTACACACATTTAAGAAGTGGGGGACGATGAAAGTCACTTTGGGACAGATTTAAGTGAAAATGAAGGTCTTTTGCTGAATAGTACTTGTTGGTAATGTTCATGAATGTGTTTCAGTCATGTTATTAGTGACTCTAAACTTACATATTTCTTTCATATCAAGTCAATTAATAGCTTAATGTTACTAAGATTTCTCTTAATTACTTCCTCTGCTACTCTAGCAGTGCATGCTTCCTCTAAAGTCAATATGATGATTTCTTCCAGCTCTAAAAAAGACAAAACTTCGTACTATCGCTTTGAAATATTTTACCAATGCCCTTATATCTTGTTACATCTTGTTTTACTATTTCTAAAAGAAGATGTACAGCATGTTAGCAACAACAACAACTATATTCAACAATTTTCTCCAATTCCAAGTTTTGCACACGGAATCTTGATAAATTTCTCATTCTCTGTTTTAACAGCATAGTTCTGAACTGCTAGTAGGAACAAACCTATTGAAAATTTCGCGCCCTACCCCGTAGTTACTTACCGCCTGTAGCCGGTCCTGAAAGTGTATATTCAGTAAATAGATAACAGCTACGACAAATTGTCACAGATGAGGCTACGGTATTTCATGGTTTCTCGGATAAGTTTTTGGATGCCGAAATGTAGCATTAGGCTGGCTATCTTTGGGTATAATACGTTAATCAGTGTTTTAGGATAGGACGTCAATGGGTAATGCTTTTGAAGATTTTATAACCGTCCTGCAGGATTCTTACGTAAAGTGCAACCCTAATCGGTAGGCCATCAATAACACTGCGTGACATGATTTTAATACTGGAAAAAATCATTGTTAGTTTTCTTGACGTACTACTACAGGAGAATGTAAGTAATTTGCTTACTTGATCCAAAATTGAATGTTCTAATTCGTACGGGATTTAAATCCATAAAACAAGATTTAAATGTCCAATCTCAAACCATGCAAAAAGAAAAAAATCGCGGCTTATGTGAAAGACGTTGAATAGCTTAGGACTAACGAACAAAGCTACTTAATCATCATCAATATGTCGAAAATTATTAGCTTTAGACACTTCCAACTAGTAAACCTTTTTTGTGCAAATACTAGAAAATAAGAATTTTCGGTCAGTTGTTGTATAAAGGGTAGCACAAAAAAGTTATGGAAAGTTATTTACCGAAATATTGCTGAAAGTGGCGCCCTGTAAAAGTCTGGCCATAAAAAATAATAGGTTCTTGTTTCTCATACTAGTAAACCTTCCTATACCGAGTTTTATAACAAAATCTTTAATGCTCAAGCAATAAGGAAAATAGAAAATAAAATTGTGATGTTGAATCTCGCAAACTATCAACTTTTGGACGGAGGTATGCTCAAGTTAATTCACATATTTTGGTCTTTAGTATCTCCAGCTTCGAGATTTTCCAGCCTTTCGCAGGCACCCTGTATATATCATCGCGTAAATTAAGATATACCGTCCCCACATGTCCACTCCGACCCCCGATTTTGCACCGCTAAAATTGTTTTCATAAAATATCGGAGTCCTCCCAAATGTCAAAAAATAAAGTTTGAGCTGTTCCTATTTTTTTGCGTATTTCCACCAAGCCACTGTACCGATTTTCAAAAACTATAAACCTTATTCGTCCTTGGAAAGTAGATATGTGTGAAAATTGCATTAAAATCGGACCGGCACTTCCCAGGTTATAGACGGGCCACGGATTATCAGACAGATCGACAAACAGACAGACAGACCATGACGTACATACCACATAACGCCTAAAAGACAAACTCATTTTCCAAACAGTTTTCAGCTTTATGCAAATTATTTTAAGTTCGCCCTTATTTTTTGGATTATCGTTACCGGATTATCAAAGAAATGACTTATAGTACGAGCCCCTTCCCACTTCAGTTGGCCCACTTCAAGATTTATACCAAAATATGCATTTATAAACTAAACATGACGAAGCTATATACTTCTAATACAATTTAGTTTCTCAAAAATATTTTAGATACACTCTAGTCGTAAAAAATAAATATTTGAAATCACAACTAATAGAATATCTGAACAAATAAACAACGTGCGAATAAATGCGCGAAGGTAACAAAGCAACAATTGAAAGCTTACCATTGGGTAACATCACCTTTATTTTTTATTACGGCTGAAATTCTTTGGGGCATAGTGTCAACAAAGTTTTGGCAAAAATTTGGTGTAAAACAATCCCATATTTCTTGAAGCTTTTGTCTCAGTTCGGTGATTGTACAAGCAGGATGTCGTAGAACCTCTTTCATCCCGTGCCACAAAGTTTCAATAGGTGACAGATCTGGACTGCTAGAAACCCATTTCAAAAGTGGTACATTATTTTCTTCTATCCATTTTATAGCCTTTTTGAGGTATGGCCAGCTGCACCATCTTGCTAAAACACAAACTCTTAGCCGGATGTCAAACATTCTTCCATCACTGGTAAAAGCGATTCTTCTAAAATTGCCAAATATTTGTTTGTATACACATTTCCATCAATAAAATGAAGTTTTCCTACTCCTTTTGATGACATACTGCCCCAGATCATAATGGATGCTGGAAATTTCACTTTTCTCTTCAGACAGTCAACATGAAATGCTTAATTTTTTTGCGAATAACTCTACTGCGACTGTCACCAACACAAACTTCGAATCGGGCCTCATCACTCCATTGTATTGCACACCATTTTTGAGGTGTCCATTGTCTATGTTCTTTAGCCCATCTGAGCCGATTTTTCTTTTGCAGTGGAGTTAAATAGAGTGCTTTTCTTTGGCCTATAAACAAGTTGTGCAACTTTAGGGTTTTTACTTCACTTTTTGTTATAATAAAACTTACCTTGCAAGTGCTAAATCCTAGTTTGTGGGCCTCTCTATGAGTTGTGGACCTCCAAATTCTCCTTCCAACAGCATCACTCCACAGAGCACTTAATTGTAAATAATTGGCACGCCTGTTTTTCACTATTATTCTTCTTAATGCTCTTCGGTCGGCATTTGTGGTATTACTTTTTTTCACATATCGTGGCTTAATATTAACTGAACCGGTTACGTTATATCTTCTAACAATATTTCTCACACTTTACCGCGATAAGTCTAACACAGTTGCAATTTCGGAGTTTGATTTCCCAGAATTAAAAAAATTAATTATCAGTAACCGAATTTTCTCACTAATAACCTTTCCTCTACCCATTTTGAAAACCTCAACTATCCAAAACTATTTTAAACGTATTCTGACAGCTGTGATTAATAAGAACAATTGTTATGGCTTTTATTTTTCACAGCCACCTATGCGTTATAGACTTATTTTGCATTGAAATGAAAATAGGTTGATATGCTGTAATTGCAACATGTGTTATTTTTATTCTGCAAGTTTGATTAGGGAGTGATACAGTTGGTGTTTTCTCCTATATATTATCAAAATATTCATTGTTGATATTTTAAACCTATAACACCCTGCTACATTTTTATTATTTTTGTTTGATAAGAAAAAAACTAAGATTTCAATAGTTGGTCCAACTGAGGTGGGAAGGTGCTCGTACAGTAGGTACAGCCAAACAAAATGCCAATATGTGATATCACTGTGCCTCTGCTGCTGATGCGTAGGATTTAGAATCACCTAGTTTTCCTTCTACGTATACCGTAACACTGCTGTACCAGAAGAACGCCGCTGGCCTATTAGAAGCTAAGCTGGCCACCAGATATGGTATTTTCAATACGTTATGCATGCTGGATTGCAGGCAGTGTTCTTGAAACAATTCAAATTGCTGTCTTCAACAGTAATAATGCAATAAGCGCACCGATCCTTTTATGTATAACATCTTGTAATAACTATGAGGAAGAGTACGTAGAAGAGAAAAAAGCTGTCCTACTAAATGCATGGTTACGTGGACACGTTATCCGCGGAGGATAGGCAAGTGTGCGAATTACTTGCTTCCTGATGCTTTTTAGACTATAGATCAGTACTCAAACTATTGGGAATACTGGAAATATAAAGGATCACATTAGCCCGTCGATAAACATTCGCTGCCCAGCCGGTAGTACCATCCATCTGGTAACGTCGCTTCTTCCTGATACCTCGTCGTCGATACGTCGGACACAGCAGCACGGCACAGCGCTAGACATGCCAGGGCACTAACTTATGAAGACCCGCACGGGTATGTATATGTATACAACTTATAAAACGTCGGGCCTTGTATAAAGCCTTGTTTCTTACAAGGCCGTTCGGCACGGGTATTATGTAAGAAACCTATAAAACGTAAAAAACTATAAAATGTCATCTTGCAGACTAGGTAGTTTTTAGGGTGCAAACAGTCATTCCAAGTTTGCTCACTAAAAAGTTGGTTGAATAGCAAGATCGCATCTGGATGATTATGTAAATTGGTCTGCATGTGCATAAAATCAGTGATATTTGCTGCGTGAGAAAATCATTAATGAATATGTTGTCAATGAAGTATACCTATTAGCTGTGCCCGACGGGTTATTCGTATCTTGCGTTTCTAAAAACTGGTTATGTTCAAAATTATAAATTACGATGTTTTACGTTTTCAGGAATTACGGACCACTGCGCCCGCGTTGTGTGTAGTTACAGTTAGCATGTATATGACGTATGTACTGAATATAATTATTTATTATCTCTCTCATTTTTGAAGTTCAGAAAATTTGCATATGTAATTTCCAGAATGAATAAGAAAAAGTGGATGCGCAACTAATTTCTAGCTTTGAATCTCAAATAAGTATATTTGAAACAAGAATCCAATGGAATTATTATTATTAGCAAACAAATCCTCAGTATGCACCTATGAATTGCCGTTTCCTTCTAGCTATAGTGTACAACTTACAGCTTAGACTTCCATTAATGCCATCTATGAAGCAGAACCAAAGATTGATATCTGAAGCATCTCGACGTTTAGGTAACACGTACAACTACAAAACGAGTTCACAACAAGTATCCATCAGCTGGTGCTAAGTTAACATCTTGTAGAAAAACCTACATGTCACAAAAAACCAATACAATGTCAAAAAAAATCGGCATAATGTCACTTTTCAAGATACGTAGACTTGTGCGGCACGCCCCTTGGTAAACAGAGGGAGCAGAAGTATGGACGCGTATCGCAAGCATTTATCTATCCTTCTATTTTTTAAGGGCAAATGTTAACGGAAGTCTGTGGTGTGTGAAATATGCCTAACAGGTGGCGAGGTTGTCAACGTTTGAATATACTAACATCTAAAAATTGAGATATACCCTCCACTTGCAACCCCATTCATTCATTCTTATAAAAATGATCAGGAGCCCCTAAAACGTGAGAAAGCGGAGTTTTTTATCATTTACGGGCCAAGGATTACTAGACAGACAGACAGGCCGTAATTTATATACTAGGCGACATATAAATCCGAACACCCAGTTTAAATGGTTTTATTTTAATAAAAGTTGGTGAATGTATTTATCTTACTGTAAATAACAAGTGAAAAAATTTTCAGCCTTATCAGTTGGACATTCCGGTTTTTATACTGCTTTTTTTAAATCACTAACCCTCTAAAAATGAATATTTCAGCCGCAGTAAAGAATCAACGTTGGCGGATTTTGGTTCTTGACATCCTTTACGATCGGTTACGATGCCTAGAGTACGGAGACCTGTACGATTTCGTCAACTTAGTGAGTTTGATAGGGGCCGTATAGTGGGACTTCGGGAAGCTGGACTTTCTTTTCGGGCAATTGCAGTTAGAGTGCAAAGAAGTGTAGACACTGTGGTTAGGTGTTGTCAGGCATGGCTTCGAGAAGGCCGTACGCAAAGAGCAAGGGGCACTGGACGCCGCCGTAGAACAACAGACCGTGAAGATCGCCGCCTAAGATTATTGGCCTTAAGGGACCGTTTCTAGTAGACTACCCGGTCCATTGCAAATGAATGGTTTGCAGAACACGGAAGACCTATTGGCATGCGAAGTGTTTACCGACGAATGAGAAGTTTTGGCTTGTTTTCATACCGGCCACACTGGGTCCTCCCTTTAACTCGAGAACACCGACGTAATCGCCTTGAGTGGTGCAGACAACGGTCACTCTGGAATCAGGAATGGAACAGTATTGCCTTTAGTGATGAGTCGCGATTTTGTTTAGGCATGCACGATGGTCGTGCCAGGGTTAGAAGGCGACGTGGTGAAAGGAGGAATCCACAGTTTTTTGTTGAAAGACATGTTCATCACACTGTTGGAGTTATGGTTTGGGGTGCTATAGCTGGCAGATCCAACTTTCCAACAAGATAATGCCCGACCACATGTTGCAAGAGTCACAATAGACTTCTTTCAACATAATGATGTCACATTGTTACCATGGCCACCAAGATCTCCCGACTTATCCCCAATTGAGCACGTGTGGGATATGATGTGTAGGAGATTGCTCAATTTGCAACGTCCTCCTCAGACTCTAGAAGCACTTCGAGAGGAGTTGGTGGTTGCCTGGAATGAGATACCACAGGAGGACATCGACCACCTGATCAGAAGCATGCCTAGGCGCGTTGGAGAATGCGTAGCACATCAGGGTGCATCCACACATTATTAAAGGTCAAAGGGCTTTAAAGCAGTGCAATCATTTTGAAATTTTTATCATTTACTTATTATGCTTCATTAAGTACTTATACAAAATTTTATTAAAATAAAACCATTTAAACTGGGTGTTCGCATTTATATGTCACTTAGTATATATCATATAACAACCAAAAAAACATACTTCATTTTTCGCGATTGCAATACTTCATAGGAGGTGAAAGATGGTTGACGATGTTGATAGACTGATAGAAAATCTTTATCTCTCTAGAGATCAACTGGCAGGGCAGTCTTAAACTATGCGTCCCCTGCCAGAGGGTCCCCAAGCTAGAGTCAGTCAAGTTCTCGGTGATTTGGATTCGGACCAGCCGAAATGAATGGCTCTTTGGCAGAACTCGGCCATCCGTCGAAGCCAGATGAGCGCCTGAACGCTTTTCGTTCGTCAAGGTACAGTACAGTTTTGGAAACATTAAACTGTACAAGATTGTTGCGTCCCCAAGCAGTGAAAACCCCCCAGGTATCTCGTCAGAGAGAACCTGTATTGATAATTCACAAAACTCAAAAAATAAATCAATTAAGTTGTAATTATGGACAATAACAAAATTCACTACTGCACCTGTCAAGAGCGCTGATGTGCAAGCTGCCAGTCTTGAGTATTTTTCAAACGTTGATATGTCGGTCAAAATTGAGACTACCTGTGTAATTGTATCTTATTAATATGTTCGAGATACCTTGTATAAAAATTCATAAATAGTTTTCTTTGGAAAGTTCCTGTTTAGACGCAATATTCTATCCCAGCATGAATGATACACCCTGTATTTGTAAGTACAGTTCCTAATTAGTATATTCTTATAAAATAAGGTATGTTAGTCCTTAATAGTGGTGTCCATTGGGGTTTTTCTTGTCACAAAAAAGGCACGATAGGTACATAAATCGATGAACTAACAGCCACCATTCATGCTAGTGCAAGGGTATTTAGCATTTCTTAGCACGCATCACGACTTTGGTCCAGATCACGCCTGGAACATAGCGGAGCAACCCGGCCGTGATATAGCGGCAACTTCATGTTATGATCAGCAGTTACAGCTATTTAGCATGTTGTTAATTTTTCGCATGGAATGTGGTTCATCGTTGCCGTCACGATTGCAGACTCTTCTTGTAATAGTCTTCTCTCTTTCTATATCTGTCTGTGTCTATTGGCAGATGTAGACCAGTCAGCTTAGTATTGTAAAATAAACAGATAATAGACTTACTTCTAACTTCATTATAGTAGAGGGTAACAGAAATCAGTTGGTTGTTGTTCAGATTGTGCTTTTATTTAGCTTGACCTGTTGTTAGTGTGGGTACCACACGACAATACAAAATAAATTCACTGTCTACATTTTGAATCCATTATGGCGGCAAAAACAAAATGGCGAATTATTAGTTTCATAGTAACACCTGTTATATGGGTACCAACTTAAAGGGCTGGATGAGAGAAACAATAAGCAAAGTGACTTCAATCTAAATCCAATCTGGCAACTACCGTAAAATGTTCATTTACATTTTTCAGTTACGCCTACCATATATATATATATATAAATACAAAGAGAAAATTATCATGGGCAAAATCCGCAAAAAGAAGGAAAGTGGATACGAGCAGAAAATAGGATAGGTAACCCGAGCGATACGTATTTCTGCTGGTTGGCTTCAGGCCCGAAATGAATGCGCACATATGCATTTACAAAAGTAGATACACATGCCCATACATCCGAATACGGGTGTAACCTGAGAAAACGGAGAGGGAAAAAAATCCAATTTCTATGGCCATTGTCTAGGGATATCAAATAAAAGGGCTTAATGAGAGAAACACAATAAGCAAATAACGTCATTATAAATTCCATAGAACGATAGCCGCAAAATATCGACTCATTATATGATTTATATCTATACAAATTTTATAATACCAATAAAGTAAGAAGTTTCGTTGAGTTCCATTGATAAAATATATGAAAATCATATAGAAATTTCCAAACTAGCTATTTGACAATACTAATAAGTAACACATAATTAAAATAAAATATACAAAAAAGCTTTGATCAGGTGTTAATAAAACGAACTAATAATATAAAAATAATTTTCCGACTGGAAATAGTTAAACGATAATGAGGCTTCTTCATCTCTAGTTTAAACAAAAGCATGTTAGGTTTTGACGGCAGCATGGAAAAAGGCTTTGATTTGTAAACTTGAGATGAACGAGCTTCATAATCGTTTATTTGTCCAATCGGAAAATTTATTTCTAAATTTTTATTTCATTTTATTAACGGCTAAATAAAACATTTCTTTTGAAACTATGTCTTTTTCATTTTATTTATTCAAAAGGAATGTTGATGAAACTATCACTGTCAGCGGATCAATATTAATGAGTCCATCTTGACCCGGATTGAGCGATATGCCTCCTAGCAAACGCCATAATGGGCATTCTGTGTGAACGCAATTAGGGTAGGGTTATCTCTGACGAAGGTGACGTAAATTGACGAGTAAGATCGTGTGGTTTGATCCGTTTGATTTTTTGAGTCTCTGAAGTCATAGGTCTATGTTAGTGAGCTGCATTCAGCCATTGCTCTTAGAGTGTATATAACCCAGCCAATTGCAGAATTTGTTCAAAGGTAATATTGAAAATTAAACTTCTAGGAAGAATTTTGTTGGTACCTCATCAAATGTCCATTTCAAAATCTACCTGTCCTCATTTATGTTTATGAATATTCCGCGTATGGAGAAAGTATTGGCAGAATCAACTATATACTTAGGCACCACCATGCGGACAACGTCTATTTTTTATGGAGCCCTCAATAGAAAGTTGACGTTTCAGCAAATATTGGTATGCCCCGTAATGCAAAGCACCAAATAAATTGGACATAAGGGTGATAAAAATCAAATTAGTTTCACCATCATTATTTTACCCTAAACTTTGAGTGGCTGTAAATCCTGTAATATTCTTTCAAATTTGAAGGATATTATATGAAAACAGTTTTGTATATTGAATTTTTATTAGATTTAATTGTTTCTGCTCTTTTCTGTGATCTGCGGATTTGGAATTGTACGTGATATGCTTTTTCCCGCGTTAGTCTTTGAAATTACCTTACTGTTTTTTCCGAAAAAATATGAAATATAAATATAAAAGTTTGTATTGAATACAGTTATAAATAATATTGATAGCACATATTTGTTTAGATTTATGTTTATTGTCCGACGTTTTGACCATCACAGTGACCTTTTCCTACTGTTTTCAACAATTATATGACAGTATATTTTGTTTCCTGTCTTCGAGGTGACATTTCGTAACTTTTACTTCCTACCCCACTGGACGGGGGAGTATTGTAATTTCGAAAATGAGATATTATATTTCTTGGATGTTATATGACATGTGCATCACTCAAACCATGTCACTCTTTTCAGTCGGTCTGTCTGTCTGTATGTCTGTCTATGCGCTAATATTTGTACCGCCTATTACTCGGAGAGTACTGCTCGGATTTGGATGACATTTTCACAAAAATTCACTACTATGCAAAGAACTAAAAAGCTTTGTAGATTTTGAAAATGGACAAAAAAATAAAAATCGCTGAAACTTCGTTCTTGACGTTTCAGAGGCCTGGTCATTTTCTGAAAACTTTTCCAGTGGTTAAAATTTTGATGTTGCGTTTTTAGTTGGTGGGGAAAGTATATGAGGTGTTGTCAATTTAAGCGTGTACGTATCCAACCCACCTATTAGATATACTTCATAAGTCAAAGATTTCCCCGTACATTTGCCCTTAACAGATGAGTTATAAATATTTAACTTCAATGTACGCGTATCCGACAACTCGACGAGCGCGCACCTCTCTGCTTTGGATGACTAGGGATTCACCATGCGTACTATTGGTCGGGCGGTAGGCTAGATCGCATTGTTGGACATTAATCTGATTTCATTTAATTCCTTTGTTGTACCTGTTCATCGCCAATGTTTTCCTAAGAGGGACTAACTTTTGCCAAATCTAAATCCCTTATGAATGATAGCGCTGCGTAGGAGTACTTGACGCCATTTTTGGCATTCCAAGTACGAGCCCCTTCCCACTTCAAGATTTGTAGCAAAATATGCCTTTATAAACTAAACATGAGGAAACTATTTACTTCTAAAACAATTTATTTTCTCAAAAACATTTTATATACACTCTAGTCGTAAAAAATACATATTTGAAATCACTTAGACCTACAACTAAAAGAACATCTGAACAAATAAACAATGTGCGAATAAATGCGCGAAGTTAACAAAGCAACAGTTGAAAGATTACCATTGGGTAACATCACCTTTATTTTTTATTACAGCTGAAATTCTTTGGGGCATAGTGTAAACCAAGTTTTGGCAAAAATTTGGTGTAAAACAATCCCATATTTCTTGAAGCTTTTGTCTCAGTTCGGTGATTGTACGAGCAGGATGTTGTCGTAGAACCTTTTTCATGTCGTGCCACAAAGTTCCAATAGGTGACAGATCACATTTCGAAAGTGGTACATTATTTTCTTCCATCCATTTTATAGCCTTTTTTGAGCTATGGCACGCTGCACCATCTTGCTGAAACACAAAATCTTGGCCGGATGTCAAACATTCTTCCATCACTGGTAAAAGCGATTCTTCTAAAATTGCCAAATATTTGTTTGTATCCACATTTCCATCAATAAAATGAAGTTTTCACACTCCTTTTGATGACATACTGCCTCAGACCATAATGGATCCTGGAAATTTCACTTTTGTCTTCAGACAGTCAAGATTGGATGCGAATGTCACCAACACAAACTTCGAATCGGGCCTCATCACTCCATTGTATTGCACACCATTGTCTATGTTCTTTAGCCCATCTAAGCCGATTTTTTTTTTGCAGTGGAGTAATAGTGGCTTTTCTTTGGCCTATACACAAGTTGTGCAACTTTGGGGTTTTTACTTCACTTTTTTCTATAAGAAAACTTACCTTGCAAGTGCTAAATCCCAGTTTGTGGGCCTCTCTATGAGTTGTGGACCTCGAAGTTCTCCTTCCAACAACGTCACTCCACGGAGCACTTAATTATAAATAATTGGCACGCCTGTTTTTCACGATTATTCTTCTTAATGCTCTTCGGTCGGCATTTGTGATATTACTTTTTTCCACATATCATGGCTTAATATTAACTAAACCAGTTACGTTATATCTTCTAACAATATTTCTCACACTTTACCGCGATAAGTCTAACAAAGTTGCAATTTCTGAGTTTGATTTCCCAGAATTAAAAAATTTAATTATCAGTAACCGAATTTTCTCACTAATAACCTTTCCTCTACCCATTTTGAAAACCTTAACTACCCAAAACTATTTTAAACGTATTCTGACAGGTGTGATTAATAAAAACAATAGTCATGGCTTTTATGCGTTATAGACTTATTTTGCATTGAAATGAAAATAGGTTGATATGCTGTAATTGCAACATGTGTTATTTTTATGCTGCAAATTTGATTAGGGAGTGATAAAGTTGGTGTTTTCTACTATATACGAGTATTATCAATATAATGTATTCATTGTTAATATTTTAAACCTATAACACCCTGCTACATTTTTATTATTTGTGTTTGATAAGAGAAAAACTAAGATTTCAATAGTTGGGCCAACTGAAGTGGGAAGGGGCTCGTAGAACCTAAAGCACCTGCATTATTTTCATTGGACCTGCTGAGCAAACAGAGAGGAGCGCGAGCCATACGCCGCACTGTAAAAAATCGGCCAAAGTAAATGGCCCGACTGCATCGCGCTGTTTCGTAGGCGCGCGTGATGCTTCTCTGCTTGCCGCGCAATGCATGAAGATCTGGGGCATGCTGATGAAGCCTCGGCTGCATGCCTCCACCGTTAGTTCTAAGGGAACGGCATGCGACTGGTTGGTCTCGTGTCATTCTTTTGTTTTACATTAGTCTATGGTTCTACGTTATTACGAGTCGCCTTTCACGGATACTATTTCAAAACCTACAACAGCTTAGAGTAAGTACATCTGCTCTGAAAACTTGCCTGACGCCTTGAGTTCAATGCGTACGAGAGAGAAGTGAGTATCGATATACAGGGTGTTCCTTAATGATATGCGACTATTTAAGGGTGTGAATGTACATGATAAATTAATCTTAGTTTGCTCTATAAACTATGGTCCAAAAATGTTTTCTTACAAAAACTCGGGGTATTGAAGTGTTAGGAAAAAAATGGAAATTAATTAATATTTTCAGAACCGCTTCCGATATTTCACTGATATTTAGTACGTAGTGAAAGTTAATAAAGTTGCATCTTTATCGATTCAAATATAATTTTTAGCTTTAACAGTGGCGTGCGTACGCGTATTAACTTCGATATTTAAAAAAAATGGTACGCCAATGGTTCACTGCCAAATAAAAATTATTTTTGGTTTGCCCGTTCAATTTAAAACAAATGATCTATTTTGGATTGTTTTCCTTCGATGCGCCATTTTTGAGTAAAAAAATAAAAACCGTTCTATTGTCTAACCTGCAAAATTATTATTAATTTTATTGGGAAAATTAAAGACATTACTGGTAATGAACAAGAGTAACTGGCAACATGAACATAACATTAAAACCGACGAAATGATTACAAAAATTGTTGAAAATGGCTCCCTTCACTTATCCATGCTTCCGCCCTCCTGAAATATCCCTGGAGTGTTTTTTATTCTCAAGCTGCAACTATTCTTTCTCTTAATTGCTCTACAGTGTTAATGGGACTTGTGTACACTAGTATCTTAAGATAGCCCCACAAAAATAAATCTAAACTGTTGAGGTCTGGGGACCTTGGTGGCCATTCTTGGGGCCCACCGCGGCCAATCCAACGATTTGGATAAAAAGTTTGTAAATAATTACGAACCGCTACACTGTAATGCGCTGGTGCACCATCATGCATGTACCATATATTGTTTCTTATTACTAACGGAACATCATCAAGCAGCAAAGGCAACTGTTGTTGAAGAAAATTGAGGTAAGTCTGTCGTCAAGTCGTCCCGGCAAGAAGAATGGGCCAACAAAGTGGTTGCCAATAATGCCTGCGCTAAAATGGAAATGGGTTTCGGTTACGGCATAGGGATTTTCTTTTTCCCACAAATGATTATTGTGACAATTTTGAATGGCATTTCGAGAAAAATTTGCTTCGTCTGTGAACAGAATCATTGATTCAAATTGCGGATTTTGTGTAATTTTTTGAAGATACCACTGACAAAAGGTCACATGCCTTGGAAAATCAATGGGAATTAATGCCTGTAAGGATATAACAAAAAGATCCACTAAAATTCTTCAAACAATTAAATTTCAAATATATAAATATGTGTATGTCTTTTCTCAGTTTTCGTCAGGTCACAGCAAAATCACAGGAATTGCTGTCATACATCCATCTCTCTCACACATGTATGTGCAGTTGGCCTCTATGTGCTGACGTTTCTTTGTGTAAGCATACAGACATACTGTTCTTTTTTTTTTCATCGTCTTGCAAGCTTTCTCGTTAACGTCTTCCACATTATTTATGTTAATCATTGTCAGTGTGTCAACTTGCTTGTCATAAGCGTGCGATTTGAGTTTACCTTTGTACCAACAAAATATATACAGTCTATGTTAAATATACTAGAGCACTTTCATAAGCTGTATGAAAGCGATGGTCCTCTGTCACACAATTCATGGGTGTGGGCAATAGCAAGTAGCAGCTGCGTTAGGAACGTTCAGCACCGCACGTGGTAGAGTTTGCCACTAGCCAAAAATCGTGGAAAGAGCTATAAATTAAGATTTAACATATTAATACCGTCTTCCCTGTGCAGAATTTTATATTCAATTGTCGTGTTTTGAATGATGAGAAAAGAACTTGTTGGATTAGCCGAAGAATAGAGGATATAGTGGAAGGTATGATCACGTTCTTTAGCAACTTGGAATGGGGCTCCATTTAAAATTTGTAAGTGGAGGGCTGGGCGCATCTTCGAAGATTTTTTAAAAGAATAGTTCTACATCATGCGACACCTTATTTAGAATCTTATTATCAGTACTTTATTACCCTAAAATGTAGATTTGCGGTTTTGAAAATAGTGGACTGACGGCACTGGCGCTCCCACGGGGGGGGGGGGTAAAGGGGGTACTTACCCTCCCCCCCCCAAACGACTTGAGCAGTCTTTGAAAAGGTGGTTTATAGTAAACGTCTTATAAAAAAATCTGTAACTTTAAGAAACGATAGCGGCAACACTGCCAACCCACTCAGTGCGCATGCGACTAGCGACTACTCTCCCACCAACAGCAACGGTGTACGCTTCTTCCTGTTGGAACAGGTATAGTCTAGTCTTTTATGGTCTACTCTAGTGTCTAAATTCTGTACCAGTCCAGAGTCCGCAACAAAATTTGGCTGAGAAGTGAACAACCCGAGTTTTGTTGATCTGGTTGGTATTAACGCTATTTTCTATGTTCTATTGATTTTTTATTTTCCACGCATAAGCCAGAAAATCAATTTTTGTTTGTTTTTAATATTTATACTATAAAAGAATCGTGTCTAACAAAATGTCAGACGGAAAAATGGAAATTTAATATAATTTCAATTACGAAGTGTTTGGTCCATACTCCAGCTATCATTATCGTCTATGTCTATTTTGTCTCGGAAGTCCCTGTATATAAGCACTTCAGTGCATTTCGTTCGTCCGAAATAACAAAATATATATTTAGTTTTTGAAAATTACGTGATCTTAAGAAATCTTGTTTTGCAAACAGAAAAGGTTTTTTGTTATGAGATACGTAAATGCGTGGAAACCGATAATGCCGTTTATTTGACACTATTTGTGTAACTTTTAGTGCTGGTTGACGACGGCTGCTGTCAGGATGAGTAAAAGGAAACAGAATACCATCGATTGGTTCCTTTCTAAACAAAACAAACTGTCTGATCCACCGGCACAAGAATTACCGGAAAAAACTGATGATAATCCTACAATTCAACCTGAGCCTTTCACTTCAAAATTTCTTGATGTTGCACCGTATGCTGAACCAAGTGTTGAACAATCGGGTGCGAAACCTAAAGGATAAAATTTTGTTGATGTTGCGCCATATGTAAATTTCAGCGGCAACTTGTCTTCCCATGAAAAAATATACCTTATTGAGGTGTACAATGTTGACTCTTTCAAATATCCCTATTCCACACACTTGAAAAATAATAAAGAAGTGAAATGTTACTTATAAAAAAAAAACGCTTAGAGAAATTTCCTTGGCTGTCATATTCAGAGGAACTACAAGGGCTTTTCTCTAAATATTGCGTGGTTTTTTTGCAAAATTAGGAGGAGTACATAAATCAACTAAATTGGGAAAACTTGTTACCGTACCACTAAAGAAATTATTATAACACTTTAGTACGTCACACTGAGAATTTACTTTCCATTTACCCCTGACTCGCTTTGTACATTGAATCAGTTATAACTCGACATCAGAATATGTAATAAAAGATCTGATATTCAGTCAAACAAACAGAGAGTTTGACATTTTTTAAATGGTAATGTTGCATATCTTCAAGAGAAGACCTTTTTGATAAATGGTTATTGTGCTAATAACGACTCATAGTACAAACACTCAACTTTGATAGAGTTTTGAAAAATAGAGATTATATGATCTTGATTTTTGTACAAGAAACTTCAATATGAGATATAAAATGATTATCCATTCTATTTGAAATGTGGTCCAAGATGGCGCCAATCCCGAAATTTCAGCCAGTTAACTTGACTCGCTCAAAAAGTATGAGGGACTTTTTTGAAACGCTCTGTACAGATAAACACAATATCGAAGGCTTGAAATGGCACTTCCGAGACCGGGAATCGAACTCACGAGCCATCGAGCCGATGCACTAGTGGTAGACGCCGTATCACACCGGGCCACCCAGCACCATTTGCTACTGAACACAACGGGCAACAACAATACAGTTTGATTACGTGAACTGAAGCATCTAGCATAAAAAAGAATGGAACTAAAAATATGAATAATAATAATAATCAATTTATTCCAATCGATCAAATACATGACATAGGAAACGTCGATACACACTCAAGTGAAATTATACATATAATTTTACAGAAAAATTAATGTTTTAGTAGATTCTTAACAGCTCACTTCCAAGATTCCAGCTAATCCGACACACTGTAGAAAAGCTTATTCAGGAAGTAGCTAGTCAGCGTCTTTTCGAACAGGCTCAGGTCATTAATGTCTTTAATATTATTTTCTAGTGTATTAAACAGTTTCAAGCCGAGATAGTTGGGACATTTTGGACAAATTATGTGCAGGGATGACTATTTCAGTATTATTACGTGTGTTATAGGTATGAAAATCTGAATTGACTGGAAAGTTATGAATATAAATTTGATTTTCTGTACATTAATAGTTCTATCATCATAATATTTGTAACTGTCATTATGTTATACTTCTTGAAAAGTTCTTTGAGCGACGCACGCGGTGCTACTCCAGCTATTGTTCTAAATAAGGAATTTGCAATATAAGGACCCTCTGACTTGATGTACCCTAAAAAATAATTAATTAATTTCACTCTAGAAGCAAACTGGGCATGATAATATGGAATTATAAATGTCTTTGGAATGCTTAACGAAGCCTCCAGATCGCAGAACAAACAGATGACAAGCTTTCTCGTAGTTTGCTTATGTAGTGCTCCAACTGAAGAGCTGCATCAAGATGCATTCCTACAAAAATTTCGTGTCAGCTTCTTGAACCAACGACTTGCCATTGAGCTTGACTAATTGCCTTTCATTGATTGAGGTGGAGTAAAATTCATAAAGACAGTCTTTTTGCGTTAAGTGACGGTTGATTACCAGAAAAAATAGCTTATGAATTTATTTATTATGGATTGTAGTTTAGCGATGCATTACTTTATGTTATTTTCACAACATAGGTAGGTGTCGTCAAACTAGTCCATCTGTTGCACTACTTACTTCTGGCAAGTCGTTGACAAATAGTGAAAATAGTAATGGGCCTAGGATTGAGCCTTGAGGTACACCAATCTCGATATTACGCCCTGAAGAATACCAAAAAAGTATGTCAATCGGTTTAAAGTGCAGTTGAATCAAATTCTGTTAATAGGTTGGGAATTTATGTCAAAATTTTGCACAGGCACGTTAGGGCAAAATTCAGCCGCTAAATAAATGTCGCAACTTACGGTTCCGCTGCAGTTTCTTTTTTAAATGTATCTACCAACCTATAAATAAGCGAACATGAATTATTTATGTCGCCAAAATAGCATGTTTAAATTCGAGAAAGTTGGATTGCTAAGTAATGGTGAACTTATCAAATTTCTGTTAATGTAGCCTCGGACGCGTCAGCTGTCTGTTGGTTAATACCAGAAATTACCCACGTTGGGATGGAGGATTGCATCACTCATAGTGCCTCAACCATGCACCAACGACTGGTTCAACAAATCGTGCGACACTGATTTTTGGTAGAAGATCAAGGCATACAGAACCGTCTTAAAAAATCCCACTATAAAGAACAGACAAGCCGATGTCAAGCACTGAAATAAATATAACGAAGCGGCTTGCAATACCAAAGATGAGTACGATGTAAAAATCGGGCACTGAGTAATGTCGCAGCGCCATGACAGTCGATCTTTCTGGACGCTGAAAGTAACTTCTCAAAGGGTAGCTTTCCACCGCTTGCGTGCGAAGATGGAATTATTGTAACCGACCCAAAGGCGAAGGCAGAAGTGCTTGCCAAGATCTTTGCCGACAACTCCACCAAGTCCAGATGAGACGTCCCGCTTGGAATGCTGTTGCCCTGACTACATTATCCAAACTTCATGATGTTCAGCGGCCTCATCAATGAACCTTTTCTAACAGTCAGTCTCAGTACCATTCCGCTCCGAAGAGCCGCTGGCGATCTAGCTTCCTTCTACCGCTATGCCGACGAGCTTTTCTCGTCAATGCACTCCTCCAAGATGCCGCCGTGCGATACCCGCCTGACTTCGGCATCCCATCTTAACCGTGTCGAACTTCATACACCCAGAACTGGCCGATGCGACAGCTTCTTTGTCCCTAAGTTATTGAAATTGCGGAACAATCTACCTGGGGTGCCTTTTTCCAGTTCTTAGCTGTTCAAAAATCGGATTAACAAAGTTTCTTTAAGCTCCTCATGGCTGCCGCGGTGCCCTGGTATTTAAGCTTCTACCTACGTGACTGCTTCGGTATAAAAATTATCAGAATGGACAGAGATAACATTCTTTACAACTTCTTCTATGCTTCACAACTCCAACAGAGACTTTTGTTCTCTTTCAGATATGACCTCTCCCATTTCGTGGTCCGATTATTTATTGACCTATCTTAATAACAGGTCACGTCCCCCTCTAGCACTTACCTTCAAACGTTGGTATCGTCCATATAACCTAATCAAAATCATAGGGAATATTGCTTTTCCGGCAGAACCACCAACTAGATATAGAGCAAAAGCAATATCTATAAATCCTCAGTCCTGTCCGAGGTAGAAGACACCGGGTAATTTGCTATTTTCATCGCTCTCATAAACCGATTCGGACACGGCGTGGTCCCGAGCTCGGTCTGTCTATATTTCATGTCCGGATTTTTCCGACATGGCGGCCAATGTTCCGGAAAAACTCCGGTGGCAATCAGCCGCGTCTGTCTAGCACGGCTCATTATATCCAATAACCTGGCAGCGCCGAACCGTATATCATTTCGTACAAGATTCTAATTGACGCTTATGCGGAAGTGGGGCAGCCTAAGTCACAGCTCTGCCGGAGCGAGCTTTGAACGGCGATTAATGGACTGCCGGAGCACGGCAGCTGAATGTTCTAAGGCTGAGAGCTTTCAATTTTTTTAAATCGAAGCTGTTATGAAGACGCCTAAATACTGTAATACCACAACCACTATGTATGACACGCCAGACAAGGTGGCCTAACTTAACCTACCCACCTAAACATTTCGGAAACTACGCATCATAAAATAAAATGGTGCCAAACTGATTGTCTTTATACTCCCTACGCCTTCGTTGGAGGTTACAAAGGAAATGGTTGAGTCAAATCGTTTCAAAAAGCGAAACTGAAATCGATTCAGTGACGTACGATGAATTTTATCACTGAGATCAGCAGCTTCTAAATAATAGAAGGTCTTTCACTGACAGCAAATACAGGGTTATCCAAATTAAGTGTCCACCATTAGTAACTTTGTTATTAGTGAAAATACAAAGTTGTTTGAATTAGCAAACTAGTAGCATTTTTAACGCTGGTAAAAATGAGAAATAAAAAAAACAATTGAGAGTCGTTATTTTGATTTTTTTCAGTAAAATAACATTTTTTTAAATGGAAACCCCTGTATATTATATTTTTTTCTGTTAAAGCATCAAATTTTAAACAAAAAAGTTCATAATGACTTTTCCGCTAAAGTCAAAAATAAAGTCAAAATAACGATAAATATTTTTAATTATTTGCAGTATTATAATATTAAGACGGCTATGAAAACAACATGGCGTTCGCGATTTGACAGCATTAAGATAAGCGACAAATTGTTAAACTGGACATACTCGCAACTAGAAGGCTTTGGAAAACAATGATAAAATCAAATAATGTCAAACATTAGTGTAAATACTTGTTTATAAGCTTTATTGTGTCATTAATTTAAAGAAAAATGTTCTCCCATGAAGAAAAGTGTGATATGTTAGAATGCTATTTAGTGTGCAGAAAATCCTCCTTGAGAGCAAGAGAATACTACAGTGAATTATATCCCGCTCGCATTCAACCGTATGAACGATATTTTCTGAGACTTTATCGAAAATTTAGGGGCAACGAAAATGTTTTTGCTAAAACAAGGGCAAAAAAAGAATTCATAATAAGCGAGGCCACGGAAATTGCAGTTATTGGATATTTTGAAGCTTATCGTGAGAATTCAATAGCAGATATTCTCAAGGACTCTAATTTCAGTTATGGTACTGTTCAAAGGATTTTAAAAAAATACAAATTTATTCCGTATAAGTACCGACCAGTTCAAACGCTTTTGGCAGGGGATCCAGAGAGAAGACTTGTTTTTTGCCATTGGTATCTTAGCTTCTGTCGCCAAAATGTAAATAACTTTCGTTACCTTTTATGGACAGATGAATCAAATTTTTCAAATTCTGGAATGTTTAATAGAAAAAACCACCATTATTGGTCAAGAGAAAATCTTTTGTTAGTACATCCAAGAGGCCCACAAGTCCGTTTCAGTTTCAACGTTTGGTGCGGTATAATTGGTTCAAAAATTGTTGGCCCGTTCTTTTATGAGGGAACCCTAACTGGTGAAAGATATGTGGAATTTATGTCAGAAATTCTGACTAATTTCTTAGACGAATTGGATCTTATAAGTAGACATCATCTGCATTTTCAGCAAGATGGCGCACCTGCCCACTACTCCAGAGGTACTTATCATTTTCTAAGTACTACTTTTAATGATCAGTGGATAGGAACAAATGGCCCAATACAGTGGCCTCGCAGATCACCAGATCTAAACCCACTTGATTACTTCTTGTGGGGTTACTTAAAGAACCAAATTTACAAGCGAAGGTACGATAACCTTGACGCGTTAAAGACTGCAGTTAGGGAAAAGATAACCCAGATAGATGGTAGGACCATACTTAAGACAGTTCGAGCAGTTGAAAAACGTGCCCAAAAATGTATTGAAGAACAAGGTGGTGTTTTCGAGGATCTTCTTTAAAAAAAATTGTTATTGTATTTTGTAAGATTATAAGTTGATGTTGAAAATAAAGTTTGTCGATACAATTTAATTGTTTCAGATTGGAGGCCATAACTTCAACAATTTGTAACCTAGGAGAAAAGTTATTGTAAGCTTTTTTGTTTAAAATTTGATGCTTTAACAGAAAAAAATATAATATACAGGGGTTTCCATTTAAAAAAATGTTATTTTACTGAAAAAAATCAAAATAACGAATCTCAATTGTTTTTTTTTATTTCTCATTTTTACCAGCGTTAAAAATGCTACTAGTTTGCTAATTCAAACAACTTTGTATTTTCACTAATAACAAAGTTACTAATGGTGGACACTTAATTTGGATAACCCTGTATACAATAATATACAACCATTCACCGCATATACTCGTAGCTTCCAAACTTTACAATTTTTATCCCCTTTAAACAATATCTGAAAATGAGCAGGAATCTTTGAAACGTTGTGCGCTGCCTCTAAATCAGCTTTCAAAATCTTCGACTACCTAAACAATAGTGTTAAACTCGCAATAATGTTCGAACTTCGTTTCACAAGTCCGTGTTTCTCATTTATGTCAGGTCCTGTCTGTTTTAAATCAATGCATCATAAGTACTGAGACATTCTACTTGACGAAATATTCAGGGAACCATCATAGACAGGCGGAACGGGTGGTACATTTAAGGATCATGAAATTTAGAAAAATATATCTCTAGATATAAAAACGGTTAAGTCATCATTATCAAAAGCATCACAGAACGATAAGTGGTATGTACTCCTAATTTCCAAATATTGCTAAAATATAAATATTTTTCCTGTAGCAGTGTGTCAGCGACGACACCACCACAGGCCAGTTGGAGTTTGTTACCGCTTACACAGTGGGCAGTCGAATTAAGAGCACATTATACATCGGACGTTTATCACCTAATGTTCCCGTGGTTACCAGGATCAGAAGCCCCTTAATGATAAAACGTCTTTAACTAATATTAAAGACGTGACATTTACAACCCCCTATCCACTATAACCATCAAAATTCAACCCCCACATAAATGTCCAGGATGCCCTAATACGCGATTTTTATTTTTTTGTGTTTTGCCTCTAGCTCCGCCACCACTAGACCGATTTACAAAGACTACCAAGCTTTTCCATCTTTTGCGTAGTAGTCACCTTGAATGGTACTTCTCAAGTTATAGGCGGACACACCGTCAGACAGATGGAAATAAGTGTCATGGTTGTTCGTGATTCTATACATAAAATCTTAATTTCGGAATTTCTCGACGCCAAGTCATTTTAAGGTAAAACGAATATTTTCAAATAGAACTCTTCTTTTTTACACCGGAACTGGAAAGAAGGGGAACTTTTACGTCCCAGTACCTTGACTATATTCATCACAACAACTCTTCAGGCCATTACAAGGTTAAATGAAGAATTTGAAAGCAATTTACTCAACTAAAAATATTTGACAGCTTTGTGGTGGGTCACCAATAGGTGATTCTGACAATAACCCTGAGGTTATGTCAAAATTTTACAAATTTAAAAATAAAATTATTATTCTCTGCTGTTTTAGCATATACATCAAGGGGTTGACTTAGAAATAGCATCCAGAATTGGCATAACTTTAGTTTTACTCATTTTAATTTTATAAGAATGGAATATGATGAATGTCAACATTCTGTTTGAGCAATAGCCCGTAAAATAGAATACTTATATACTAAGTGACATATAAATCCGAACACCCAGTTTAAATGGTTTTATTTTAATAAAAGTTGGTGAATGTATTTATCTTACTGTAAATAACAAGTGAAAAAATTTTCAGCCTTATCAGTTGGACATTCCGGTTTTTATACTGCTTTTTTTTAATTCACTAACGCTCTAAAAATGAATATTTCAGTCGCAGTAAAGAATCAACGTTGGTGGATTTTGGTTCTTGACATCCTTTACGATCGGTTACGATGCCTAGAGTACGGAGACCTGTACGATTTCGTCAACTTAGTGAGTTTGATAGGGGCCGTATAGTGGGACTTCGGGAAGCTGGACTTTCTTTTCGGGCAATTGCAGTTAGAGTGCAAAGAAGTGTAGACACTGTGGTTAGGTGTTGTCAGGCATGGCTTCGAGAAGGTCGTACGCAAAGAGCAAGGGGCACTGGACGCCGCCGTAGAACAACAGACCGTGAAGATCGCCGCCTAAGATTATTGGCCTTAAGGGACCGTTTCTCCACTACCAGGTCCATTGCAAATGAATGGTTTGCAGAACACGGAAGACCTATTGGCATGCGAAGTGTTTACCGACGAATGAGAAGTTTTGGCTTATTTTCATACCGGCCACACTGGGTCCTCCCTTTAACTCGAGAACACCGACGTAATCGCCTTGAGTGGTGCAGACAACGGTCACTCTGGGATCAGGGTCTTTAGTGACGAATCCCGATTTTGTTTAGGCATGCACGATGGTCGTGCCAGGGTTAGAAGGCGACGTGGTGAAAGAAGGAATCCACAGTTTTTTGTTGAAAGACATGTTCATCACACTGTTGGAGTTATGGTTTGGGGTGCTATAGCTTATGGTTCCAGGTCACCTTTAATCTTCATCAGAGGTAACATGAACGCGCAGCGTTATATCCACGAAGTTCTAGAACCCCATCTATTACCCTATCTTGACACCCTGGCAGATCCAACTTTCCAGATAATGCCCGACCACATGTTGCAAGAGTCACAATAGACTTCTTTCAATATAATGATTTCACATTGTTACCATGGCCACCAAGGACTTATCCCCAATTGAGCACGTGTGAGATATGATGGGTAGGAGATTGCTCAATTTGCAACGTAGTCCTCAGACTCTAGAAGCACTTCGAGAGGAGTTGGTGGTTGCCTGGAATGAGATACCACAGGAGGACATTGACCACCTGATCAGAATCATGCCTAGGCGCGTTGGAGAATGCGTAGCACATCAGGGTGCATCCACACATCATTGAAGGTCAAAGGGCTTTAAAGCAGTGCAATCATTTTGAAATTTTTATCATTTACTTATTATGCTTCATTAAGTACTTATACAAAATTTTATTAAAATAAAACCTTTTAAACTGGGTGTTCGGATTTATATGTCACTTAGTATATTTTAATAAAATTTTTTATAAGTACTTAATGAAGCATAATAAGTAAATGATAAAAATTTCAAAATGATTGCACTGCTTTAAAGCCCTTTGACCTTTAATAATGTGTGGATGCACCCTGATGTGCTACGCATTCTCCAACGCGCCTAGGCATGCTTCTGATCAGGTGGTCAATGTCCTCCTGTGGTATCTGATTCCAGGCAACCACCAACTCCTCTCGAAGTGCTTCTAGAGTCTGAGGAGGACGTTGCAAATTGGGCAATCTCCTACCCATCATATCCCACACGTGCTCAATTGGGGATAAGTCGGGAGATCTTGGTGGCCATGGTAACAATGTGACATCATTATGTTGAAAGAAGTCTATTGTGACTCTTGCAACATGTGGTCGGGCATTATCTTGTTGGAAAGTTGGATCTGCCAGGGTGTCAAGATAGGGTAAAAGATGGGGTTCTAGACTTCGTGGATATAACGCTGCGCGTTCATGTTACCTCTGATGAAGATTAAAGGTGACCTGGAACCATAAGCTATAGCACCCCAAACCATAACTCCAACAGTGTGATGAACATGTCTTTCAACAAAAAACTGTGGATTCCTCCTTTCACCACGTCGCCTTCTAACCCTGGCACGACCATCGTGCATGCCTAAACAAAATCGAGACTCGTCACTAAAGACAATACTGTTCCATTCCTGATCCCAGAGTGACCGTTGTCTGCACCACTCAAGGCGATTACGTCGGTGTTCTCGAGTTAAAGGGAGGACCCAGTGTGGCCGGTATGAAAACAAGTCAAAACTTCTGATTCGTCGGTAAACACTTCGCATGCCAATAGGTCTTCCGTGTTCTGCAAACCATTCATTTGCAATGGACCTGGTAGTGGAGAAACGGTCCCTTGAGGCCAATAATCTTAGGCGGCGATCTTCACGGTCTGTTGTTCTACGGCGGCGTCCAGTGCCCCTTGCTCTTTGCGTACGGCCTTCTCGAAAATCCGCCAACGTTGATTCTTTACTGCAGCTGAAATATTCTTTTTTAGAGCGTTAGTCAATTAAAAAAAAACAGTATAAAACCGGAATGTCCAACTGATAAGGCTTCACTTGTTATTTACAGTAAGATAAATACATTCACCAACTTTTATCAAAATAAAACCATTTAAACTGGGTGATCGGATTTATATGTCACTTAGTATAGTAACATTTTGATATATCTAGTATCACTTGCACTCTAACGCAAATCCAACAACACCTCATCACCATCACCTCATCAAGCCCGTGATAGAGATTTTTTTCATATTTCAATCAAAGAACAAAGCCGTTTCTGGGTTTTCCGAAAATGAAGGTCTGCCGAAGATTGTTTGCCTTGAATATTTGCAGCACTGAGTTCCTAGAGGACAGAAAATTACATTGCTAGTCCTGAATCGTGAGTCATGCGCCCCCTTTTCAAACGTATCTCACACCCTGCCCTTCAGTTGTCACAAGCGGTGCTTAAGTGCTGAAGCATGCCGCGAACCCCCAGAAACTAACATCTTTCTGAACCCCTAGACAGATTCCTAAATCCGTCCTTGGGGATCCAAGTGTTGGATTATCTTATTTGGAGCACTGACTTGGCACGACGAGATTTTGGCTTTTTCCGTTTGCAAAGTCACAGCGAGAAGAGCGCAGATTTTCATCTAAAGACGAAGTGGGAGACGGGAGATGAAAAAGCTGGTATGAATCATCTAGGACAACATTCTCTTAACCACAGCGTACACCAGAGTTCACTAAAGATCTTTATTCCATGTGTAATGCCGCTCCATATTACAACTCTGTATTATAACAAAACTGACTAGGCAGTCATGAGATACCAGTGGTTGTACTTCGTTTATCGGCTACACACGAGGAACAGCAACATTTGCATCATCTGCTTGTGTAAAGTGCGAAGTTGCCCGTAAAGCGATCTAGATCTGGTTCGCGCCACATATTTTATGAGGGCGCAGTGCGAAGTTCGCCGCTAGCTATATATCTGCTCTTCTCTCCTTCATCTTTATTGCTCTAACACAATGAGACTATTACCATGTCGTAAACAAGCTAATCATCGTATATCTTTGAATTTTCTTAGCCATTGCAGCCTTCGGCGAAGTTTTCTATACAGATACTATGAAGACATGTTGCTATATAGAGCTGTGGCATAGTTGCATTCATAAACGTGATCTTTTTCCAAGACGATCACCGTGCAGTCTTCTGCAAAGAACGATATTAGTATGAAGTTGAAACGGCATTGGAACCAACGTTGATGTTTGCGGAATACTCACGTTGATATTGAAGAATTAAGAAGAGAAATACTGAGCACTGCTGCTACAAACTATGACAAACCAAAGCTGATCGAAAGTCATCCTGAACCTCCTTATTTTTACGGCTCTTTGTATTGATTGGAAATGGTGAGGCAGAACAGGACCAAAACGATCAAAGAGTTTGTATCGAGAGAACCCAAGTTGCAGATTTTTTGCATTAAGTAACACAATTTTTAACATATGCTTGCTAATTCTTAGCTAGCTATAAGAAACCTGTCTTTATCTCAAACCAATAGATAGCTGCTGGCCATTCATGGATGAGGACGCAAAATAAGAATAGTTAATAATAAATAACAATTGTAACTTGAAGCATGATAAACTTATGACGCAATTGCAGTTTGCTCCTAATATGACTAGACCCTTATTTTTATGGGTTCACGCTAGCTTAACATCCCGTCAACACTAACCCCACTAGCTCGACATCTCGTCGACACTAGTCTATTCTATTCACTTCTGGTAGTGCATTTAACCCTAGCCATCCAGAAGATAGATGCCTTCGTCGCACCCTCAATACCTCATCATAGGCGAAGCAGTCGGTAATAGACATGTAAACATATGGAATATCTCAAGCACATTTTGCTTGCGAGTTCAACCGTATAGCACACGAAATCTTTCTAGACGGTTCACAAGTCCGGTTAGTGTCACTCAAAATGACCGCCCTTAAGCCTCTTTATGTTCTACATTCCATTTTCCCTCTGAGCACATCTTCCCATGGTAAGTTTTCAGAGGGGTCATATACACACAGACGGGTACCGCGGTCGCTTCCAAGAACAAGTAGTGTGCGTTGTGAACCTAATTACAGGGTTGTTGTGCTATTTGTTGTGGTGTTTTGATTGCCTGAAAGGTGAGCAATCACTTAGAAGTTCCTTTATTATGCTGTACTGCATGGATTTATAACCATAATACCTTTATGTTCATGATCATGAATATCATAAGCCGTATATGCTTTGATCTTACTGTCACGTAACCTTTCTTTTTATTATTTTGATCACTTATCAGTAATTTGAATTTCTCTTCATTAATAGTAGAGTACCGATTCCTGGGCCAAACCCTTTTTAATGATTTTCTTTTGGCAAATTTCATGGCTTATTGATTGTATAATTTCACACGTATTATATCTTTCTTTCTCAGCGACTCAGTATTGTGTTGAAATCTTGGATATTATCGATTGTCTTAGAAACTTCCTCATAAAATTTTGTTGTAATTTGGTTTTTACACGTACTAGAATGTTTACCTGCCTATTAAGATATCTTCCGTTAAAATTTGATTTACTACCAAGATACCTTCTTTACTGGCTTTCCTCGGTTTATTTTGACTTTCTATCGAACGTGCCTTCTTCAGCGCCACTCATTTAATCTTATTTAATATTTGATTTTCGATCAAGGTACCTTATTTTAAAAACTTGGTATACAGACGCGTCCAGCTCTTGCTTTTTCGCTGTGATTTTGGTTGTGTGCCGGCGCTTTTTTTTTGTTAACCTCCAGATTTTGGGATATTAACCAGTTTATGTAGTGCCCTTTTATTTGTACCTTACGTTTAATTGTTTCGGTCTGGGTACTACTCGTCCATTTTCTAATGGGATTTTAACATCCAGCGGTAAGTTCTCTTTTGTATACCATCGAACCACACCCAATAATGCATGGCCTGAAGAAGTTGGTTCAATATCTGCTTCCTTTTAGTGGAAAGGCATCACGGAGAACCACCATTCACACTCCTCCAGCTTTGTTTTGTAGCTTCCTTGTAGCTGTTTTGCAGCCGATTTTGTTGGAACCCATCCCTTACCCTTGATAAAAAAAATGTGAACAGGTAAAATATTATTTTAATTCGGTATTTTGTCGACATTAATATTAATTATTGCTGAATGAAATTATTAGAGTGTTGGCATTTTACGTATTCAAATATAGGGTAGTGCCTACATGTCACCTTCTTTTGGGTTTACTACATTACATTGATCATGATTTTAATTTTGAGCTGCTATAATTTATGTTAGCATAAGGGATAACTTTCTGAGGGTATATCACTGTAGTACATTTTTATCCTTTTGCATCTGATTTATTTTTCTTGCAAAAGAGTAGTAGTAGTTCTGTCTCAGACATAGAGTAGAGAGTAGATCTTTAAACAGTCTTTCTCTCTCTACGGTTTTTTATAGCGTATATTTTGGGAACGAGGCAAGCAGCCCCTACCTTGTGACGTTCCTCACGTCACAGCTCACTACTGGCCACTGAGTTTTTGAGAGCTGAGAACATCACAGCTACGCCTAGAGCTGTAACTGAAAGAAGACCATTATCCAGATAAGTGTATCATTAGGCGTTAAAATATTTGTGAAGCCTATATTTGTAAAGCCTTCGTACGTGTACCATGGTAAACGTTTTGCAGGTAGTTCTGAATTATATCCTTCCTTTTAACTTGCACTCCAGTGGTGGAGCATATGCGCTGCTTGTTTGGTAATATATTGTAATTATTTAATATCTTGTTTTATATATTTGCCTCTTTGTATGCAGTTAATTAGATTTCATCATTACTGTTAGATTCTTTTTTTGTGTGGTGGTCAGGCGAACACAAGTTCCGACTAACATCTCAGGAATTTGTGGCTTAATCCGTCTTGCATTTACTGACCCTTAGATTTCATTCATAGTGTTTTATTAACTCATTAATTAATTTGAAAACAAGGAAAGAGGAATCACACCACCATCTTTATAAAAAAAGGCGTGGCAATACAAGTATATCTGTATGTCTATTACGGCTTACGGGCTCAGTAACTGCCGATGCTTCTGGGAGTTGTTATGGAACTTTCTTAGTCAGGTTGCTGAGTTCAGGTGGTTAAATTCTTTGCTGCTCGGCTTTCTCTATCAGAGGAAGGGTCGGAGCGTTTTGGATGTTAACAGGACGGGTTTTGGCCGACGCCGACGTGACATCCAGGTCTGTGTGACTGCTTAGCTTCCCCTCCTGGACATCGCAAGTCATATCGCCCTTATCATTTGCCAAACTTGGATAACTCATTGTCGTTCCATGACCAAGTAAGTGTTTTTATTTTTATCACTGCCCTTGTAATAAAAATAAAATGGTACAGGGTGATACGCCGAAATCTTCTAAGGCGGCTTTGTTGTTTGCACGTTCATCGTTATCATCATCTTACCTTATAGATATTTATCTAGAAATTCTTGTTACGTATCGGATTCACCTATGTATATTTCATATGATCGATTACCGCTTGTATCTACGTTAGAATCCAAATACTCGCATCTCGACCTCACTTACTGTCGGCATAGCATAAGAGTAAATTCTAAAACCTCATGCCAGAAGAAAAGTAAAATCTAATAATAAATAAATAAGGTATCTGGGACGTCAATACCCTGCTGATGAACTGATGGTAATAAATTTCTTAATGGATCGAACAAAAACTGTTCACGCACACAGAAAAAGGACAAGGACGGTCATGTAAAATAAACGATAATTAAAAATCTCACTTGTCAAGCGCATGTTTAAAATAGAAGAAGCCGACTCATCACACCGGGTGAAGAAGAATAGTCCGGTACGAGAATGATTGGATTGCCTATACAGTGTTGCCTCTTCGTTCATATACAGGGTGTTCCAGAGTATGTGGCCTATGCACAGCGTACCTATGTATAAAATATCGAAAAGTAATAAGACCGAAACAATTAGTCGCAATAGTGCTTATTTTTCACGTCATGTATAAACAATGGATACTATTCGCATGTTTACATTTCTACCAACGGTGTTCCTTAAGGCTCTAACTTAGGAGCGCTACTGTTTATTCTTTTCGTCAATGATTTATGTGAATCTTTGGAATGTCTTAAGTTGATGTTTGCTGACGATTCAAAGTGTTTCTCTCTATTTCCTCGATAGAACAAATCAATATTACACTGTGAAAATAGCAACCTTTTTCTTAATATTTACAAATGTGAGGAACTCATTTTTTCTAGACAGACTAATCCTATATGGTACAACTACCCAACGGAGGATTCCGTATTGGGGCGTTGTGAGACTGTGAGAGATTCAGGTGTCTACTTTGACCGGCAACTCACCTTCAATGATCATATCAACCAGATCATTTCTAGTGCTTATAAACAATGGGATCTTTATTTTCAGCTTAATAAGGTCAAAACTTGAAAATGGGTCTCTTATATGCCCTATTTATAAACAATATCTTGATGCTATTAATAAAATTCAGAAGAAAGTTTATGAGCTTCAAAACTGATGGAATATACCCTGCAAGAGGTTCCGATTATAATGACCTTTTACAAAAGTTTTATTTTCAATCTTTAGATTAGCGACGGAATAAATTACCTGTGCCCATTTTATACAAATTGTGCTCAGTCAAGTAGATTGTTCCCAAATTCTCTTACAGTTACAATTTCTGGTACCACGATTAGCTTCACAAGCTAGTGTTCCTCTTTTATGTCAAAGAGCACAGACTAACTTATTATCAAAAGCACCAGTTAATATGTTGAGTAACAATGCCAATAAGATTGCTAACGACTGCGACAAGTTGAAACTTACCATTTTGTAAATATGTATACAAGTATATGCTTTGTTCGCATGGTACTACCTCAAGACTAACCTTTATTTTTATAAACTGCTCTATTATTGGCGATAAGCTATTGAGCTTTATTATTATTATTATTATTAAACTCTTTGGCTTAAAAATCGCATTTTTCTTCGACATCGAATATTGTTATGTACAGCAGTATCAGTTATGATACTGGATCCCTCTTTCTGGTTCCTTTATTATGAGAACAAAAAATCTGATAACATATTAATTAAAGACCATACAAAAGTAATTATTGAGATTACTTAATTGTATGATGTGTGAAATATGGCTAATATGTACGTAGAATTACCACGGTTGGAAGCGTAGAAATATATTTGTACTAACATCAAAAAATCGAAATACACCCTCCCCCACTTTTCAATTGCTTACCCCTAAAATAATTGTTTTAAAAAATGATCAATATCCTGTAACGTCAAAAAACAACGTTAGATCGATGTTACTTTTTTTCGTTTTTGGCCTTTTTGATGATGATTATCGTACAGACCGACATAAATTAGTGACATGGTTTTTCGTTGATGCCATATAATGTTATTTGGTTGGGTTTTGGGTAGTTAGGTCATCGTAAAATATTTTTATTTAGACCTAATGGCCTAACTACCAAATAACATTGGGTGATATAATATCAAAAAATGACTAAATGACTACTACCTTCATTGATATCCGTTTACTTTTATATTGCACTTATCAAGCACAAATGTCTATCCGAAATTCGCTAGGTAGCTCTGTCTCGCGTACTCACCTGGTACCATCCCAAGTGGGTTCTAGCTACTACGAGGTATGTCTTTTAAGTTTTGCATATGGAAATAAAACAACACGGTAGGTAGTTTTAAATAACTTTATTGTTTTTCGATGTATTCTCCACGAAGATTAATACACATCTGCATGCGCTCTAACCAATTTTCGAAGCACTTATTCCACTCGTTTGCTGGCAGATCCAAAACGGCATTTTTGAATGCGTCAACTGCTTCTTCTGGTGACTGGAACCTTTGACCGCGCAGTCTGTTTATAATTTTCGGGAAAGTAAAGAAATCGTTAGGACTTAGATTGGGACTATATGGAGGATGGTCCAATAATTCCACGTTTTCATCCGTTAAATACTGGCTTGTTTTTTGGGCTGTGTGCGAGCTTGCATTGTCTTGGTGGAGGATGATTCTTCTTTCGAGGTTGATTTTTCGAAGCTCGGTGATGACTTTTGGCAAACAAATGATGGTATACCAATCCGCAGTAACAGTTCTTTCCTCATTAAGAGGAATTGTTGCAATATGACACAAATTTCGCGACCATCTTTTTCGAAACACTTCGAGAACGGATGACTTTTGTTGGATTTTCTTCACCTTGGAACACCCAAACAGTAGACTGTCGTTTATTTTCTGGTTCATAACAGTGAATCCACAATTTCACCACTAACAATGCTGTACACATTTTTTGAGTTTCCGGAATTGAAACGGTCAAGCGCTTTTTGACACCAATTAACCCTGGCTGCTTTCTGCTCTTCAGTCAACAGGTGGAGAATCCAACGAGAAACTAATTTTTTGAATTGAGATCTTTGAGATGTGCAAGGACGCCTCAATTTCGCGATATATCACATGTCTATCTTCAATGATGAGTTTGCGCACAGCATCGACTTTTTCCTCGGTAACTGCCGTTTTTGATGCACCCACCCTAGGATCGTCGCTAAGACTCATCCGTCCACGTTTGAATTCTCCATACCAACGGGAAATTGTCGACTGATGAGGCGCTTTGTTGCCGAAAACAGACAGTAACTCAGCAAAGCATTCTTGTTGTGATACTTGTCTCTGAAAGTTGTGATAAATTGTGTTCTCGGTTGAGTTCCATTTTTCTAATGACTTGGTGATACTTAAACATTCACTGTAGTGAGAACACTGCACGTATAGTTGTGAAACTTTGAATTTACGTTTACTACAGAGTGAGGTTAAGATTCAGTACCGACGTTCGATCCGCGCGGCCTACTATGTTTCTATATGCAAAACTGAAAAGACATCCCTCGTACACCACATACGCAAATAGAGTAAGATCCATTTCTGCACCGGACTAATCTACTAAGAAGCATAAGGAGACCAGCAAGAAGACGAAGAAAAAGAAAATAATAGCGAGCCGGTAACAAAGAATGCGCGATACACAACAAAATATGAGTAGGTATAGATGGACAGGTTATTAAAATAATTATGCTTTCTTCTCTAATATAATCGTCGGATAATTGTTGGTTATTGGTTGTCGATATAATCTATACATATTCGCCTCGGGTAATTACCGACAGTGTACCAACGCGGTGAGCCATGGAAAAACAAAGAAGGTTATAGAGTTGTCCTAGTGGCACAGTCAATCACTCTCAATGCTCTCTTTTTGTATTAGCAGAAATCAGTGCCGTACTCGGGAGCAGACCTCGACTTCGAATTCCTAATTACAAGTTAACTGTGGCCTTGCTGTTAACTTCAACCCTCAAAAAAATATCCTTGTGTTTGCATTTAAGCGGTAGTTAACCTCGTCAGCGAATATGAATGAACTAGAGATTTGTACAGCCTGATTAGGATCTGTTTGCCATATCTGTGATCATAACCAACCGTATATAGCGTTGTTCTATGCCCTTTAGCCATCATCAGTACGGTATAGGTCTGGTCCTTGGAGGTAAACAACGGAAAGCAAACAACACATATGAATACTGGTACTACCGTCCCCTTCAAAAGTGCCGCCATTGCAGCTGAAAGTCGCCGAATATCGGATCTTGAAAGCACCTTCACGTGTTAAAACTAGCTAAAGGCAGAAAAGAATTCACAACCATATCTAATATGATTGCTATGTGCAGAAAATTATAGTTGATCTTATCAGTCTCCTCTACAATTTTCTAAGTCAAATAGAAAAAATGAATTGAAAAAAATGAGGTCGTATTACAGATTCATAGATTTTAGAATGTGATCGCAATTTTATGAAGTTTGTGTAATGTTAAAAGGGCCGGCAGGGGTTTTACGTAAAAAATTGAAATAGTGTCATTAAAAATCGGTATGATGTCAACTTGTGTATTAGGTTGTCGCTAGCCCATTCCGCGGATATTCGCTGTGAGCGCCATCTGCGGAGGAATGGCTCAACTCACATTTCACCAGCTTGCTTTGTGGGTTGCAAGTTGCCGATATAGTCAATAGAGTATGCTTGTGAATAAAATTGTGTGGATCGACCTGCATGCCTATAGCAACAGTGATACGAGTATATGATATGTGAGAAAACTAACCCCTTTTGTATTCTTACAGGTGCATTTAATTTAAGTTTAAATCTATGATGTCTAAAATAGTTTTTGTGGATAACCTAACTGGAATACTACAACACATATTATAAGTAAGCTGCAGTGTCCCCTTCTGGCAATAGTATAACACTTACAGCTTAAGTCATAGGAGCTATAATATAAATGGCCTCCAATAGTGCCATCTCAACATGAAGCCACTTTTTCGGAAAAACCGACATAATGTCATTAAAAATCGATATAGTGTCACTTTTTAGGTTACATAATCCATCGCAATCTGTAACAATTTCAGCGTTCGTAAATGCTTGGCGTACCCGTTAGATGCATTCGGAAACAGAACGAAGTAATCCTTCTGAATCGTCAAGAACGCACTTTTCTTCCTTTGCTCAAAACCTTGGGAAGAAGAGTTTCATCACTTGTCATTGCTTATTTACTTTATTTGGTTATCAAAAAGTGTTTAAAATTGACAGGTTATAAATCTTCCAGGATAAATAGGTTTCCTCGTATCTAAAGGTTCTCCTATAATTAATACAATGGTCGCAGAAATTGGTGGACTGTCATCAAGTGTCATTACATAACTCTGTAATTATTTAGGCGCTCTAAAAATAAAAGTACACAGTATTCCAGAGTAAAACATCATCTGTCAATCTACATACCATTACTCTGTATCTCTGTATTACACTACCTAGTGATTTACAAACGCTCCCCAGGTGCGGATTAGTGTGATGTAATTTTTTGAAGGTTTGTCAAGATTTTATCGTTTGTTGTTGTAAATGACGATTTTTGCTTTCGCAATTTGAAGGATACCCATAACCACACATTCTTTCGAGGTCAGGTACAACACCTTACACGGTCCAGAAGGATTACTTTGTCTTATTTCCGAATGCTTGGACCGGATACGCCAAACAATCACAGAGCAATACAAAGTACACTATGCAACAATTCACGAACGCAGCATTGGTATTGACAGAAGATTGGCAAAATTTAAGACAAAAGATGTCAAAAACTACGAAACTAGCCTGAAAGCTGAACCATTGCATTATATTAGTTAATTCAGCTCTATATCATCTTCAAAAATTAGATACTACTTAGATTATAATGACTTTATAGAACGTGGTGGTCACCTCAACAGCCATCAGTCGCTTCATGGGTACAGAAATACGTTATTAAACCGTCAAAGTTAAAATATTATAAGGAATAGATCTAGGAATGAAGATATGGTCGGATATTGTGACCATCGTTCAAAATTGTGAGGGGGTCGTCATCATTGCTGATTGTGTTATCTGTGGTATTGTGTTTGAAGACGCTCAAAAAATCCTAGTTCTCAGGCTTCGCCCCCTTGGAAAACTCTCGCCTACGTTTCTGACTTCAACGCAATGTGCGTTTTTGTCGGTAATAATAACCAACCAACATTTTTTGCCCTTCGTTTATTTGTAGATACGAAGGATGATACAGCTACGCCATAAATTTAATGGCTAGGAAAAAATGAATTTAACCTGATGCTCCTTTTTTCGGTGCATGAACGTGAGGTTCTACTTATAATCTATTAACATCGTTATTGGTGGTAGACCGTAAAAGAGATTAACTCCAACACGAAGGGCAAATAATAAAATTACACTTCTGTCACTTAGATTTCAATCTCGGTACGACTATTTTCTGCATGGGCTTCTTGGAAGTGAGTAAAGCCGTTTGAGCGACAAAGCTGCACTCAAGGTGATCTTCAAGTAGTTGCACAATGTTAGAGGAATTATTGTCTGCGTACGATAATTGTCCGAGAAGCTAAATAGCATTTCAGAAACTGGCGTTAAGTAGACTTACTCGGAAGATACGTGCATCTTCTAGTTTCAGTGCCGTATACAGGGTGTTCCTGAGGATCAAACGAAAGGTAGTGATAGACCAACCATATATGTACTTATCTGATTGTGCAACGCGGTTTTTGAGTTATCCCCAATAGTAATTCTTATAAAATCGCTACTTTCGGGACTGTACTATTTTTTCCGAAGTGCTGTACCTACAATACCTGTAATATTTTTTCACTAATAGATTCTTTCAACGACACATCATTTCGGAATATACCCTGTAAAGCTGATGACAACTTCAACAAAAATAGTACAGCCTCAAACGATTTTTTCAACAATCTTAAAAATGATGATAGCTCAATACATAATGGATAAGGACACACATATATAGTTTTTCTGGTTGGAAATGACCCTTCCTGTCACCCCTTTTCGTTTGAACGGTAAGTTTTCGGACACCCTGTATATTAAGTATGCCCAACTCGTATCTATGATAAGGATATTTTTCAAAAAATTATCAATATCTAACAAACAAAAAAATTGTATCCCACTGATGTCTTATACAAAGATACACACGTAACGGGTGATTTTTTAAGAGGTATAGGATTTGATTCTCAAAAAAACACAAAAAATTTGAAAAAACGATTAAATCTTTATTTGAGTCGATAGAACGGTCGATATAATTTAATGTTTAAAGATTATTTGATGTAAATGTTGGCCGAGGCTCCGCTTTAGATGGCCCATGCGCAAGGTACAATTTTGGCACACTCTCTCCAACATATCGGCCGGTATCTCACGAATAAATGCTTCAATATTGGCTTCCAGTGCGTCAATCGTTGTTGGTTTATCCCTGTAGACATTAGCCTTAACATGGCCCCACAAGAAATAGTCCAACGGCGTTAAATCACACGATCTAGGCGGCCAATTGACGGGCCCCAAACGTGAGATAAACTGTTCACCGAACTCGCCTCTCAATAGGGCCATTGTTTCGTGTGCGGTGTGGCATGTGGCACCGTCTTGTTGAAACCACATTTCAGCCAAGTTCAGCTCTTCCATTTTGGGCAAAAAAAAGTTTGTTATCATCGCACGATAGCGCTCGCCATTCACAGTCACGTTCCGGCCATTGTCGTCTTTGAAGAAGTACGGCCCGATGATGCCACCGGCCCATAATCCACACCAAACAGTGATTATTTCGGGATGCATTGGTAGCTCTTGCAATGCTTCTGGCTGGTCTTCACTCCAGATGCCGCAATTTTGCTTGTTAACGTACCCATTCAACCAGAAACGAGCTTCGTCGCTGAACACAATTTTTCGATAAAAATGTGGATCTTCCGCCAACTTTGCCAGCGCCCATTCACCAAATTGGAAACGTTGTGGGATTTCGTGTGGCTTCAATTCTCGCACCAGCTGTATCTTATAAGGTTTAACACCCAAATCCTGTCGCAAAATTTTCCACGTAGTGGAGTAACAGAGGCCCAATTGCTGCGAACGGCGGCGAATCGACATTTCACGGTCATCACTAACACTGGCGGATACAGCCGCAATATTTTCTTCAGTCCTCACTCTACGTCTGCGTGTTGGTGGTTTAATGTCCAATGATGTAAACTGGGTTCGAAATTTAGCCACAAGCTTCCGAATAGCTCCCTCAGTAGGCCGACCAAATTGCCCATAATTTGCAAGCGTTGTTCGTTCGTAAGTCGATTCATGGTTAAATTATAGACCAAACTGAACAATTTTGACAATGACACAAGACAAGATTCACGCGTCATCTGTCAAAAACAGTGTTGCCAAAAAGATACTAGCAAAAAAATCACCCATTACATACACCTATGACAAAACACCTTCATATCTTACATGCTATCACCAATTACAATGTGTATTACAAAGCACACCGCAGAAAACTTAGGGGATGGCTTTTGGCTAATATGTTCAATAATTTAGTATTTTGTGGACGTCAACACGTAGAACAGTAGCGTTCATGGGCCTAAAGTTTTTTTAAGAGTAGTTTCCGAGAAACAGGACCTCCAAGTGAGACGGCATAATCTCTTCCTATTTATTCAAGTTTCTAAAACGTAAACTTGTTTTTATTATAAATTCATCTCAGCATAGACCAATACAGATTCTTATAAAAAAGGTGTACAAAAATCTCAGAAAAATACAGGTATCAAAAACGTAGTAGTCTAACCCAGGAATTTGGAGGTTTCTGTTCTGACGCAGAACTGGTATCTCCAGACACCATCGCGTAGTGCCTCATTGTCAGTAGAAAGATGGGTCACAATATAACGGCGTACAGCATGAATATTTTCTATCTAACTTATTCCCCTATGCAGGCCTCCATGATACCACCACATTCTGAGTCAGGGCTTAAGCTCAGAGCTTATTATTGTCCCGACTGAGAATAAAACGCCAAACTATTTTGGTCTTTGCTACAACATTTCATGTCATTCAGTATTTGGGCCTGCGTAGCTCCTCGAGAGTCAGGGCCAAAACTCAGAGCTTGTTGTCCCGACTCGAGAATTTAAAACGTCAAACTACTGTTTTAACGTTGCTGCAAAAGTTGATGTACTTCAGTATCTGAGCTTTACCCTAGTAGCTCTTTGAGTGTATGAAGAATCTAGATCCATCACTACGTTTGTCATGTTTGTATTAGCAAACACAAACATTTCCAATGACTTTAAATTTACTTAACAGTGGATCATGTCTCTTTGAGCAAATATGACAAGTATTTTCGTCGTGAACCTGTAAAGAGAACCCATGGATGCTTGCTTAAATAAGACATATAGCAGTTAGGTTGTGTCGGCAAAGCCAGACTTACCCAAGTAAATACTACATCTATTTACTGTTTGCACTTCAAACTTCTAGAGGTATCCAGTTTCAAATATTGGTATATCGATGGTGATCAAATAGCGAGTATAACTGGTTCGTAATTAACGAAAATTAGTTAACAAGTTGAAGAGAAATGAATAAAGGAACAGAACTTTCGACGTCAGTTTGCTTTTTCGAAGAATCGATACAAGTATTGAAATAGTGGAAAAGTCAGTAGTAATTGTTGTTATTTAAAACTTCAGACAGACAAAATTTGCAAGCTTCATTAGAAGTAAGTTAAGACATATGAGAAGTGTGGTATTTCAAAATGTATGAACTCCCAAAATTTTGGCGTCTAGAAAACCGGAAAAAAAGGTGGGGTTAGAATGCGGAACAAAATAAAAATAATATAAATTAATAAAAAAACAAAATTCGAAATAGAATGAAGGAAGTGAAGAAATATGGGGTGCTTTCGGAATTCGAAGAAATTATAATAAATATATCTGCAAATAGGCAGGCGTAGTACTTTAAAAATAGTATATTTTGTTGTTATAATTTATAAGATCACAGCTTATGAGTGTTGAAGGTGTCCTCGGTTAAAATGGTCGGATGACCTTAATGTCTGACTTGTATATAGTGATACCCTATTGAGACTCAGTAAAGAAGTTGATAAGGTATACCTTGGTACCTATAGATAAAAAAAACTTTCACTAGTTAGGATCTTGAAATTTTCGGATGTAAATAAACCAACACAAAATATGAGCATGATATGATTGACTTTTATGATTATTTTTTCGAGCCCATTGATGCTCAACGTGAAAATATATTTATATGTTTAATTAGTATTTAGACAGTATCTTGAAGAGTTTACGTAACATTTTGGTCTCACTTTGACCAGAAATTCGAGTTATGGTCCACAAAAGATATTGAAAAAGGTCACCGTTGTGACCGAAACATATACTACGAGCCCCTTCCCACTTCAGTTGGCCCACTTCAAGATTTGTACCAAAATATGCCTTTATAAACTAAACATGACGAAACTATTTACTTCTAAAACAATTTATTTGCTCAAAAACATTTTAGATACACTCTAGTCGTAAAAAATACATATTTGAAATCACTTAGACCTATAACTAATAGAACATCTGAACAAATAAACAATGTGCGAATAAATGCGCGAAGTTAACAAAGCAACAATTGAAAGATTACCATTGGGTAACATCACCTTTATTTTTTATTACGGCTGAAATTCTTTGGGGCATAGTGTTAACCAAGTTTTGGCAAAAATTTGGTGTAAAACAATCTCATATTTCTTGAAGCTTTTGTCTCAGTTCGGTGATTGTACGAGCAGGATGTTGTCGTAGAACCTTTTTCATCTCGTGCCACAAAGTTTCAATAGGTGACAGATCTGGACTGCTAGAAACTCATTTCAAAAGTGGTACATTATTTTCTCCCATCCATTTCATAGCCTTTTTTGAGGTATGGCACGCTGCACCATCTTGCTGAAACCCAAAATCTTGGCAGGATGTCAAACATTCTTCCATCACTGGTAAAAGCGATTCTTCTAAGATTGCCAAATATTTGTTTGTATCCACATTTCTATCAATAAAATGAAGTTTTCCTACTTCTTTTGATGACGTACTGCCCCAGACCATAATGTATTCGGGAAATTTCACTTTTCTCTTCAGACAGTCAACATGGAATGCTTCAGTTTTTTGCGAATAACTCTACTGCGACTGTCACCAACACAAACTTCGAATCACGCCTCATCACTCCATTGTATTGCACACCATTGTTGAGGTATCCATTGTCTATGTTCTTTAGCCCATCTAAGCCGATTTTTCTTTTGCAATGGAGTAATAGTGGCTTTTCTTTGGCCTATAAACAAGTTGTGCAACTTTAGGGTTCTTACTTCACTTTTTTTTATAAGAAAACTTACCTTGCAAGTACTAAATCCCAGTTTTTGGGCCTCTCTATGAGTTGTGGACCTCGAAGTTCTCCTTCCAACACCGTCACTCCACAGAGCACTTAATTATAAATAATTGGCACGCCTGTTTTTCACGATTATTCTTCTTAATGCTCTTCGGTCGGCATTTGTGATATTACTTTTTTCCACATATCGTGGCTTAATATTAACTAAACCAGTATCGCTATATCTTCTAACAATATTTCTCACACTGTACCGCGATAAGTCTAACAAAGTTGCAATTTCTAAGTTTGATTTCCCAGAATTAAAAAAATTAATTATCAGTAACCGAATTTTCTCACTAATAACCTTTCCTCTACCCATTTTGAAAACCTTAACTACCCAAAACTATTTTGAACGTATTCTGACAGCTGTGATTAATAAAAACAATAGGCATGGCTTGTATTTTTCACAGCCACCTATGCGTTATAGACTTATTTTGCATTGAAATGAAAATAGGTTGATATGCTGTAATTGCAACATGTGTTATTTTTATGCTGCAAATTTGATTAGGAAGTGATAAAGTTGATGTTTTCTACTATACAGGGTGTTCTATAATTATTGCGACAAAATGATAGGGGTTGTAGAGGGCATAAAAATATGCAATTTTGCCTTATAAACCCCTGTTCGTAAATATGCCGTTTGAGCACTACCGCTAATTTTACCTTAAGAGCTCATAGGAGAAACAAAAAATTCACCAGCTGCAAAATGTTCGTCTAGCACATTTCATGGTCTCGCCGGTTTGTAAAAAAAACCTGCTGTGTTTACATTTTTGTTATCGTAAATTCTCCACACCGATTTATTTAATTTGTCTGAGTGGTGCGTCAAACTAGATAGTAAATAACAGTACCTTAGTGTTAAAATGCAGCGTTATTCGTATGCGAAACTTGCAGATATGCATTTAATTTACGGAAAAGCTAGTGGTAACGGAAGATGAGCCTCGCAAATCTACGCCCAACGGTTTCCAGAACGTCCTCATCTGCATCACGCCATTTTTGCAAGGATTCATGGACGTCTTCGTGTCAGTGGCAGCATCAGACACCTCGCGGGAGCAGGACGACCCTTCACAAGGCGCACAATAGAATTTGAGGAAGCGATTCTGCACCATGTAGAGGCCAATCCGCGTACAAGCGTGCGTGCTATTTGGCGGGTTCTCCATGACACCAGCAACTACACCCATACCACCTTTTAAAAGTCCAAGCCATGGGTCCAGAAGACTATCTGCAGCGTCGACGTTTTTGTCGTTGGTGGCTGCAGCAGGAGTTGAGGCAACCAAACTTTGGTCGCTACGTTTTGTTCACTGACGCTGTTTTACAAAGGACGGTTATTTTAATAGCCGTAACAGTCACATTTGGGGTGAAGAAAACACTCATGCCATAGCCATCCATAGAGACCAACATCAGTTTTTAATTAACATCTGGTGCGGCATTGTGGACGAGCATATCATCGGGCCATATTTGCTTCCACCACGTTTGGATGGGCATGCTTATGGTCGATTCTTACAGCATGTGCTACCGGAAAATGTGCCACTGAACATAAGAGCCAACATGTGGGTTCAACACGATGGCGCTCCAGCCCACTTTTCTTAACAGGTGCGGCAGTATTTGGACGACAAATTTCCAAATAGATGGATAGGCCGAAGTGGCCCTGTGCCTTGGCCTGCGCGGTCACCCGACCTGACCCCACTGAATTATTTTCTCTGGGGCATCTGAAAGCTTTAGTGTACGAAACTCCTGTTCCCAACCAACAAGAGCTACTGGGAAGAGTGATGGCCGCGTCCGCACATGTTCAGGACATACCGTGGGTATGCCACAGAGTTCGCCGATCATTGAACAATCATGCACAGCTGTGTATTGAGCAAGGTGGAGGACACTTTGAGCAATTACTGTAGGCAAGCTGTTTCAAGAAACTGATCCTTTTTTTTGCTGCACCCGAAACGGCATATTTCCGAACAGGGGTTTATAAGGCAAAATTGTTCATTTTGATGCCCTCTACAACCCATATCATTTTGTCGCAATAATTATGGAACACCCTGTATATTATCAAAATATTCATTGTTAGTATTTTAAACCTATAACACACTGCTACATTTTTATTATTTGTGTCTTATAAGAAAAAAACTAAGATTTCAATAGTTGGGCCAACTGAAGTGGGAAGGGGCTCGTACATTAAAGAAGAATATTTATTTATTTATTTATTTATTTATTTATTTATACATTATTGCCCAACAGAACTATTCCAATTAAAGGACAATATCATTGTAACTTTACTTATAATTCATACATGTAATGTATACCTAAAACTAATTTAAAAAAATAGAACTAGCTATTATAATAGTACCTGAAATTCGACACGATCTTACTGATACAATCAAAATAAATGTCAGAACTGTCTGCTATGGAATTATAATTGTTGCATATAGAATGTAGCGGAGAATAAAATAATACATTTGTACGGGAGGTACTGCAGTAGAAAGTTAGAGTTCTTCTCGTATTTAACCGAGGAATATAGAATGTATGTGCTTTCATTGGCCAGAAAAACATGGAGGATTACATTAAAATAAGTGTCATTATGCCTATAAACAAAAGGTAACTACAATTTTTCGATTTTTTCTCCGCGTACATGCACCCTTATGTACTGAAAATGTAAGTTGTTGTACTATACAAAAAAACACCTTACTTTTCCATCTTATATAGCGGAAAAATGTCTTCGTGATTATTGCAGTATTTTTCAAGCAGTCTGACTCAAAAATTATCGGTTCCATTAGGAAATAAACATCTATGTATATATTTACGTTGTCAAATGACTATTACAGCTTTGAGAAAAGGTTTACAAACACGAAAAAAATCGTTCACATAAATCGCCAACAATAGATAAAAACGACAGTGTTAATTTTTTGGACTCAGCCGCCCAGTCGCCTCTCATTCTGAGCCCTGGTAAATACTTCTACACCATTAAAATATTAAAGCTGACGGTCAGTACCACTTAATACTGAAGCAACATAAAAGTGGAATTGTGAAATCAATAGATAACCTACAGATCATACGGTTTCATCATATTTATTCTCACTCAAAAACTATATCTACTTCCGTGGTCACGACAAATAAATAGAAGAACTGAGAAATTTGCCAAAATTTGATTAGCTCGGGGGCACTCCCTTCTCTTATATGACCATACGTGAAAGTCTTCATATCCCGATATAATATCATATTAAATAAACGCGTATGAAATATTTCATAAATATGGTAATCGTCTAATAATACTTAATAGTTCTTCAGATTGCGGCAGTGAGCGTTCCCGTTCTTTGGTATACAACGCTCGGATCGAGTACCAAAGATGCACGGCAAGTGCGACCAATAGACTGCTGGAAATCTAAATTTTAAGGGCAAATGTACGGCGAAATCAATGTGGTATTAAATATGTTTTAATAGGTCCGAAAAATTACCTGAGCTGGAAGTTTATTAATATAGCCCTTTAGCAGTTGGCATAGTAGTATCTAACCTTGTGAGAAAATTTCATCATATTCGTTTTCTAAATTTTTCGCGGCTACAATGCTTCCTTACGAATCCATGTGAGCCAGTCACATTCTGCTGCATTTACCTTCTCTTCGGCTGAACGTGGAATGCGCATAAGATATTTCATTAAACAAATTAGGTGTTAAGTAACGCCCGCGATAAAGACATAAAGCAAAAATAACGGTCGTTGCGACATCGATACACATATTCGGTAAAGCCGATATTTACGACCTACAAACAAAGAGAACAATGGAAGTCTGGCGTACAACGGGAAAAAGGGGGAATGTGGAGCTCTGATGTAACGATGACTCTTCTCTTATCAGATAAAAGTTACTGTTTGTATAACGATAATAGAAAGAATCGCGTCAACTAGCTTAACTCTACTCTTGCCATGCAACGATGTCATCAGTTCATAGAAAAAATTAACTGCCAAATCGTATAGCAATGGGATTAAATGAATCAAGTCAAATAGGCTCATACAAAATTAGTCTCCAGTCCTCACTCATTTGACAACGTTGTAATCTAGAAATTTATATATTTTTATTGTTTTGAGCTTAAAAAAGTTTTGTTTTGTGTTTTAAGTTCCTTAATGTTTCAGTTTCGTTTTTGTTTTTTGTTTTGAAACTAGTAGGTTGTCGTTTGTTGTTTTTATTATTAACATACAGATAAATATTCAGTTTGTCATCTAATAGGAAAAATCGATTTTTCCGGAAAAATGGATTACCCCATCTTTTAAAATCGATTTTTTACAAAACGGTTAATACTGAAAAAGAGAAAAATTAGTTTTCCGTTAATCGATTTTTTTTCACTCATTGTCAAATCCTAGATTAAGATCACGGAAGCCAGAAGCTATAGCCGTCTAATCTTACCGTTGACAATTCAAAAGCAATGAAATTCGAAGATAATTATGCAGAGGTGTCTCACAATTATATCATAGTTCCAATCACGAAAATATCTATTTAAAATTATGCAACAGAACATAGTCTCCGGTTGAATCCTTTTAAATCCAAAGATATTATTTTTTCTCCTAAAAATCTGAGGTCACTTGTTTAGTATAATTTGAGCATAACTTTAAACAGTAGCGCTATTTATATATAATAGTCAAATAAAAACTTAAGTTTGCTTATAGATGAAAATCTCAAATGTGGGTAATGTAACTAAAAATTGCTTAGTGTTTTACGGCACCTGTACTTGAATAAAGAGGAAAGCCAAATAAATGTTATATGAATCTTTAATCTAGATTCAGTTAAACGTCTACAAAGAAATTATAATTTATTTTGTAAATTAATTTTCAATTCAAGAGAATATGATCATATTAGTTATGAATAGATTGAATATTACAAAGTCGTACAAATTTTATTTAATTTGCTATGTTCACAAATTTCCATATACTTGCATTCCTTCATTTTAGAAAATAAATTCGTATCTTATTTCTCCATATATCATATAATTCGTTTATAGTTTTATAGTTTTTGCCAAAGTTGTTCGCACATCTTTATACTGTGTTCAATTTGTAATTTTCATTTCAGTTTTGGAAAAATATTTTGTTAAAATTGGTTTTAATATCCTAGTGCCAGTTTTTCAGTGGTTAAGTGGTGAAATGCTTGTGGCTAAAATTCGCCCTAAATAAAAGTCATTTTATTATTATTATTACTATTATACAGGTATTATTACGAGATTTATCGTCACTTTAGAGTGCAATGGAAAATTTATAGGATGCACACAGTGAAATTGGGTAGGATTCATTTTTAAATAACGTTATTATATCAACAATGATACTCAAAGAGCATTTTTGTATCGATGTTCAATTCATACGTACGATATATTTTAGAATAGACGTGTGTTACAAGTCAATCTATTAGACGTTAGGAAATATGGATATCTGTACTTTAAACTTAACTTTTTGGAAACAGCTTTCAAATCTGTAACCTCTGAAGCAGTCTATCAAAACAATTGATAAATTTTCGAATGTTTGCAGTTACTCCATGAACCACTTTCCCTTTCTGTTGGGCAAGAAGGTTCTTTATACAGGGTGCGGCAGAGAGGGTGGACGGTTTTAAAAAAATCATAAAATAGTTAATTTTTACTCGAACACAAATTTATTGATGGAATCAGGTTTATAAGGAAATAGCATTTGAGACAGTCAAGTGTGGAAAATCACATCAGGGATGTGGTGGCCGAAATCGTTGATGCAGTGCTGGAGGTGTTCTTGGAAGTTCGCGTAGACTCTCTCCAACATCGCTCTCTCAACTTGGGCGACTTCCACGCGAATTTCGCCCTTCAATTCGTCCAGAGTTCGGGGCTTGTTCGCGTATACTCTAGCCTTGAGGTGTCCCCATAAGAAAAAATCGCATATGGATAAATCTGGGGACCGAGGAGGCCAGTGAACATCGCCAAACCTGGAAATAAGGCGACCAGGGAAGAGAGGACGAATAACGTCCATGGATGCTCGGGCTGTGTGGGCGGTCGCCCCATCCTGCTGGAACCACACACGTCGGATTGGAACATGTCGCCGTCGTAATTCAGAGAGAAAGAAGTTGGTGATCATGTCGTCGTAGCGCTTTGAGTGAAGAAGTAAGGGCCAATGATGCAAGTTTGCGATACAGCGCACCAAACCGTTACTTTTGGGCTGTGCAGCGGTCTTTCGTGTAACTGTTGAGGATTTTCATTAGCCCAATAACGACAATTCTGTTGGTTAACCATGCTGTTTAGTTGAAAGTGGGCTTCGTCACTCATAGGCGAAAACGCGGTGCTCCACCGTCCAAGGCTCCATAACGACAACTGGTAAAATAATGCTAGGATCTCACGAGTCAAACGGCACCCTCCCCACCTCTCTCGTAGACGGAGGCGGAGAGTACTACCCATCCCAAAAACGTCCGTCCTCTCTGCCGCACCCTGTATCATCCGCAACAAAAAACTCTTCACCTCCCAATCGCAACTAATTAAAAATGCGCGCATTACCCAAGACTCAATTTAGCGGGTACAAAGCACAAAATCACATACGCTTGCCACCATGTCGTATCTCAGGATAATCGCAAAATTAAACATGGCAAGGAGCAAAGAAAGAATTGAGATAAGATAGCCATAACCGGCGTTGAAACTGATATCAACGATCGCGGTACAAAACAGACAGTGAAAGTGGAACGCAACTTGGCTGTACAAACTTGCGTCATCATTTTTGTGATAGTTCAGAGGCTGAGCGCCGGAAGTCTGCGCAACAAGCACCCGGTACATTTACTTTGACAGATGTGGAGGGTAGTCTTGGCTGGCTTGTTAAAATACAAGTATAAGGATCTTGAGCTCAGTCAGTAAAATAAATCGATTTACGGAAAGCAGAATTTTAATATTAATCGATTTGTGAAGAAACTATTTTACAAGATAAGAATAATCGATTTTTCTGTAAAATCGTCGCTTCGCTTATTCTCGATGACATGGGGGATAGAGGAGTCAAATGTACATAAACTTACTCGCTTAAAACCTTAATTATAGATGCTCCTGGTAGAAATGCTTATAACTCAACCTGGAACTCAAGTCTGTTTTTAGTCTCATTTGAATCAACGTGGCGTTACATTTAATGAACACTTAGAAATATCTAATTTTGAGTTTGCCGGAGATATATCAGCAGAGGATGAAGTTCAATGGAAATTGAAGTTACTGCAAAGTATGTTGGGCCGGGCAAGCCAGATTTTCCTGATTTTCTAGACATTAAGTGGTATTCAGAACATGGTCGTGAAAATACTTGCTTCAAATTGGAAAATATATTAGCATTGGGAGGGGGGAGGTTAAAGATTTGCTTACTTTTGCTGACAATGGGGAGGGGAGGGCGTATCAGTAACCTCAAAAAATCTGCTTACGTAATACTTTTTGAAGTTAAAAAGACTAAAAATATTGTTGTCACAACTGTCACGAAATAATAAACCATATGTATAAAAACAAAACGTCAACCTAATGGACTTGAAACTAATATACTGAATTCTTAGTTCAAACCATACAAAAGAAAAAATACGGTTTTTGGCTTTCCTGGACGTATTCATCGCTTTTGAAAATAATCAATCTGTTAGCTAGCGTAGAAGTGACCATCACAGACAAGTGATTTAAACCCAATTATATAAGATTTTTATTTTGTCGTGTTTCTTTAGTCAACTCTTTTATCTTTTAAAATGTTTGAATTTTACTACTGCATAGGTTTATCTTTTTAGGTTATTCCGTGATTATTGTATTATTATATTATTGGACTGTATACTTTGTAAATTATTTCTTTTGCTAAAATAAATTACAGCGACTACTACAATTACAAAAACTACGCTCCTCAAAGAAAGAAAACGATTTGGAAAGGCATGAAACTGTTATACATACTTACACACAGATGGCGTTGTCTTCTATTGATCGGATTTTTACTGAATGGTACACAGTTAGCACTGTTACAATTGATTGTTTCAATTTCAAGTATTTTGATCGGGGTACTCTTTTCACATAATTAGCTCCTGAGCTATGAATGAGCAGCGAAGGCGGCGGCGACGACAGTCACTTTTTTCCTGCTCACCGGCCACAGCCCGCCTTGATTTGCATATTCGAAATCGAAATTCCAGACAAATATTGAATTATTATAACAAGTGCACCGCACTCTAGATTTTGCAATGATTATGTGAAATACTAGCTACTTGTTGGAATATGAATACAACCTGGCACATTATAACAGGTACTTACGAGGTCTGTCAATTGAGTGATGAGACTGATTTTCTTAAATTTTTGTTCAAATATAATTACAATTTTATATCGTCACCCTCAAAATAACTTCCTTTTGAAGTCACACAGCGCTGTAGAGGGTTCTTCCAGTCCTCATAGCAGTGCTGGAACTCAGATACTAGAATAGCCTTCAGCAGGTCGGTGACAGCCGTTTGAATGCTTTCGACGGTCCCAAAATGATTTGAGGTGATTTTTTAACTTTGTTAACATTGTTGGACAGTGTCCTTGATCTGATGATCGGTGAAGTGAGTCAAATTTAACTCTTAGACGATCATTCTGACTATCAACCGACGATCTGAATGCACAAGATCGCGGATTCTGACGATTTTTTCTCGGTTCTTGAAGATGAAAGCCTTCCGCTTCGTGATTCACCTTCAATCGACTCTCTCGCTCCTGGAAATTCCGAGAAACCTAGGCTCTTGACAAAACACTACCTCCGTAGGCCTGCTGATGTTTAGCAAAAGTTTCCGTTGCACTGTGCCCAAGTCTGAAGGAAAACCTGACAGCACACCGTTGCTGGAAATATCACTAATTTTTACAACACAATAGAAAAAACTGTTTCGCAAAAAGATCTGTAGAGGCAACTAAATGAGTCGAGCGAATTTAAACTTGTACTGAAATCGGATGACATGTTCCCCTGTCTCCCCTCCAAGCCCAGCGCCTCCAATGCTGCCAGATCGAATGCTACGTTGTCAGTCTCATTACTTAATTTACAGACCTCGTATGTCAGTCAGTATATGTTATATCTGTATCATTTTTTAGAGCTAAAGCGAAGGGTATAGCCCTCCTTTTTTTTATTAGAACCTCTCGTACGGTCAGATTTTTTTAATCATTTTGGATATCCTTGGATCCCTTGGAAATCTTTAGATCCCTTCAGATTTCATTGAATTTTTGTGGATAACTTTGAATCTTCCAAAAAATCGTAAGATCTAATGACATTATAGTTAACAACCCGGACTACAATAGACAGGAATGGCCGCTCTCCCATGAACAAATTTCCTTTGATCTTCATGAATCCATCAGATCTCTACAGTTTTTATGTACTGGAAATAGGTGAACAGTCTCTATTTCCGATTTTAATGATGTACACATTACATGAAGCTTCAAATGTCTTAAAAAGTCATCTTCCTTAAATCGGTCTTAACTCATCGAATAAAGAAGAAGATAGTAAAATATTGAGAGCGGTATAACTTTGAAAAACTGATGAAAACATTAGGGTAAATAAAATGCTCGACGATCTTACAAATTTGAAGTAATCTTTAATTGGTGACCTAATCGAATAAGCATGTGATAAACTGTCTTTTTACAGGGCAGATCATGAAACTATTAGCTTTTTTCAAATAGCTAAGGTTTGAAAATGACAATTGATGGTATTATATATACTTTTGGAACCAGATTTTAAAACCCTATTTATCTGTGTAAGAATCCATTATGGCGTTCATAAGAAAAAATAAAGTTGATAACTGACGACACAAGACAAAACGTTATATTGAAACTTCAATCATACCATCTTGAAGAAGAGGAAAGGCATTGTTATTGTGCAACTTATTTTGAAATGCCACTTGAAAGACAGGAAAAAATGAAAACGATCTGAAAAAGTTTTTTTTTTGTTTGAATTGCGTACCATCCTAGTTTACAACTCTTCTTTATTTAGGCCTTCCTCAAACTACTAAAAGAGTAACTCAGCAAGGTCTTATAAAGCTGTAAAAAGAAAGATGAGCGTCTTGTCCTTTTTACGTTTTTTCTACGTTTTGCTGTTTATTCCTATGCTAAGCGCAGCTCTTATTCGCACCTATTATGTTATATAGATACAGTGGAGCGTGACTTACCTTGCAAAAAATGGAGCTAACTGTAGCCAGCGCCTGGAGGAGTCAGGAAGTTAATCGCTAGTGGTCCTGCAAAGTAAGGAGATTATTATTGTTATTATCCTTATACGGAAAGTAGGCGACTAATAAATACTCAGTGTGTGAAGAAGTGAGGAAATATAATACACGTACGAGGTTAGCTCGAAAAATATCAGACAAATGCTTTTATGAACGATCGTCTGAAACTGAAGTGATCAATTCTGTGATATGTTTAGATTAATGTAATATCTGAAGCTTATCCTGTGGTTTTTATGTCGATAATTCCTCATGTTTGGCCAATGAAACCACATATATTTGAGATTCTTTTTTAATGTAGTATACGTTTCTATCACAACGGTGACCTGCTTCAATACATGACATTTGACAATATTTATATGTTTTACTTTTTGGTTCGATTACCTATAAAAGCGTGTTTTTTAGTTTTTTCAAATTATTATTTATTCCTTTCATTTTCAGATTCCTATACAGTGTGTTACTGCAATAATCTGACAGGTCCGTAACATGTCAAGATTGCGTCAGGCCATGATTCCAAATAAGACGGCGCTACCTAAAAGCAGCATAGACCAGAACCGCCTAGACTGGGCATTCCCGCTTTCAAAAAAATGTCTAGACCCCCAAAAACGACAAACAAGCACGAGGTTATCTGTCGATCTCTTAATGTACCAGATACGCCACCCTCGTCCATCGTGCCAAAAAACGCCAAGAGCCCTCCAAAAACGCATCAACTCACCCAGAACTGTTGTCGTAACAGATGGGTCAATTGTTAAATATATGCGGTTTTATTGGCAAGACAAACAGGGGATTATGTCTAGATTACTTCTGTTAATCTCCGGATTTTGGGATATAATGCTCAATGTGTTCAGTGATGCACTTTACTCAAAAAGCCGACGTTTCGAAATTAATTTGATTTATTTATTTCACCATTGCCAGACCTCAGCTGACCACACAAAGTCCACCATAAGGACCACACCAATATTCATGCATTGGATTTACTTTATCAGGTTCCGCAAGAAATTAAAGCTTCGGGTTCGAAAAACAATGTTATTTATTTAATGAAAAAACTAACAAAAGTGGTGAATAATGATGAACCTGAAGGTGTGAGTGGGAATCTCTTTCTAGACCAAAATTGTGAATCTGAATCTTAATCCTGGCCTCACGCGTCTCATAGGCAAACTAGTGCATTAGGTTTGTACACGTGCGCTGTGAAAATACACACCCAAAAGATATCAACGATCACATACAACACAAACCTTAAATTGCAGCTTCCAGGTTTTATAGCTTTTTCACACAATATCGGTGTCGACTGCTATACCCACATGAAATTTTTAAACTATTTTCTGACTAATATTACTATCCTATTCATTGCTTGTAAAGGATGGGCCATCCGCTGGTTTCTTTTTTAAATTCGTATTAAAACTACACTCTTCAATAATATGTAACACTAGATACTTTATTCAAAATAATACACCTTCTGATTATTTATGAAGAACAATTTCAGTTAAATGGCTGCCGCAGCTGCCCTGGCAGTAGTACATCCTCTTAACCGAATTTTGAAGCATATTTTCGATAGTTTGTGGCTCTATTTCATCAAGGGCTCGACAGATATTTTCTTTAGGAATTTGAATTGTTTGAGGATCGTTAGTGTAATAGCAATCCTTAACATAACCCCATAGGAAGTAATCCATGGGCGTCAAATCATAGCTGCGGGCTGGCCAATGAACGCCTCCAAAATGGCTGATAACGCGATGACCGAACTTTGTGTGTAAAAGATCGATTGTTTCACTGCTGCTGTGGCATGTCGCGCCATCCGGCTGGAACCAGAGATTGTGCAAGTGCATGTAGTCTAATAGTGGCCACAAAAAACTCAACATGTCCCTACAGCGTTCCCCGTTTACTGTCACGTTGTTACCATCTTCATCTTGAAAAAAGTAGGGACCAACAATCCCACCACTCCAAAAGCCACACCAAACAGATACTTTTTTTGGATGCATTGGTTTTTCTATGACATGTGAATTTTTAGAACCCCAAATCCTACAGTTTTGCTTATTAACGTAACCTCCCAGATGGAAATGGGCTTCGTCCGACAAGATGACTTGGCAACCAAAACTGACGTCCGTTTCCAATTGATTTAGAGCCCACACAGAGAAACGATATCGAAGCGGATGGTTATTTTGTTTCAACTGTTGCACAAGCTGCCCCTTGTAAGGAAATAATCCCAGGTCATTATGCAATATTCTCCGCACAGAAGTGCGACTGATCACCACTTGTTGTGCTGTGACGAATTGACGTTCTTCCGCTTTCACACACACACTGGGCAACAGCAGCAATGTTTTCGGCTGTGCGTACGGGTCGAACATTCTCATACCTTCTGTTATCCACAAGCAGGCCAGTTTCACGAACCCTCTTCACGAATTTTTGTATACCAGTCGCGGACGGAGCTTCATTCCGACCAAATACTCTTCTCAATTTCTCTCAACACAGCACTCACTTTGAAAATAGTTTTTCAATATTTCCCAGCTTTGTTCATTGCTCACAGCTGAAGTTTAACACAATATATCTGTCAATATGTTGAACATGGAAGTGTTACCAACTGTCAAAATAATACCAACTAAAAAAACAACTGACGGCCCACCCTTTTTAAAAAATAAGCCTCTCGTCTTGTGTTGCATTTTGTGTCATTACCCCGCACATTAGTATTTCCTTCGATTTATAACATAACTGTAAAAAGGCGTAAATGGTAATAATCTGTAATAATTAATCATTTTATATCTGCACTGTGGCCGGTTGTCGGTCGAAGTAATTGTCTTCCAATCCTCTCTTAGTTTAAACGTTAGCGGAAAAAATGGCACTCTACCCGTCAGCGACGCATAACGGAGACCGTTGTACGTTAGCAGCGCCACGCGAAAAGTTTGCGTTCTGTGTTCTGTAGGCCTTAAGGCGGTTGCAATGTGAAGACATGGAATAATTAACCTGTTACTATGACATGAACTTAGATTATATGACGGGGTACTTACGTAAAAAAAACTATATAATGTCAAAAAAAACACGATAACGTTTTAACTAGGCTAGTGTGCAAGTAGTTCATTCCTCGCTTGCTACAAGTGAGCATGAAGTGAACGAAAGCTAGTTCCAAGTTGACGTCTTGTTGGAAAACCTACACAGGGTGTCCAATAAGTACCACGACAAACTGAAGGAGAAGGTAGGCTTTGGACTGAGCTCCCAAATAAAAAAAACTTACCTATAGAATAGACTTAATGTCAAAAAATGACATAATGTAACCTTTCAAGCTACGTAATACCCCACTATATTTTACAAGCTTCTGTTTAACGGCAATAATCCCGCTACCTGACAAATTATGTTCGCGAGGTGGCAGCATAAGCATCAAGTTCATTATTAAATGAAACGCTTTGCTCACTGTTCTCTGAACACGTCTGTCTCTATTAAAGGTGGGAGATAACTCTCAAGTCCAAAACTACGAATATCGTCATCAACAACCAACATGGGTATAGGAAATTACGTTAAATTGAGGCAGCCTTCTTTGACCTTATTATCCACATGTACCGGGCAATAATAATAATAATAAAGGTCTTTATTAAATACTATATGCAGTACATGTATATACAGGGTGCGGCGCTTAAATCCGGACAAATTCAATTTTTTATTTAAAAACAAGTTTATTGACACAAAACATAAACAAAAGTGAAAATTCATTTACAGAAATATATTTGTATCTATTGAGAGTAAAATTACTCTATATAACCTCCTTCAGCCCTAATGAGCGCCTCTATCCTTGTCCTAAAACGTTCGCATGGTCCCTTTAAAACAGAGCGGTCCATATTGGTAAATTCTGCTTCGATAGCGGAGCGTAGAGATGCGACATTAGGGTGCCTGGACTTGTTGGTAACCCTTTAGACTACGCTCCAGACATAATAGTACAGAGGGTTCAAATCCGGGCTATTCGGGGGCTAAACTCTTTGCTCCAGAACATCTCCACGTTATCCGATAGCCAGTTTTGGCAGCTTCAGACAGCACCTGTCGCAACTTTATTGTGTACGACTTGTACCGTAGGTCTTCCTCTACAATCTGACGCATGGTTCGCTCGCTGACACCCAATACTGACGCCAATTTCCACAACGATTGCCCCGGGTCCTCCGAAATCAGTGCCAGAGCCTTTCGTTCGTGACCTTCGTTCCCTCGAATCAGTTTTCCTCGCTTTGTTAGAGGAAATTTCCCGAGACTCCTCAGAAGCATTGTACTTGGATACAATATCGTATACCGTTGATCTCGGGTACCCGAAGAATTTCGGTTGGCGAACGCCCAGCGCGAAGACTTTCGATAATCGCGGCTCTTCTGTTTTAAATTGAAATTTGTCCGGATTTAAGCGCCGCACCCTGTATTGGCAAAGTGTAGCAATATGGTACTCTAACACTTAACCACTAAAGTTAAATATTACGATGTTAACAATTAACACAACCAAAACGCAAAATATATATAACAAATCACTTATAACCCACGTGATAAGTGAAAAATGAGATATTTTGTGTGCACATACTGCTACTCTAAAAAGATCTATGAAATATTGAGGAAAAAGTTAATCATTCGGGTAACCTGATTGCTGAAATATATTTCGACTTATCCGAAGCGTTTGACATCATTAGTGTAGATTTGCTGAGGGAGAAAATTTTCAATATAGGTATTAGAGACTTCTTGCTGGACTGGCTAGTGTCTGACAGACAATGTAAGTGAACGATGCTCAATCAACTACCTATAAAATAAATATAGGTGCAGCTCAGGGATCTGTACTGGCACCACCTCTTTTCATCCTGTTTATAAACGATCTGGAGCTGTCAGGTTCATTCGTGAACTACGCCGTACTAACTGCAGATTCGCCTTAAGATCTTTCCCTCAACATTGGTATCATAAAATCAGAGATGGGAGAGTGGTGCCAAACAAATCCCTGATCTTGAATACTGACAAGACGGTAGTTATCACCTTTACTCTAGTACCTCACGTCGACCTTCCTGGGTATTGAGTTCGATGCCGGATTGAATCAGAAGCAAGCTGTCATTGTATGCAGGAAACTGAATAGGTCCATTGTTCTATATTGAAAATAAAGCTAACTGCAAATCAACGTTGATAGATTTGTACTACGCAATAGTATATCCACATCTGTCAAATGGCATCATCGCCAAGAGTGTTTATTTTGCAGAAACGTATCTTAAGGTTGATATTTAACATTGCATCGTAAAGAAATATTTCAAGATAATAACTTGTTAACGCTACCGGGTATATAGATTTATAAATGCGCTCTCTGCACCTTCAATCATAGGGGTCAGTTTCTGCAAAAGAATGACGTCTACATAAACTAACACTAGAGCAAAGCGGGACCTGAGTATACCTTCGCATATACTGTCAATGTTCGGAAAATCACCAGTCTGCGCCTGCACCAAGGAATTCAATAAGTTGCCATAATTGCTAAAAGATCGCAGATGCCCAAATAGGTTCAAGAAACAGCTGAGAAATCTGCTAATAGAAAAACGCTACTATTCAATAACCCAGTATCTTTCACCTTAATTTCTAAAATTATAAGAATAATAATAATAAAGAATACGGACATAAACAGCGAAGCTTAGCTAATGCTACTCTTACACTTAACTGTTTATGTCGGTTACATTAGATTTTCAGTATAAGAAAGCAAGCAATAGTAACATAAACACATATACCTAACTAAGAAAAAAACACTTATTTTGCATCTGTATTAAGTATAGACTTGTTTAATCAACGGCGTGCATCATATTTTTAGTATGTTTTCGCAAATACATTGATTTTAAACTATTTGTTAATTGATTCTAAAATAGCGCTGCATTATATGTAAATCCTATTTGGAATAACGCAGAATTGTGTGGAGTGGTTCGTATATTAAAACGATTTCTATACTGAGTGATAAAAAAATGTAAACACCTACGTATGTTTATCCGATTTTAATAATTTAGGCACATATGTTCTATCGGTCAGTGTCCCTTAATGGTAAAATGAATGAATTTTCAGCTTGATTCATCAACTGACTGCAGAAGCTTTTTCAATAATGTGTTGAGGATCCACGATTTCTTATACACTCATTGACACGCCTAGGCATCGTGCTGAGAAGGCTAACGATGTTCTGTAAACATGCGGTCTTGCTGAAAAATCGGGTTTAGGATGCTGCTTAGGTATGGAATAAGATGAGGCTCCACTACTTCCTGAATATAGCGTCGGGCTGTCATATTGCCTCTGATGAAAACTAGTGGTGATCTGTGGTGAACGTACTCTTTGTCAAATTGTCACCTTCTCACCCTTGCCCGACTATCGTGCTTCCCCAGACAGAAGCGGAATTCATCACCATTCCCAGTCCCAAAGAATTCTTTCTCTACACGTCCAGAACCCCTCGCTCGCTGCCCTCGGCCTTCTTGAGTCCACGCTCGTTCACACTGTGTTTTCATGTTTGAGCTTCGATAAATGATAAGAGCGGCGATACTAGCGAAGCAGAAAAAATGATTTCGTAGTTTTATATGCAAGCGTTTATAGAGGAGCAACGAGTTGAGACACGCTTGGAACCAAAGCAAAGTTAACAGCGGCGATAATTCTTTCGTCTATTTATAGACAGTTTAATGAGTGAAATATTCATCAGACCCGCTTTGGGGGACCATTATAACAGATTTGTTCTCGACAAATTATTAAACTCTCCAAACTTATATCTGGGTATTTATAGGGTATGCATGAGAATTTTCGCTTTCTATATGTCCTTTTTAAAATATAGTACTTAACAGCACTTAACGACAAAAGTAACGGGTGATTTTTTAAGAGGTATAGGATTTCATTTTCAAAAAAACACAAAAAAATTGAAAAAACCATTAAATCTTTATTTGAGTCGATAGAACGGTCGATATAATTTAATGTTTAAAGATTATTTCATGTAAATGTTGGCCGCGGCTCCGCTTTAGATGGCCCATGCGCAAGGTCCAATTTTGGCACACTCTCTCCAACATATCGACCGGTATCTCACGAATAAATGCTTCAATATTGGCTTCCAGTGCCTCAATCGTTGCTGGTTTATCCCTGTAGGCATTAGCCTTAACATGGCCCCACAAGAAATAGTCCAACGGCGTTAAATCACACGATCTAGGCGGCCAATTGACGGGCCCCAAACGTGATATAAACTGTTCACCGAACTCGCCTCTCAATAGGGCCATTGTTTCGTGTGCGGTGTGGCATGTGGCACCGTCTTGTTGAAACCACATGTCAGCCAAGTCCAGCTCTTCCATTTTGGGCAAAAAAAGTTTGTTATCATCGCACGGTAGCGCTCGCCATTCACAGTTACGTTCCGGCCATTGTCGTCTTTGAAGAAGTACGGCCCGATGATGCCATCGGCCCATAATCCACACCACACAGTGATTTTTTCGGGATGCATTGCTAGCTCTTGCGATGCTTCTGGCTGATCTTCACTCCAGATGCGGCAATTTTGCTTGTTAACGTACCCATTCAACCAGAAATGAGCTTCGTCGCTGAACACAATTTTTCGATAAAAATGTGGATCTTCCTCCAACTTTGCCAGCGCCCATTCACCAAATTGGAAACGTTGTGAGAGGTGGTTTGGCTTCAATTCTTGCACCAGCTGTATCTTATAAGGTTTTACACCCAAATCCTGTCGCAAAATTTTCCACGTAGTGGAGTAACAGAGGCCCAATTGCTGCGAACGGCGGCGAATCGACATTTCACGGTCATCACTAACACTGGCGGATACAGCTGCAAAATTTTCTTCAGTCCTCACTCTACGTCTGCTTGTTGGTGGTTTAATGTCCAATAATGTAAACTGGGTTCGAAATTTAGTCACAAGCTTCCGAATAGCTCCCTCAGTAGGCCGACCAAATTGCCCATAAATTGGAAGCAGTGCTCGATGCACTCTCTTAACCGAGCATGAATTTTGATAGTAAAATTCAATAATTTGCAAGCGTTGTTCGTTCGTAAGTCGATTGATGGTTAAATTATAGACCAAACTGAACAAGTCTGACAGTGACACAAGACACGATTCACGCGTCATCTGTCAAAAACAGTGTTGCCAAAAAGATACTAGCAAAAAAATCACCCATTATTTCTTCTTCAGGAACACTCATTTTAATAAAAGGTGAGATCTATGTACAATATTTTAATTTTCATAAAGCTGGTATCGTCGCTACTGTCTAAGCTCTACTATAAGATACATATCAAGAAATAAATTTTGCGTTGCTTTTGTCGCTGCGTTTATCGCCGCTCTTATCGATTATCGAAGCTCCAACATAAACGCACCCTAAGGATCATGGTCCTCCTAGAAACTTCTCTTATCGATAGACCGGCTTCACGTAACCGGACAATTCGACCCCTCTGAAAGTCACTTAGCTGGGACACCTGGCGAATCCTACGCACTCTGAGCATTTTGAGCAATTACAAAACACGAAATTTAATATTTAACTGACACCGTAAATGTACGAAAACTGAATGCTTCTTTATCACCAAATAATACGCGCAGTCACCACAAAAGCTTAACAGTAAATCCGGACCATTTTATCACTTGTTGTTCATGGCAAGATAAATCGATATGTAAAAAATTCTTGAAATTTAATAAACATAGGTGTATATCTTTTTTGTCACTCGGTATATTCATTGATTTATATTGATGAATTTTCGTAAACAACGTACAATTTGTAGCGTAAATGCAGATTTTCCGAGAGCTACTCTCATGCTCCGAGCTTGAATACTGGTCTGATTAGATTTCAGATTTCCGGGCTTTCCAAAAACTACCAAGTAATACATCTAGATAACTATGACCCACCAAACCAGACATCCAAATTAGCAGAGATTCAGTTGTAAGTCTGATTTATTACGAAATGAAGAAGAAATTAACCAAGCTGGCAACAAAAAGGCTTTTTACTTACATTAATCGGAAATTTAAAAACACTGATGCCGGAATTTCCTACTAGCTGCTCTTTGCGAGCTTAAATACTGGTCTGATTAGATTTCAGATTTCCGGGCTTTCCAAAAACTACCAAGTAATAGATCTAGATAACTATGACCCACCAAACCAGACATCCAAATTAGCAGAGATTCAGTTGTAAGTCTGATTTATTACGAAATGAAGAAGAAATTAACCAAGCTGGCAACAAAAAGGCTTTTTACTTAAGTTAATCGGAACTTTAAAAACACTGATGCCGGTATTTCCTACTAACTGCTCTTTGCGAGCTTAAATACTGGTCTGATTAGATTTCAGATTTCCGGGCTTTCCAAAAACTACCAAGTAATAGATCTAGATAACTATGACCCACCAAACCAGACATCCAAATTAGCAGAGATTCAGTTGTTTGTCTGATTTATTACGAAATGAAGAAGAAATTAACCAAGCTGGCAACAAAAAGGCTTTTTACTTAAGTTAATCGGAAATTTAAAAACACTGATGCCGGTATTTCCACCTAACTGCTCTTTGCGCTGGTTTTTCTAGACGTAAGGATGAATAAAACTCGGTTACAATCTTCATCGAGAGAAAAAAGTAATTGCAACTTACGTCATTAATTGCTAACAATTCATAATAAAATATAAAATGTTCGTTTTTATAATCATTATTACAAATGATAACGAGGATCAGGTAATTGGATAATTGCTTGTGATTATTACTCTACAGATCCGATTGGCATCTGGCATCTGTTTACGCTGTGAAGCATAAAAAATACATCAGCTTGATAAGAATTCTTAACGCCTAACATCTAACGTGTTCAAACTTACAAACGTGCTTTTTAAAACTAAACAATTAGTCATATATCATACAGCATAGATTTCCCCGTACATTTGTTCTTAAAATTCAAATGATAGACATATGTTGCTAGGTGATCGATAGGACGGTAGACTTGATCGCAATGTTGTCAAATCTGTGAAGACTGTGGATTGAGTCTATGAGCTTGTGTGATTGCCGAATATAATTATTTATGATACCGTTGCATAGGAAGTGCAAGGTCTACTTGATGCTATTTTGTTATATAAATGCATAACATCTCAAAAAATTTTATATCGATCGAAGCAAAATTGCGGCAGTTCGTGGTATTTAGGTGTTTATTAATCCAAACTGGTTTTCTATACCGAATCGGTCAGAAAAACACGTGATTACGAGTAGACTTCATCAGTTGTTTTACGGACTCCATTTCTGTGATTTCTGTTTTATCTCTACTCTATTCGCCTTGTCTGTCTTCTCCTGGTTGAACAGTTGGTGGTGAAACTTTAAAGCATTTTTGTGAGACTTATGATTTGTGAAGTCGGTATACCCTGTAGGTCAAAGTCTAATACACCAACTCTTTTGAAATGGCATGCGCTGGTTCAGCACATGAACCCTCAGGTATCCATATCAAGTTTTTGTTGGTTTTTCAATTATATTTGTTTTTACAGTAGCAACTATGTCGATTTTTTACCGGTTATTGTGTTTTAGGCTTCCGGGAGCTACAGAAATAGAAACAATTAAAGAACGAATAAATCACGATGTGATTATCTCGAAAAACCTCTCGTCTAATAAACCCATTTTGATTGTTTTGATACCGATGATCTAGTGGCGAGTGACAACATACACCGTAAAACTACTTTTTTTACGCGGCGCCTCCGGGGATTTACACGTTTGCCTTGACTGTTTCTGAAGAAGGCATAAATAAATGAAATTATCATATATTTATCCCTGCATCATAACTTATCCGACACATTTTAACCCCTTATGCACTGTTACAAAAGAAGTTGATTTCTAAAAAAAAATGTATTAAACGGAAATCGACATAATAAAATAATACAGTTTAACAGCTCACTTACTTATAAATTGTTTCCATTTACTGCAGTGCAAGCTAATCCAATTTCGGCGCACTAAGGCGTAAGCACCCATTGCGTACCGTGGGGCTATAGGGGGATACTTGGGAAAGGGGGAACGCCACACGGACTCCGGCGAGGGTACCTCCTCGTTCGACAGTCAGAGACCGTCTACCACCTACGGACAATCACAACATCCATAGCCAAGAGAAAAATGTCTCCTGTGACGGGACTCGAAGAGTCTACTACTGCGGCCACCGCTGCTGCCTATTCTTGTTTTGTTCAGAATAATACAACAGACCCAAAAAAATTTGTCCGGAACTATGTTCAGCCAGCTCACATATTATTTTTGTTTTCTTATTATTTACCGCATGCCTATAGAAGCTTTCATTTCTCTCCCTAGACAAAAAATGATACTGGAACAAAAACCTAGGTAAATAATACATGTGTGCATTCATGTGAAGCTTCATGTAGAGACTCGTCCACGAAGTACCATTCAATTTAAAATCCTATAAACACCCAACCTCGAGTACCTGTAAAAGTATCATTAAAGGAATCAATTTAATTCATTTTGTACCATATCAAAGTAAAAATCTAAAACCTTCAATCAGCAGAAGCGATGAACACTACTAACATTATTACTTTACCAGTTGTAACAATGGAGTATTAATTTTATTACAATTTTACGATTGGTAGCTCATCAGTTTAGCTTCAGGCGAAAACAATAAAAGTCAGACGAATGGGAAAATTTATAAGCGTACGTCAATCGGCATCAACATGTCATAAACATCGAACGGAAAATGGAACCCAAACATGCGAGACACGCGTTAGCTGTGGGTTGCGGAATTTGGTAATATTTTGACACTACCACCTGGGGACAGGCGATTTTGGCCTTCGGCAGGTGCCCAGCAAATTTTAACTTATATATTTCATTCCACATGTTTGTGCATCGTATAGAGTTGCTTTACAGTACTTTTAAAATGTCTTGCTAGCAGCACAGTTTTTATACTCGTATACAGGGTGTTTCAGTTTATTGTTGCATAACTTTAAGATTCGATAGAACTTTTAAAATTAATGCATAAATTCTATATAAACATGCGTCGAAACATGCGTAGCTTCCGAAATACGGGGTGTTTAAATTTACTTTCTAAAATGGTTTTTTTTTTTTAAATATCTCGAACAATATTTGATGTATAATAGTGAAAATTGGTATACAAGGGTTTTTTGGTACGACAAAACGAACCATGGGCATAGTTTTACTGTAGCCGCTAGAGGGCGCTCTCTACTGTACCTGTAGTGTATTAAAATGACCGACAATTTTTTGTTAGTGCAATTTTTTACTTTTTGAATAAAAAAAATGATTTTTCGCACTTTTCAACATAAAAAAGCTCTCTTGTGAATTTTCGTTATAGTTAGCCGTTTTTGAGATATTTCGATTTTTAAGGTTCGATGCATTTTTAATTATTTATGATAAAATAACGTTAAAAAGTCAGTATCTCGATAATTTTTAGAAGTAGGCTGTGCCTGCAAATATTTTTGAAATTGAAAGCAGAATAAGGTTAAACGTCAATTAGTTGACAGTTAGTTTTGTTGTCTGTTGAAACCTGAAACGTTTTTTTGCAATTGTGAATGCACGAAATTTAGTTTCTTTTACCTGTTTTTTTTTTGTAAGTTTTATAAAAATGCCATTTTTATTCTCCAATCAAGAGTTAGCGGATATTCATTTTGTGTATGGCTTTGTAAATGGAAACGCAGCAGAAGCAGCCAGAGAATACGCATGAAGATTTCCAAACAGACGACATCCAACTCGCTCAGTATTTGTAAGAGTGCATCGCCAAATAATTGAAAATGGTTTTGGAAATCTCCAAAGGGATCAAAACAGAAATGTTCGTCAGCGTAGATTTACCCGTATGATTCTGCGTGAGTTTGATAGAGATCTGACCACAAGTGTTAGGAGAGTTTCTGGTGCCTTAGGAATTTCAGCAAGCCATGTTCACCGTGTTCTTAGAAATGAACATAGACGTCCTTACCATTTGCAACCTGTGCAAAGACTACAGCCAGGGGACGGAGAACGAAGAATCACATTTTGTCAGTGGATTCTTGATAGAACTGATAATAATAGGGAGTTTTTAAGTAACGTTTTATGGACCGATGAGTCATGCTTCACTAGACGTGGAGTGGTAAATTTTCATAATCAACATATTTGGTCGCATGAAAATCCGCATGCAGTTCGGGAAAGAAATTTTCAGCATGAATTTAGTGGATTGGTATCTACCGTAATCAACTATTTGGACCCTACCTTTTGCCTACAAGGTTAAATGCTGCGACCTTCTTGGAATTTGTAAAGGCTGAACATGCAAATATGTGGGATGATGTTATGTTAGATTTAAGAAGATTGGCCTGGTTCCAGCTTGATGGTTGTCCTGCTCATTATTCGAGAATAGTTAGAAACTGGCTGGACGAAAATTATCCAGAAAGATGGATCGGCCATGGAGGACCAGTCGCCTGGCCTCCACGATCCCCTGACCTAAATCCATTAGAGTTCTTTGTGTGGGGATTTCTAAAAGAAAAAGTATACCAGACTCCCGTAACCACAAGAGATATGCTAATAGACAGAATCAGGAATGCATGTGATGAAATAATGCTATACCACGTTCGATCATTCGTAGATGTGAATTGTGTATTGAACAATTGGGTTTACATTTCGAGCAACTACTTTAGATTTTGTATGTTTGTCCTAACTATCAATAGTATTTTAGTTGTAAATAATTAATTTAATTTGTTAAAAATAATATTGGAAAATTAAACAAATTAATATTCTGTTTTTTTGTGTTTATTTGGAGTTAGGAATTATTGCTGTGTTTAAAAAGACAATCTAAAAGATCATCTTAATTAATTGTAATGCCCAAATCGAAAATGTAGAAAAAAATATTATTTTCCCACAAATAATTAAAAATGCATCGAACCTTAAAAATCGAAATATCTCAAAAACGGCTAACTATAACGAAAACTCACAAGAGAGCTTTTTTATGTTGAAAAATGCGAAGAATCAGTTTTTTTATTCAAAAAGAAAAAAATTTCACTAAGAAAATTTTTTCGGTAATTCCAATACACTACAGGTACAGTAGAGAGCGCCCTCTAGCGGCTACAGCAAAACTATGCCCATGGTTCGTTTTGTCGTACCAAAAAACCCTTGTATACCAATTTTCACTATTATACATCAAATATTGTTCGAAATATTTAAAAAAAAACTATTTTAGAAAGTAAATTTAAACACCCTGTATTTCGGAAGCCACGCATTTTTCGACCCATATTTATATAGACTTTATGCATTAATTTTAAAAGTTCTATTGAATCATAAAGTTATGCAACAATAAACTGAAACACTCTGTATACATATGTGTATGTATAATATTTTTCTATTGATATTTCCATACCCATTTCTAAGTTTTATTCATAATTGCATATACGTATGTTTTTGTATGGGTTCAGTTCAACTTCGCCCAAATTATATATTATTATTTCTATATTAACATATGAGCAAAGTATAGGGTTCCCTACATATTAATCGAAAAAAGTGTCAAGCATTGTAGAATGTAGACCAGCTGATAAACAGTTTGACACCGTCATCGATCTCCGAGGAATGCCAGCTCAGTGGCTCTAATAGCCAGCTAACGTTACACCAGGTCCGTAACTAGCAAGCTTACCTCACACCAAGGGGATATTTGCACTATTAGTTTCCTGGCTACTTGTCAATTTTAGGGTCGATATAAAATTAGTACCATCTACACCTAGCATGCAATCAAGAAAAAGACGTTCAAAGTTTGAACCTCTGATTCATGTGTACAGGTACGTCAAATAAAAATATGAGGTTCTAAGAAAACTATTGTATGTTATGAACAAAAAGCTTAACTAGAGAAAACGACACTGATTGTAACAACAACTTGTTGACCGTGTTTTTCCTCTTTAAATGTGAGTGTGTTCATGAGCGCATCAGGGGGTCAATCCTAGTCACCGAAACGAAAGAATACACGACCAGCAGGGGTTTTACGTATCTTGAAAAGTGACGTATTGCCTTAACGTCATTATACTGCAGCTATCAATGTTTGGCTCTGATGTGATGCAAATCTGCTTCAGAGTTGGTATTATCTGGAGGTCTAAACTGTATACTATAGCTAGAAGAAAAGGGCAGTGCATAAGTGCATAGAGATGATTTGTGGGCTAATAATCTGTGTTGATGATAATTCCATTGGTTTCTTGTCTCAAATACACTTACTTGAAATGTATGCAAAGCTAAAAATCAATCCGCTTTTCCTTATTCAACCTGAAAATTACGAGTTCATGCTGAATTTCAAAAAAAGAGAACGGTAAGTAAAGGAAATCCCTGGTGGGTGAAGTACATTAAAACTAACAGGTGAGAACATGTCTTACATACAGGTATATTTATAAAACGAAAAAAATTATTACATTTCACATTAATTTTCATCGTAAAGAAATTTATTATACTGTGTCATGTAGAAAATACAAAATATGTTATGCGTCATTCCTAATGCTTCTGGAATGTGGCTTAATTACACACAACGCGGACGCAGTGCTGATTTTCCGTAATGCTTCTCAATGTTTTTGAATACGCAAAGAAGATAGGTAAAATCGTAATGTATAACTTTGATCATAACCTCTCTTCAGAAAGGGCAACACAAATAACTAGTCTGGCACAACTAATAGATATATTTCATGGGCAGTATATTCAGTAATAATTTCCTCAAATAGCAAATACATACAGTAATGGACAACAATTAATATTGTTCTGTATTTCTTTTTTAACTTGTTTCATTAATACACCAACCTGTATACATAATTCGTTATAGCATATACATGAATACATTCATTAGACTCCCTTCATTAAAAAATTAATTGGAAAAACTGGAACTATGAAGGACAAAAATATATAGACAAAGCAAAACAATTATTGAAAAAAGAAGCAAAGTTCATTGAATTATAGAAAACCAACCATGTTTGTGTTAATATTTTGTAGCATGACCATTATTATCAATCACCGCCTAGCATCGTCTCGGTATAGATTGTAGAAGTTTCTTGATATAAGATTCATCAATCTGTCTCCACTTTTGCTCTAAAGTGGCAAAAAGTTTATCCTTGTTTGAATAATTTTTATCTCGTATTTGCTTATCTAAGTATTCCCATAGATTTTCAATGGGGTTTATATCTGGAGACTGTGAAGGCCATTTGAGAACTGGTATTTTTTCATCGAGAAAGAATTTCTTTGCGAGATTTGAAGTGTGCTTCGGGTCATTATCTTGCTGGATGATTGATCTTAAGAGCATATTGTCTTCCATGTAGGGTAACATGACATGCTTTAGTATGTCTGTGTATACAAACTTATCCATAATGCCATCTATTCTATGTAAAGGTCCCATCCCAAACCCCGAAAAGTATGTTGAGTAGTTTTTTGTGGCCACTATAATACCTCATGCACTTGCACAATCTCTGGTTCCAGCAGGATGGCTCAACATGCCACACCAGCCGTGAAACAATCGATCTTTTACACACTAAGTTTGGTTAGCGCATTATCAGCCGTTTTGGAGACATTCATTGGCCAGCCGGCAGCTGTGATTTGACGCTCATGGATTACTTCCTATGGAGTACTGTTGAAGACCGCTGTTACACTAACGATCCTCAAACAATTGATATTCTTAAGGAAAATATCTGTTGAGCTATTGATGAAATATACCACAAACTATCGAAAATGTGCTTCAAAATTGGGTTAAGAGGATGGACTGCCAGGCCAGCCGCGGCATCCATTTAACTGAAAGTGTTTTTCATAAATAATCGGAAGGTGTATTCTTTTGAATAAAGTATCGAGTATTGTATATTATTGAAGAGTGTCGTGTTAATACCGATTTAAAAAAGAAACGGATAGCCCAGCCTTTATAATCTGTACTGTATGATTCACTAAAGAAATAGATTCGAAAGAAGAAACCTGTTTCCTATTTGATCCAATCCTTTCGTGAACTTTGAGACCCCCTTTATAGTGGCGTCCCGGACACGATCCTAGTACGATCAATAGGCCCATATCTTCAAAACTTTTTTGTGACGGTCCTGTGCAATATACACACGAATATAAATCGATAATTTTATCTCTCTTCGATCTTAATTTAACGATTCTAATCGAGCTACCCCGAGCGTATCGCAGATCGACGTACCGTCGGACGGTGAGTTATCCTTCTATCGAAAGCCGAACGGCCAGCGCACGCTGATACCTCCTCTCCTCTGCTACAGTATTTATTTATTGCTTCTCCAATGTATTATGCTGGCGAACACTAATGTCCATCACTTTGAATGCGGAAATCGACCGTCCAGCATGTACACGGTGGTCCAATAACTAAGTACCTATAATAGCCAAAACCAAAACGACAGTCGGCTGTTTGGGTGTTCCAAGGTGAAGAAAAGCCAACAAAAGTCATCTGTTCTCGAAGTGTTTCGAAAAAGATGGTCGCGACATTAGTGTCAAACTGTTACTGCGGATTGGTACACCACCATTTGTTTGCCAAAAGTCATCGCCGAGCTTCGAAAAATCAACCCCGAAAGAAGAATCATCCTTCACCAAGACAATGCAAGCTCGCACACAGTCCAAAAAACAAGGCAGTATTTAACGGAAGAAAACGTGGAATTATTGGATCATCCTCCATATAGTCCCGTTCTAAGTCCTAACGATTTCTTTACTTTCCACTGCGTGGTCAAAGGTTCCAGTCACCAGAAGAAGCAGATGACGCATTCAAAAATGCCGTTTTGGATCTGCCAGCAAACGAGTGGAATAAGTGCTTCGAAAATTGGTTCGAGCGCATGCAGATGTGTATGTATGTAAGAGAGTGGTATCAGTAAAGTCTATGTAAATGCTGTGAAAGTCTTGTACAATACAACTAGTACCGTCAAAATTGGTAGAACCCTCTCAGATAAATTCCCTGTCACGAAAGGCTTAAGATAAGATTGCTCCCTCTCCCCGCTGCTCTTTAAAATCGAGTTACGAAAACTGCAGGAGGAATACAATAAGTGAGGTCTGACGATGAATAATATATGGAGAAGACTGAATATATGGTGGTAGGAACTGACGAAGCTGATGACCTAGATATTGGGAATGCCTTTGTCAAAAGTTGCAACACATTTAAATACTTAGGGATAACTTTAGCATCAAATGGGAAAAGCAACGCTGATGTAGCAAATAAAATAGCCCATGGAAGAAGAGCGATGCGTCAACTAAACTCGCTCGTATGGAGCGACAAAATAGCAAAAAGAAATAAAAAAGCTATGTATCGTTCAATTGTGGAAAGTATCAGCACTTACGGAGCAGAAACTTGGGAGCTAAATAAAAAAGAAAAGAACAGAATTCTGTCCCTTGAAATGTACTTCTGGAGAAGAAGCAGCCGACACTCAAAGCTAGACCATATACGTAATGAACGAGTAAGAGAAGAAATGGACGTGGATGGAACTACACTCGATACGATAGAGTCAAAGCGGCTAGCTTGGTACGGTCATCTAGAAAGAATGAACCATAAAAGATGGCCTAAAAGTATGGGAGTGGACCCCACCGGGAAGAAGAAAACGCGGCAGACCCCTCCGAAGCTGGAAGGACGATGTAACAGAAGCCAGAGGACTTCGAGAGGGCGACTGGTGGGACCGCGTCCTATGGAGGTTGAGAAGCGAAAAACGATGACAGTCGTAGCAAACTCACGTATATACATATACTAAGTGACATATAAATCCGAACACCCAGTTTAAATGGTTTTATTTCAATAAAAGTTGGTGAATGTATTTATCTTACTGTAAATAACAAGTGAAAAAATTTTCAGCCTTATCAGTTGGACATTTCGGTTATTATACTGCTTTTTTTTAATTCACTAACGCTCTAAAAATGAATATTTCAGCCGCAGTAAAGAATCAACGTTGGCGGATTTTGGTTCTTGACATCCTTTACGATCGGTTACGATGCCTAGAGTACGGAGACCTGTACGATTTCGTCAACTTAGTGAGTTTGATAGGGGCCGTATAGTGGGACTTCGGGAAGCTGGACTTTCTTTTCGGGCAATTGCAGTTAGAGTGCAAAGAAGTGTAGACACTGTGGTTAGGTGTTGTCAGGCATGGCTTCGAGAAGGCCGTACGCAAAGAGCAAGGGGCACTGGACGCCGCCGTAGAACGACAGACCGTGAAGATCGCCGCCTAAGATTATTGGCCTTAAGGGACCGTTTCTCCACTACCAGGTCCATTGCAAATAAATGGTTTGCAGAACACGGAAGACCTATTGGCATGCGAAGTGTTTACCGATGAATCAGAAGTTTTGGCTTGTTTCCATACCGGCCACACTGGGTCCTCCCTTTAACTCGAGAACACCGACGTAATCGCCTTGAGTGGTGCAGACAATGGTCACTCTGGGATCAGGAATGGAACAGTATTGTCTTTAGTGACGAGTCTCGATTTTGTTTAGGCATGCACGATGGTCGTGCCAGGGTTAGAAGGCGACGTGGTGAAAGGAGGAATCCACAGTTTTTTGTTGAAAGACATGTTTATCACACTGTTGGAGTTATGGTTTGGGGTGCTATAGCTTATGGTTCCAGGTCACCTTTAATCTTCATCAGAGGTAACATGAACGCGCAGCGTTATATCCACGAAGTTCTAGAACCCCATCTTTTACCCTATCTTGACACCCTGGCAGATCCAACTTCCCAACAAGATAATGCCCGACCACATGTTGCAAGACTCACAATAGACTTCTTTCAACATAATGATGTCACATTCTTACCATGGCCACCAAGATCTCCCGACTTATCCCCAATTGAGCACGTGTGGGATATGATGGGTAGAAGATTGCTCAATTGGCAACGTCCTCCTCAGACTCTACAAGCACTTCGAGAGGAGTTGGTGGTTGCCTGGAATGAGATACCACAGGAGGACATTGACCACCTGATCAGAAGCATGCCTAAGCGCGTTGGAGAATGCGTAGCACATCAGGGTGCGTCCACACATTATTAAAGGTCAAAGGGCTTTAAAGCAGTGCAATCATTTTGAAATTTTTATCATTTACTTATTATGCTTCATTAAGTACTTATACAAAATTTTATTAAAATAAAACCATTTAAACTGGGTGTTCGGATTTATGTATCACTGAGTATATATATATATATATATATAATTATATAATTATAGCGGTTCAATAATTTTATTGCCAGGTAGTGTTAAATAATATTCTTTCTTGTAACTTGCACTCCAGTGGTGGAGCTATGTGCTGCTTGTTTTGACAATATAGTGTGATTTTTTTTTTAATATCTTGTTTCATTAGGCTCTCTGTATACAGTTTATTAGGTTTCGTCGTTGCTGTTAGATTATTTTCTTTTGTGTGGTGGTCAAGCAAATCAAGTTACGACTAACGTCTCGGGAATTTGTGGCTTAATCCGTCTTAAGTCACTGGCGCTTTTAACCCCCTCTATTCTCCGCTTCATTGAGCTAGGGCCTAAATTTGCACGCCACTAGGCAGCTGTTTTGCATTGACTGACCCTTACATTTCATTTATAATGTTTTATTTATTTATTAATTTATTAATTGAATAAGAAAAGGAAAGAGGAATCACTCCACCATTTCCTCTTGTTTATAAAAAAGAAGCGGTCTTATGCCTGAACGTTACTTCTTGCATAACGCTTTGAACATCATGTTTTGACGAGACCGTTTTGTTATCACAAGGAGAGGTACTACAATCCTCAACAACCCATGTCTGGGTATAGCAGATCACTCATTCATTCACCAGTCGTCAGACAGTCTGCGCAATTCTCCAAAGGACGAAGGCATTCGTGAAAATACCAGCACGCACAGCCGTACGAACGTCATCGTTTCATTGAACGCGACCAGCTTCGGGTACCGCCTGGCCGTACCGTGGCACGCCGGTCGTAGATCCGCCAGTCAAAGTCCCTCTAACGTCCGTCTGTTTGTCCGTCATCGCATCGGTCGGCCGTTCGGGATTCAAGCGGGATTGCCGAATAAATCCCGGCTTGTATGTAGATGGAGATACGCCGAGGCAGCTATACGGCCAGCGCGTGTCCGGCTCTATCTACAGGGTGAACCACAGAACATATTACACTGAAGAACTGGAAGTTGTACGGTAAACCGTAGCACGGTTGACGTTTGTCAAATAGTTGCGTCGCCTACTTGCCTGGGGATCTGGAGAAACTGTCGTATAAATGCCGAGAATGCGCCTGGAATAAGGAGTGCCGGCGATGTGCCGGGATTTCGTTTGTTTTCTATATTACTTTTTGTTCTTCTTTCCTTCAACGTCTTCTACTTCCTATATGTTTTCTTCTTCATTCTTGGTACATAACTGAGACCAGGATTTGACCAGAACTCCATTCTGCAACCTCAGAAGATAACCTACTACATTGTTACCTAGCATCGCTTGAAACTTTTACGTTGTACCGCTTTTGCTGGCTTTCTGCTACATTCCTACATTTTACCATATGAGGACTGGTTAACACCATCAAGGGACCTCCAACAAGTTATTCCAGAGATTACAGGTCAGACTAAACTATAAGGTTTATGTAAGACTTCAGGTTTCTTGGACAGCTAAAATACAGAGTACCAGATTTGTTCGCTGTAAGATCATCCACTAGTTTAAGATCACTTTGTACACGCTTCACATCTCAATGCTCATACTTACCTAGCAGTAGACGCCATAGACATATCCGGGGCCCCCCTTCTTTCGTAAAACATCATTTGCCCAGTAAATTGTGTAATACGAGTATTAGACATGGCATATCTGAATGCAAGTGTTACGATTTGTTGCAGTCCTAGGAGGTAACATATAAGGTAACCGACCTCTCTTTTCGTGGAATTCTTATACATAGAATACGGCATTGACTCTTCAAGAAATATATATATATATATAGACAGTAATGGACAAAAGTATATAGACAAATTGTTTTATTAATACACCAACCTGTATACATGATTCCTTATAGCATAATACTCACTTATACATAAATAAATTCATTACACTCCCTTCAATAAAAAATTAATTGAAAAAAACTGGAACTATGAAGGACAAAAATATATAGACAAAGCAAAACAATTATAGAAAAAAGAAGCAAAGTTCATTGAATTAGATTGTAGAAGTTTCTTGATATGAGATTCATCAATCTGTATCCACTTTTGCTCTAAAGCGGCAAAAAGATTATCTTTGTTTGAATAATGTTTATCTCGTATTTGCTTATCTAAGTATTCCCATAGATTTTCAATGGGGTTTATATCGGGAGACTGTGAAGGTCATTTGAGAACTGGTATTTTTTCATCCAGAAAGAATTTCTTTGCGAGATTTGAAGTGTGCTTCGGGTCATTATCTTGCTAAAAGATTGATCTCAAGGGTCTTCCATATAGGGTAACATGTCATGCTTTAGTATGTCTGTGTATACAAACTGATCCATAAAGTCATCTATTCTATGTAAAGGTCCCATCCCAAACCCCGAAAAGCACCCCCAAACCATAACAGACCCGCCTCCATGTTTGACAGTGGGCAAAGTGTACTTGGGGTTCACTCTTTGTCCACTAGAACGTCTAACGTAATGAACACCATCTGATCCAAACATATTGAACTTGGATTCGTCACTGAAACATACCCTCTTCCAGTGACACATGCTTCAATCAAGATGCAACCGTGCAAATTTTAATCGGTCCTTACGATTTTTCCTGGGGATTAGCGGTTTCTTACTCGGGCGACGTGCAAATAACTTCAAATCATTAAATCTTCTACTTATAGTTTTCGTAAAAACACTGACAATTCCTTTTGTTTCGATTTCGGCTTTTATTCGTCTTGGGGGTTTTAAGCGGATCTTTGAACGAAATAACTTTTATTAATCTAACTGATCTAGCATTTAGTTTTCTAGGCCGACCACTTCTCTTAGAGGCTTCCAAGATACCTTTTTGTTTATATTTGTTCAATATTGCCCAAACTGCTTGACGCTTCAGATTCAAATTTTTGGCAATGTCGACTTGACGTTGACCATCTTTGTATAATTCAATGATCTTAGTTTTCACATCGAAAGAAATTTCTGGACCACGCGGCATGGTCTTAAAATCACTTGACTTATTCCACAATACTTGATGAACACAAACTAATCCTCTTCTGACAAAAAACTGTACTAAACTAATGTTGAAAAGAATTTGTCTACATATTTATGTCCCTCATAAAAAAGTGCTTATATTCAGTCTTGTATTGTGTTCATTGCAGATAATGTAAAAACAAGAAATTTAGTTTTTCTACTAATAACGCATTTGTTTATGTAGCAATGAAGTATGAATTCGTTTTCTAAAGGTATTTAGGTAAATATTCATATTTGTCTATATACTTTTGTCCACTACTGTATATATCGTTACAATCTGAACTTTGTAACTTCTTTCATTGTTTACAATTTCTCCAGACAATTTGACAGGTAGAAAATTTGACACCGTGGAACCACGGAACTCCATATAGAACTGGACTCCCTGACGCCACTACCTGGGAGTAGTCACGGCGATTGTGTAGTAGCAGATCTTTTTTTCAGTACATAAAAGATATTCATTAATCGTAAACTAGTTAGCGGCTGATCATCGTCGATCGCCGTCGTCCCTCACACCACCCCATAACAATTGAAGGATTATTTCGTGAATGTATAGTTACAAAATATCCCAAATATTTCTTTCAACAGTTTTGTTGGCTATAAGTTTCAGAATAATAAAATCTAATACTTATTATAATGTACAAAGTTTATTTATTTCCAACAAATAATGCTGTAAGCATTTGAGAACGGTATAAAAATTGTATTACTTGAAAATGTAGATAGATTTAACCCAAATACATGTACTGTGTTGCAAAACACAGGGGCCTCACTTCATTGAATTGCTTCGTAATAATTCTGAAACATCACAGAAAACACCAATGTTATTGATACAGTCTTTGAACATAAGCTGGTCACTTTTAATTAGTTCTCTGCCTGTTGGCCTAGGTGGGCAGAATTTTGCTTCATAAAGCTTACGGCTTTATGACTGTACTCTACCGATATTTAAACATGCGTGTTAATACGAAAAAACTTTTGTTCTTTATATAACGGTGCCAACTACAATCACTATAAAGAGGCTGATTCCAGAGATAACTATTTCATGTAATTTTAAATAGTCTACCAACTACATGATGCTGATATGTTTATTTCTCCTGAACTTCTACATCCCCCACAATAGTCACAATACATCTCACGTATAACATCACAGCTACTGATATTGTTGATCTATATCTTATACTAATTTTTAACGAAATCCCTGGATTTCAACCAAAACAAACGCCATATCTGATATTTTTACATCCAGATAAAAATAGAGAATCGCGGCAAGCATCAAGTGACTCGTTACCGGTAATGCAGTTTCCTTGATTTTGGCTGGTAAAGATTACCTTGGCGTTGCTAGTTCGCCCACAAGACACTTCACCCCCCTGACAAAGGCCATATTTGATATTTAAAATGTAATGATTACTCTAAGCTTTCATCATGTATCTTTCATTTAAATCATATGTTTTTCACAACTGATATTTTTGCACCTTCCTTATTAAAATACCCTATAACAAATTGTACCTCCCTGTAACCCGAGACATGTAACGTGATTGGTTGTCGTCCTAACAAGTGAACATCGGCATGCAGCTAACTGCCTGTGCGTGACACTATGTCGCCTGTTAGACGCTAGCTATTCGCTGAAAAAACGGCATTTCTACTTTTTGTGGAAAAATTTAAACGTCACGTCAATCTTCATGGTAACTTCCGATTAAACTGGATCATCTATTACCGCGCTGGTCAAGCACCTGTGAGATTTGCAGACTTTTCTCATGGGAGTCAAAAGCAGGCATGTTCTTTCTTCAGCTTAAGAAAACAGTCACTAGAGCTGTTTGAAGGTTAAACCAGAGGTTTAAATTTAATAGTCCACTAAAGAGGTTACTGTTGTTTGTGATCGTTGATATCTCCTGGGTTTGTTTTCTTACGTAGAATTGAAGTCTCCCTTGTAATAATATACACGGTGCCCCGTTCTAGGATTTCGAGGTCACAAAATGATGGTAACTCCGGCAATGACCTTGACTATGACCTTCAAGATCATTACAAGGTCAAGTGAATATATTCAACTGAACCCTCCTTCCCCACATTGGAATTGAAATGACGAGTAAGTTTTACGGCCAGACATCACCTTAGCGTTCAAGGTCATTTCAATGTCAATCAAGACATTGAAAACAAAAACAGTTTTCTCTAGCAACAATGTCCGACAGCACAGTTGTGGGGTTTGAGGGGATCACACACAGGTCAAGTCTAGATTTCTAAAGTGAACCTCACATTTTTATACTGGAAATGGAAAAAGCAAGAAATTTTGACCTCAAATTCAAGCTAAAATGTATTTGAAGTTTTACTTTACTCGATCGCAATTCAAAGGCATCGTGTGTGAAGTAAGGTTAAGACTACATTTGCCTCCAAACTGCAAAGAAGTTGTAGTACTAAAATGTGTAATCAAAGGAAGTGGCCTCTCAATTAAGTTGAACAGTTTATGTTCAATTATGTGCGCCTTCATGTGTGTTAATGCGAGGGAAGGTCAGGCAGTTAACCCGACTCCATGTTTTTGCCCCGAAAGTAAAAGCATGTCACCAATATCACTCATCATATTTCTATGGAAAATGCTCATTGAAATATGCAAACAACTGGTCAGTGATACATTGACTCACTAATCAACATATTTATAAAGATTGCGTCTCTAGTTCTCAAGTAATCAAGAATTGAACTAAAGTAGTCTGGTCAGTGGAACACTGACTCACTACCAATATAATTATCAGGTCTCTCTTTTGGGCACTTGTTTTAATGTTTCTCATGCCCAGTGGCATTGTTTGAAGCATCATCTAAAGCAATACCACATTCCCATATCACTTGCAAAGCGATCTGAAAAACAATGGCAATATTTTGGTGTCAAAGGTCATTTATTTGTTACAAAATTTTATACATAATTCTGTAAGAAAATCAAATGTGTGGTTGATTTTAGTTCTCAATACTTGACTCTTGTCTGTGACAGAAATAATCTCAATAAATTTTGTATTATATCATGCACATTCAGGTAAAAAAGACTATATTTCTGTCAACTTCGAACTGTAATTTGTCACGACGTCAAACATATATCCTAACCAAACTTTTTGTTGCAGTTTCCACAAGATATCTTCTTTTCAATTTTGTCATCATGACTTGTCATGGTTTTGCCGTACTCCTGCTGCCACGTATTACTCATCCCAAATCCAAACTCGATTTTCAAATGACGTCTCTTGCGGCCACTGTACAGTCAAAATGCGCAGTATGCCTCTGCTCACTTTCAGTATCAAATTATTTGTAATAAATTATAAAAAATATTGCACGCAACTTGTCCATATACTTCCTTAATAATATGCGAATATTTGAGGGTGTGAATCTACATGAAAAATTAATGTTAGTTTGCTTTACAAACTCCAAAAATGTTTCCTTACAAAAACTCGGGGTGTTTTAGGAAAAAAATGGAAATTAATTAATATTTTCAGAACCGCTTCAGATATTTCACTGATATCTAGTACGTAGTGAAAGTTAATAAAGTTGCATATTTTTCTATGCAAAAATAATTGTTAGCTTTAACAGTGGCGTGCGCAGGGTATTGACTTCGATATTTTTTAAGAAAAAAATGGTACGCCACTAATTTTCTGCCAAATATATATTATTTTTGAATTCCCCGTTCAATTTAAAACAAATGATCTCTCTTCAATTGTTTTCCTACGATGCGCCATTTTTGAGTAAAATAATAAAAACCGTTCCATTGCCCGAGAAAATTAATGTAATAATTTTTCATCATTTAGTTTTTACAATCTTGTTAAGAATGGTAAATTATTCAAATGCAGGCATTACTTCCCACTGATTTTCCAAGGCGTGTGACCTTTCGTCAGTGGTATCTTCAAAAAGTTACACAAAATCCGCAATTTGAATCAATGATTCTGTTCACGGACGAAGCTAATTTTTCTCGAAATGTCATTCAGATTTCCCACAATAATCATTTGTGGGCAGAAGAAAATCCCTATGCCGTAACCGAAATCCATTTCCATTCTTTGCTGCTTGATGATGATCTGTTCATAATAAGAAACAATATGTGGTACATGCATGATGGTGCACCAGCGCATTTCAGTGGATTGGCTGCGGTGGGCCCCAAGAATAGCCACCAAGGTCCCCAGACCTCAACAGTTTAGATTTTTTTGTGGAGCTATCTTACGACACTAGTGTACACAAGTACCATTTACACTGTAGAGGAATTAAGAGAAAGAATAGTTGCAGATTGTGATAGAATAAAAAATACTCCAGGGATATTTCAAGGAGTGCGCAATTCCATGTGGAGGGCGGAAGCATGCATACTAAATGAAGGGGGGCAATTTCAACAATCTTTTCGTTGGTTTTAATGTTATGTTTATGTTGTCAGTTGTTGTTGTTCATTACCCCTAATGTGTTTAATTTTTCCAATTAAATTAATATTAATTTTGCAAGTTAGACAATAGAACGGTTTTTATTTTTTACTCAAAAATGGCGCATCGAAAGAAAAAAGCAATTCAAGAAATAACATTTGTTTTAAATTGAATGGGGAATTCAAAAGTAATTTTTATTTGGCAGAAAACCATTGGCGTACCATTTTTTCTTAAAAACTATCGAAGTCAATACCCGTACGCACGCCACTGATACAGCTAAAAATCATTTTTGCATTGAAAAATATGCAACTTTATTAACTGTCACTATGTACTAAATATTAGTGAAATATCTGAAGCCGTTCTGAAATTATTAATTAATTTCCATTTTTTTCCTAAAACTGCAACACCCCGAGTTTTTGTAAGGAAACATTTTCGGACCATAGTTTATAAAGCAAACTAACATTAATTTTTCATGTAGGTTCACACAATTGAATATTCGTATATCATTAAGGAACACTCTGTATATGTAATCTACAGAATGATGTTTGAGGCTGTCCTTAATTTTGTACAAATTTTATCGTACGCTCAGCACACACTTTCATATTGTGACAGATAGAAGATAACGTAAAAAGATATCATGTTGGATGGAGATAAATACATAGATAACGTGGTGGTGGGATTTCGTCAAAATCCAATAACTTCAGTAAATTTTCAAAGTAGACTGATTTTAGGTTTCTAGACAAATTCTACCCCAAATATTCAAACCATTCTTCTCCAAAAATTTGCCGCTCACAAATTAAACAATGATTATTTACTGGATGAATAACAAATAAATTTGTTTTATCACATACCATACATTAGTTTTCTTTATTACAGAGTTAGTTAATATTTATTTAATTCAAGTCTAATTAAGCTCTTCCGAACGGCGTTATGATAAACAAGGCTTTATTCAAGGCTTGTATAACAAAAGTCTATGTTGTCAACAAAACATCTACTTAAACTACATATAACGATTTTTTACTAAGTATGTACTATGCGTGAAAATATTTTCAAAATAATTTTAATGAGTTTTATATCCATATCGAATAAATTGCCAATAACCTTAATAATTTTCATTAAAAAAAACAGTTAGGCCGACCAAAATTCTTATATAAGGCCAAAATGTTCCATATTTCATCAGAAATCTACAATTAAATTAAATCTATGTATTTACTTGAAAACTTTCATTTTGCTGTGAACTGATATACAATAAAGCAGGGAACCGCTTTAACAATTCTCCCCCGCGTCTAAGTTCTCAAGTTCGATAGATGTTTGTCATCGCATATCATAACTCCTAATTCTTAATAATTGGCCTTGCAAGGAGTTACGTTTCGCTTTGAACATTTTTTCCTTTGTCCTATCATATTTAATATATATAGGGCGCTGAAATAGTTATTTCCAGCCAAGACACTAAACCGATATAGGTATATTTTTTCTGTGTAGTGCCATGTTTATAGGACCTGTTCATGTCTTTTAAGGCATGGTTTCTGCTCTTTTGAATATGAGTTTTAAATATTGGCACTATTTTTTGACCTGCTCCGTATAATGAATTCAGACAAGTGGAAGTGCTTACGTGACTAATCACATAATTTTGTTGAGCGGTTTATTAAAGATCTCTTCTCAGGTCAAATTTAAATATTCAAGAAACTAAATTAAGTCACATTCATTGACTTCCTGTTCGCCCATTTACACTCCATATTCCATAACGTATTAATCAACCTTGGCCATGACGAATACATATACGCCTATGCTCGATAATAACACAGTATGCTGTGTAAAGAACAATTGTACGAGTAATTAGCCGCGAATTATACGAACTAATTGCGATCTTAATTGATGATGCTCAAGTATGGATGCATTAAGCCTCATATACACTGCTTGCTGTCCAATGAGTTAAATAAAGTTTCTGTACTGGCATAGGCTCCGTTCACAAAAAATAATTTTGAAAATTAATAGGTTCGTCGATGTTTCTTACCCTCGTTAGCAAATATGTATACGTACATTTATGTTAGAAAGAGTGCGCTGATGGCATCCGTGACCTCGTACTCGGGTTGCTAGGCAACGAGGTGCTTCTATCTCTTTCTAGCACACGTATTGCACGCTTCCCGCGACTCTCTCTGGTACACAGTACGACGTCAGTGATATTTGGTTGTCAGTGTGTACAATGCGTCCATCACTTCGCCACGTCGAAAATGAATTTGATATTGTTTGTCGACCTAAGCTCTTATAGTATTCGCTACGTGCGAAGTAATAGCGATAGCTACTGTGTATCTAACGAAGCTACAAAGTAATCGTAAACAGTGGTTGATTCGTGATCAACGCGTGATCGGTAGCCATGGCGCTCTGTCGGCCTCTTCCTGATTGGCTTGTAGCGACGAGCCTCCAGACAAAGTCGCACGGTTGCCACGCTCGGCGAGTTTTCGCCAGAGTGGTTGATCACATTCGCATGGATCACAAATCAATCTGTTGGTGCAATACGTGCAATAACTGTTGTAAAGGACATTATATAACAATAAATGGCATCACAAAGGTATATTCCAATTTGATCTGCAGCAAATTATGAACGGCATATACGGAGATGCGAAAACAAGCTCAAAAAGGTGAAGAAAATTTTTGTGCAATCTTTATAGTTAAATTTTTCCTAAGAGATAGCATCAGTGAGGGAATTTTTTTCTATTCGGCGATTTCTGACAATTTTCCCAATAAAACATGATCATTGTGACATTAAGCCTGGCAACGCTGCATAGTAGAGGGAACTCTCAGCGTCACGTTGATGGTTCGTCACCACGCACAGGATTGTAATCAGTTACGGATACCCGTTTATGAGCGCGAACGTTTTATGCACGTCTTGACTTGATTTTTCTTGCGGAAATTTAATATTAGTCTAAAATGTCTGACACAGATACAGCTGATGAAGTGGTTGAAATCAGCTTAACGCCACCCAGAAAAAGGGCTAAAAAGCTTCATCTTAGCGCAGGTGAAAAACAAATTATTCTAAATATCTACAAGAACCAGATGCAAGAGAATAGTGGATTGGCTATAGAAAATATCGTATGTAAGGTTGCTGAAATTTCTGGAGTAGGTCGATCAAGTGTTTACAAAATCTTGAAGGAATATAGACAAAATCACTCACTATCTGAGCCAAAAACATATCCAGCGAAAAAAAAAATCATCGACAAAATAGATGACTTTGACAAAAGTGCCATTAGAAGAAAAGTACATCACTTTTTCTTCAGGAATGAAATACCTACAATAGATAAAATATTGAAGCAAGTGAATGATGATGAGGACCTGCCAAATTTTAAAAGATCTACGTTCCATAAGCTGTTGAAAGAACTAGACTTTCGATTTTTGAAAAGAGGAATGAATAGTTTATTGATAGAAAAGGAGGAAATTGTTATCTGGAGGAGAGAATACCTAAATTAGGCAATTCCGCGTTGAAGGAAGAAAAATTTATTATTTAGACGAAACATGGGTGAACGCGGGGCATACGCAGGGAAAGGTTTGGGTAGACAGATCTGTGAGGTCCTCAAGGCAGGCTTTTTTAGATGGCCTTTCGACGGGATTGAAAAATCCTGCAGGTAAGTTTCGAAGTATATGAACTTTTTTGGATGCAGATAATTCATTTTCTGATCGAATCAATGATTTGGAAGCTCCGAACTCAGTTTTGCTATCTCATCCAAGTTTCTGAGTATTTCCTTCACCCAAAAACTAATCTAAGACCCTATCCTACACTAACCTAAAAAGAGTAAGTTACTTAATTTCGTTTAGTGCGCTCGCTGAGAAGTAAAATAACTAATTACTTTCAGGCAAGGGAAAACGCCTGATCATTTGCCACATAGGTAGCGTAGATGGATTTGTTCCAGAAGCATTGTGGGCATTTGAATCCAAAAAAACTGGAGACTATCACGAAGAAATGGATGGTAACTCATTTGAAAATTGGTTCAAAAAAATTTTGCCGACACTTGATGATAACGCAATTATTGTGATGGATAATGCCCCGTACCACTCCAGAAAATTGGAAAAATTCCAACAATGGCCACCAAAAAGGCAGACATTCAACAGTGGCTTGTCTCAAAGAAGATCGACTTCGACCAAACAATGGTCAAAGCTGAGCTGATAAATATAGTCAAGCGACATAAGTATAAATATGATTTAAAAATTGTTGACGAAATGGCCAAAAACCAAAATAAAACGATTCTCAGGCTGGCTCTATCACTGCGAACTGAATCCTATCGAGTTGATTTGGGCCGACATCAAGCAATACGTGGCGTCAAATAACAGCACTTTTAAGTTTTCTGACCTTAAAAAACTGTTTGATGTTGCTGTCGATAGAATTACGCCAGCAAAATGGAGAACATGTATTGACCATGTCCAAGAGAAGGTTGAAACCAAAATGTGGGATATGGACAATATCATTGACACCCAAGTTGAACCCCTTATAATTGACATCAACAATTCTGATGATTCAAGCTCCTCGGAATACAGCATATAAATCGATTGATACCATTAAGACTGGCAGTTTAACGGGCTTTTTGGCAAGACAGGTAAGTTCATTATAGACTGCAATCAATGTGTAAGTTTCTAGTTATTAATGTGGAAATTCCAAATTTATAATTACACAAAATTAGGGTTAATTTAGGAGTTCCAAAGCATAATAGTGCCATTTTGACCTTCTTCCTATTTCTCAAAAAAATTTGCTCTGCATTGTGAATAGAAGGTTGATTTGTAAATATTATTGGGTATATACGAGTATGTAAGTTAATAATAAAATATGAACAATTTCAATTGAGATGGTCCACAAGTTTTTTTCGTGTGCGTTTTAGTAACATTTTGCTGAAATGGTGAATACAGATTTTTTTGCACCGATTCCTAATGTCGAAATATGATTAGAAAGGCGTGGTATATTCCTGATAATTTACTATGCTTTTGATAGAATTTACAGCAACACATATCTTGTACGACATTTTTTGATAGATCAGTCACAATAGCTTGATACGGCCCTGTAGCGTCTCCTACGGTTAAGTTCTTGATCACATGCAATACGGGTGTATATGTTTGATTTTACTTTGTTTCTTCGATGGATACAGTTTAGCGGACTGAAATATTTATGTTCCAGGATATTAACGAAAATATCGTTTTTGCGTCGCGAAAACTTTGTTTTGACGTTCTTCGAATGTTGTCTTCTAGAATTAGTCGGTATGAAACCTGAAATATTATAGATATAGGTACCTATTCGATTTCAGCGATACAAGCTATAGTCTGGAATTGATTTATGGTGAATCCAGTGATGGGCGCATTGTATACATAATGTAAAATAGACCATTGTAAACACCTATATAATTGTAATTGTATACGTCTTGATATACGAGCCCCTTCCCACTTCAGTTGGCCCATTTAAAGATTTGTACCAAAATATGACTTATAAACTAAACATGACGAAACTATTTACTTCTAAAACAATTCATTATCTCAAAAACATTTTAGATACACTCTAGTCGTAAAAAATACATATTTGAAATCACTTAGACCTATAACTAATAGAACATCTGAACAAATAAACAATGTGCGAATAAATGCGCGAAGTTAACAAAGCAACGAGTCAAAGATTACCGTTGGGTAAAGTCACCTTTATTTTTTATTACGGCTGAAATTCTTTGGGGCATAGTGTTAACCAAGTTTTGGCAAAAATTTGGTGTAAAACAATCCCATATTTCTTGATGCTTTTGTCTCAGTTCGGTGATTGTACGAGCAGGATGTTGTCGTAGAACCTATTTCATCTCGTGCCACAAAGTTTCAATAGGTGACAGATCTGGACTGCTAGAAACCCATTTCAAAAGTGGTACATTTATTTAGGGTTTTTACTTCACTTTTTTTTATAAAAAAACTTACCTTGCAACTGCTAAATCCCAGTTTGTACGCCTCTCTATGAGTTGTGGACCTCGATATTCCGATTCCAACAGCATCACTCCACGGAGCACTTAATTTTAATAATTTGCACGCCTGTTTTTCACGATTATTATTCTTAATGCTCTTCGGTCGGCATTTGTGATATTACTTTTTTTCACATATCGTGGTTTAATATTTATTAATTGAATCAGTTACGTTATATCTTCTAACAATATTTCTCACACTGTACCGCGATAAGTCTAACAAAGTTGCAATTTCTGAGTTTGATTTCCCAGAATTAAAAAATTTAATCATCTTTAATCGAATTTTCTCACTAATAACCTTTCCTCTACCCATTTCGAAAACACAGGTGCGAGTAATAAAAACACTTGTCATGGCTTTTATTTTTCACAGCCACCTATGCGTTATAGACTTATTTTGCATTGAAATGAAAATAGGTTGATATGCTGTATTGCAACATGTGTTATTTTTATGCTGCAAATTTGATTAGGGAGTGATAAAGTTGGTGTTTTCTACTATATATTATCAAAATATTCATTGTTAATATTTTAAACCTGTAACACCCTGCTACATTTTTATTATTTGTGTTTTATAAGAAAAAAACTAAGATTTCAATAGTTGGGCCAACTGAAGTGGGAAGGGGCTCGTACATGTAGTCAATGTAAACAATACATTATACAATAGCAAATATTAGCTCGCATATATGCAGCGACCTGTGATTTTTGAATTATTAGAAAAATTAGAATACTTCAAAGTTGGCACTTTACACGTATAGATCTTAGAAAAATGAGTTTTTCTAGCAACATATCCACCAAATTCAAGATTATCAAGATCTTAGGCTCCGCCAAATAAATCAAACCTTAACAAAACCTAATCCGGTCCTGCACCTCGACCAGATCCAGCGTGAACACGTACTCAGTGCTCAATCCAGTCACCGACCGCGTTAGTAAACAAAACATTTACATATCAGTTCTAAAAAAACAACGCAATAATGGCACACTCATACAGTAATATCGGAGTTGCCCATATTATTTCAATTTACGATGAGTGTCTTCGAAATGCTACCGATGGTTCGCGAGTGCATGCAGATCGTTTTTTCAATCATTCGTGATTTCTTTTCTTGTTTGGAGAGAAATTAAATGTTTAGTGTATGAAACTGTGATGAACATAGTTGACGTACTACAGGTACAAATTTAGCAATCTGCTTAGCCACGTCGAGCAAAACTTGTGTTTTTGAATCTATCGCAGACAACTTTGAATAATTCTTACAAGTGACAGAGCTGTACTTGAAGTTTCTTTTCGATAAACGGTGAGTACTTTTTCATTTATTTTGTTTTTACTTTTTACACATTCGCTTCGTTATTACAAACGTAGTTGTTTCTGAAAAAAAAGTCTCAGCTTTCAGGACAAAGTTCTCGTTTTAAGTGAAATAGGAATATTTATAAAATAAAATACACTCTGGAAATGAAATCGACTCATATGAGTCATTTCATTCAGATTTGTCAGCATTTCGATTGACAAGTTAATCTCCATGAGATTTCAAGTGACAAGGAGAATAATTAAACAACTTTTTTGAACAAAATGAACCCTAATTCATTGATTTTCTTATGTTATTCTGTCCAGTGTCTACACCATTGTATACATTATAGACGCAGACAATCAATGTATATGGGTAAACGCCCATCACTAGATGAACCATAGAGTTGGGACTCTTTGTTAAAATTATCTGTGACACTTATAATTAAATCAATGCGACCTTCGCCTTTCATTTCAAATGAAAACCAGGGAATCATTACAAAGTACAATAAAAGTAGATAGCACACCTTCGCTAACTGCACATAATTATGCTTTTTAATTAGTTTGTTTTCTTCTCCATACCATGTCGCATAGTGTGAAAAATGAATGACAGTACGGTGTCTAAGGTGTTTTACGTAAGATTCTTCATCTGGCATCAAACTATGGGAATGGCTATAAGCGGTAAGATTGTTTTACGTCATTAATACGAGCCCCTTCCCACTTCACTTGGCCCAACTATTGAAATCTTGTTTTTTTTCTTATCAAACACAAATAATAAAAATGTAGCGGGGTGTTATAGGTTTGAAATATTAAAAATGAATATTTTGGTAATATATAGTAGAAAACACCAACTTTATCACTCCCTAATCAAATTTGCAGCATACAAATAACACATGTTGCGATTACAGCATACCAACCTATTTTCATTTCAATGCAAAATAAGTCTATAACGCATAGGTGACTGTGGAAAATAAAAGCCATGACAATTGTTTTTATTAATCACAGCTGTCAGAATACGTTTAAAATAGTTTTGGGAAGTTAAGGTTTTCAAAATGGGTAGAGGAAAGGTTATTAGTGAGAAAATTCGGTTACTGATAATTAAATTTTTTAATTATGGGAAATCAAACTCAGAAATTGCAACTTTGTTGAACTTATCGCGGTACTGTGTGAGAAATATTGTTAGAAGATATAACGTAACTGGTTCAGTTAATATTAAGCCACGATATGTGAAAAAAAGTAATATCACAAATGCCGACCGAAGAGCATTAAGAAGAATAATCGTGAAAAACAGGCGTGCCAATTATTTACAATTAAGTGCTCTGTGGAGTGACGCTGTTGGAAGGAGAATTTCGAGGTCCATAACTCATAGAGAGACCCACAACCTGGGATTTAGCACTTCCAAGGTAAGTTTTCTTATAAAAAAAAGTGAAGTAAAAACCCTAAAGCTGCACAACTTGTTTATAGGTCAAAGAAAAGCCACTATTAACTCCACTGCAAAAGAAAAATCGGCTTGGATAGGCTAAAGAACATAGACAATGGACACCTCCATAATGGTGTGCAATACAATGGAGTGATGAGGCCCGATTCGAAGTTTGTGTTGGTGACAGTCGCAGTAGGGTTATTCGCAAAAAATGAAGCATTCCATGTTGACTGTCTGAAGAGAAAAGTGAAATTTCCAGCATCCATTATGGTCTGGGGCAGTATGTCATCAAAAGGAGTAGGAAAACTTCATTTTATTGATGGATATGTGGATACAAACAAATATTTGGCAATTTTAGAAGAATCGCTTTTACCAGTGATGGAAGAATGTTTGACATCCGGCCAAGATTTTATGTTTCAGCAAGATGATGCAGCGTGTCATACCTCAAAAAAGGCTATAAAGCGCGAGATGAAAAAGGTTCTACGACAACATCTTGCTCGTGCAATCACCGAACTGAGACAAAAGCTTCAAGAAATATGGGATTATTTTACACCAAATTTTTGCCAAAACTTGGTTAACACTATGCCCCAAAGAATTTCAGCCGTAATAAAAAATAAAGGTGATGTTACCCAATGGTAATCTTTCAATTGTTGCTTTGTTAACTTCGCGAATTTATTCGCACATTGTTTATTTGTTCAGATGTTCTATTAGTTATAGGTCTAAGTGATTTCAAATATGTATTTTTTTGAGACAATAAGTTCTTTTAGAAATAAATAGTTTCGTCATGTTTAGTTTATAAAGGCATATTTTGGTACAAATCTTGAAGTGGACCAACTGAAGTGGGAGGTGGCTCTTAGAACATTTCATGAAATATTAACACATCCTAACAACTTTTCATGGAGCGCTTATCGTTAGACGCATACTCGTATTCAACACGTTTAGCAGCATTGATCAAGAGTCTCCATAGGCGGAAGGTTTTTATAGATGTTGCAGTCAAAACTCCACTTCCACTTTTGAGTCCTTTATTTTTCTTTTTTCTAAAAAATAACGGACTTTAACTGATGCTAGCGTGCGAAAGTGCTTTTGCCTGATTTGGGATTCAAACTATCGATTAAAAATCATAATAAGTTGAGATAGGTACTAAAAATACCGGATAAATCATCAGAAGTCAATCCAACTATTTTTTATGTGTAAAGCTCAAGTTTTTTGTCCATATAAAAATTAATTGAAATCGTCCGAGATCTGTAAACAATAAACATAAATCAATTATTTTCGTAGGTAGAACATTTTACATATATATTGTAATGTGTGGAGGATAGATAAAACCCTTTCATTTAATATCTATATCATAGGATTTGACTATGGAAATTATATATCGTCATTATGCGGTGGTTCAGTTACTCTCTTAACCTGTTATGAGTTTCGATCGACAGTCTGAACCTCACATCAGGCAAAACTACTTTTGACCAAGAACATCGGCCAAAAGCACTTTTGACCGCAAAAATCGGTCAAAAATGCAAGAGCATCGGTCAAAAACACTGTTGACCGTTAGAATCATCCAAAACTGCTTTTGACACGTTATGACTTTGGCCTGCAACATATCAATAGTTTCCGGAAAATATTTCCTGGTCAAATTGGCTGAAATATTAGCAGGTTGTTTCCTATTTGTATCATGTTTTCTAGAACACAAGGCTCTAAAATCGTTAGTTTTCGAGTTAAGTGTAACGAATTCGATTATTTTAGAAACAAAGCGATGTGTTTTATTTGAACTACGCAAAAAATTTTATTGAATGCCTTAAACATGAAAAAATTTCAGATAACTCTGGCTCAAATATTACCTCAAGCCAAATAAATCCATGCAGAATGAACAAAATTGGAAATCAGTTGGTTATTCATAAACTACAGCCTGTTTTTTTTGCAGGTAAGTGAAGATAAGATTCAAGACTGCTTCAAAACCGTAAGTATGAATCGTGCTCTATGCTTATTTTCGTCCAGATGCGGTTTTTACCTGGATTGTTTATTTTTTTGGTGGGATATGTTGATCAATGATTAAACCAAAAGCTGACTGAAATAACATTAAACCATCTGTTCTTGGTTTCTATTCTCCGCCAGGTACTTAAGTCCATATTTCTATCTTTAATTCCAAGCATATACAAAGTAGCCTCCTCTCACGGTGGGTAGTAATGTAATGGTTGAAGTATCATCCAGCACAGCCTGCGGGTGCTTTTTTCGAAGACAAATTGAGACAGAAGATGTACACGCACCAGCCATCAGTCGCGGGCTCAAGGCCTCCGCAGCAATTCCCGCAGCCACTTGTTTTTCCTTTAGCAAATACAATTATTTCGTCATTTTTTGACGACAGACCTGCTCGAGAAACGCGAACAATTGTACCAGCCGGCGCCACAGAACTTAACGCTGACTAGAATTCCAAGCTAATTTCTTGAACAATATTAATTTCTGTTCATATGACTCCTAGGTCTCTAGAGAAGAATAAAAAGGTATTCTCGATAAGTATCACATGTAGTACCTACGTTAAAAATCAGTAGAAGTCAGTTAGTTGACATCAAAGCTTTCCATCACAATGTGTTCGAGAGCAAAATTCTGCCAGTGCTCTTTAAATAGCCAATGCCCAAGGCTGTGTTTATAACATGTCAAGTGTATCGTAAAGATGTTTTATTATCAGGAAATTGGTAATCTCGGTAAGGTTACCCACCTGTTAGATATGATATCACACATACCCAAACATTTGCGTCGATGATTCTAGCAACACTGGCTACTCATCAACACACGACATCAACCACTTTACCTGAGAGTGGTTCGCCCCAAATACAGCGATGTGCCGCACCAAATCAATTGCTGCTTCAGACGCATTATTACTAATAGACCTTAAGATAGTAGTTATGAGCTGTGAAATAATCAATGGACTTTCACCCATATTCTGCTAACTAATCTATTTTCATTACCTCTTGTATATAGGCGTATAAGGGTTTTCATAGCAGTCTAATAGAAATATAGCAGGACATACGGAAGTTGACTGAAATCCTATACTTGCATGGCGCATATTTTTTTTCAAACCATACAATATACTTTCCGCTGATATTCATGGCTCTTACGCCGAGGTACAGGTCCATTTATTTGTCTAGAGTTGCGTAGGAAGTACATTATTGTGCGGAGGTAGATGAGAAATCCATCTATGGTTTACTAATCTCATCATTATCATCTCGTACGATGAAAATGACAGAAGATCCCTACGCCTCTGACTCATAAATAGTCGACGTCCAGCGCAATACACAGATAGATACCGCATTACCATAAGGGTCAACGCATCTAGCAGTCGGGATACTAAATATTGACAGAGCAGATCAACAATGTATTTCTATGCATACCTGTATATGAATAAATAGATATGGTTAAAATTGACATGTTTGCTTTTCGTCTCTGTAACCATAACCAACCGCAGACAGCGCTATTTCGTGTGCAACTAATTTGTACCGTATAGGCATAGTAGTCTTGGGGACAGATGATCGTAAAAGCAAACAAGTGGGGATGGTCTTTTGAAAAACTTAAAATACTATACAGTACAAAGTACAATACTTTACACAATGTTTAAGTATGTTTTGTGGACTATTGAGGTAGCTTGCTGATTAGGAACTGGCATCTCTGTATTACATCCTGCACTCTGGCAAAAATAAATCAGATGAAGCAAGACCGTATTCATAAATGTTTCTACCAAACACATGATTTGCTTCCCATATACATATTTTAAATGATGAGAAGAAACTGCGTTGTCCTTTCCAGTAGCTGTAATTTTACCTCTATCAATCTTTTTATAGGCTAAGAATTAGTTTTCTACACATGACCTCCTCACTCTGTACAAACTCCAGATAAGACCTAGCCTCGAGTACTGCTCACATTTTTGGGATGCTGTCATCCCGAGTACATTACCCATACTCGATACCGTCAGCAATCTAGCTCTCTTCTGCCGCTACGCGAACCGGCTTTGCTTCTTAGAGGTCTTTTAGAATATGTCGCCGCGCGATGTGCCTGCCAGACAGACCCTGCTGACTTTGAGTCCCCACCCTAGCCGTGTTGAACTTCGTCCATACAGCACTGACCGATACGACCGCTCCTTTGCCCCGAGAGTGTCGAGATTGTCGAACAATCTACAAGAGGGCGCTTTTTACAGTTCTCCTAACCTTGGGCAGTTCAAAAGTCGCCTACGCAGCTGCTTCGGTGTAAAAAAGATATGAATTAAAGCGTTGTTGGATGTAATAAATATACTAAGGGACATATAAATCCGAACACCTAGTTTAAATGGTTTTATTTTAATAAAATTTTGTATAAGTACTTAATGAAGCACAATAAGTAAATGATAAAAATTTCAAAATGATTGCACTGCTTTAAAGCCTTTAATAATGTGTGGATGCACCCTGATGTGCTACGCATTCTCCAACGCGCCTAGGCATGCTTCTGATCAGGTGGTCAATGTCCTCCTGTGGTATCTCATTCCAGGCAACCACCAACTCCTCTCGAAGTGCTTCTAGAGTCTGAGGAGGACGTTGCAAATTGAGCAATCTCCTACCCATCATATCCAACATGTACTCAATTGGGGATAAGTCGGGAGATCTTGGTGGCCATGGTAACAATGTGACATCATTATGTTGAAAGAAGTCTATTGTGACTCTTGCAACATGTGGTCGGGCATTATCTTGTTGGAAAGTTGTATCTGCCAGGGTGTCAAGATAGGGTAAAAGATGGGGTTCTAGAACTTCGTGGATATAACGCTGCGCGTTCATGTTACCTCTGATGAAGATTAAAGGTGACCTGGAACCATAAGCTATAGCACCCCAAACCATAACTCCAACAGTGTGATGAACATGTCTTTCAACAAAAAACTGTGGATTCCTCCATTCACCACGTCGCCTTCTAACCCTGGCACGACCATCGTGCATGCCTAAACAAAATCGAGACTCGTCACTAAAGACAATACTGTTCCATTCCTGATCCCAGAGTGACCGTTGTCTGCACCACTCAAGGCGATCACGTCGGTGTTCTCGAGTTAAAGGGAGGACCCAGTGTGGCCGGTATGAAAACAAGCCAAAACTTCTCATTCGTCGGTAAACACTTCGTATGCCAATAGGTCTTCCGTGTTCTGCAAACCATTCATTTGCAATGGACCTGGTAGTGGAGAAACGGTCCCTTAAGGCCAATAATCTTAGGCGGCGATCTTCACGGTCTGTTGTTCTACGGCGGCGTCCAGTGCCCCTTGCTCTTTGCGTACGGCCTTCTCGAAGCCATGCCTTACAACACCTAACCACAGTGTCTACACTTCTTTTCACTCTAACTGCAATTGCCCGAAAAGAAAGTCCAGCTTCCCGAAGTCCCACTATACGGCCCCTATCAAACTCACTAAGTTGACGAAATCGTACAGGTCTCCGTACTCGAGGCATCGTAACCGATCGTAAAGGATGTCAAGAACCAAAATCCGCCAACGTTGATTCTTTACTGCGGCTGAAATATTCATTTTTAGAGCGTTAGTGAATTAAAAAAAAGCAGTATAAACACCGGAATGTCCAACTGATAAGGCTGAAAATTTTTTCACTTGTTATTTACAGTAAGATAAATACATTCACCAACTTTTATTAAAATAAACCCATTTAAACTGGGTGTTCGGATTTATATGTCACTTAGTATATGTAGCGAACAAGGAAAACAATAAAATACGATTCTGTCTACAAACCTGGTGACTGTCAGAATTGTACGTCACTTGCCGATATGGGATAATGTAAGTGTTACTAGATCAGCTGTTATTTGCTGTTAAGTTTGACGAAATGAAGTAGATATCGTAAGGGACTCGTGTACAGAGTAAATTTTTTTGATGTATGAAGGGGCGGGGGGCAAAGTCAACCTTTCTATTCAATTACATACATGGGGCTCATTTCTACTCAATCTACTCGATGCCACTTTTTATAAAACCTCTTGTAAAAACGGTGTTCTGGTTTCGACCCCCTAGTGGGTAGCTGATCTGTGGCCGCGTCATTCTGTGCAAGCTGCGAGTCGCGTCGTCGCGTTCTAGTGACTAAACAGGTGTTAAAACGGGCAACAATTGCATCGTATCCGCTCGCTGATTCGTGTTTGCGCACCGCATCGATAACGACGATTTAATGGTACAGTCATCATGGACACAAAGAATGACTAACCCTCCACGCTTCTATCAGTTAGATATTTCCGAAGTCGACGCCATATGATTGAAAAAATCGACCATGCAATTTCATATGAGGAAGAGGTCTACCTTTTGAAAAAAAAATTATTTTTGTGTATACACGCGTACACGGTGTTGCTTGATGATCGGTCGTGATTTTGTTAGGTTTTGGCAGTGTCTTTGTTTGCAGTGTCCCTGGTCCACTGACGTCTCGGGAGGCAGTCTCGCTAATAATATTGACAAAAAAATATACGCCATCAATCTAAAAAATATATTTTTGTTTCGGGTTAAGCAGCTAATGATACAACTTTTTTGTCTCTCTTATTATTATTGAGGACAGACCTATAAAATAGGATAATTGGTACTGAGAGATTCATAACTTAGAGACAAAAGCTGTGATGAATTATGCCTATATTTTTTTCTATTTATTGCCCTCCTTTCATATAGTTTAGCCCATTTAACATATTTCATCCGTCGTTCCCGTACGTGAAAATTTCGCACGATTACGTAAAGTTGTTGGGCGACCAATCATCCGAAACATGGAAGAAGCGCGATGGTAACATGATACAAATAGTATGCAGTGCTGCCATACGTTGTTGTTTTCTCAGGTCGTATCGAATCTTTTACAAAATAGATGTTATAATTGATAATTATCATAAATAAAAATACCAACACAAGGAAAACCATAATGTAGAGGACAATTTCAATCTGCAATGATACCACATTGACTGCACCACATCATCGATGCAATTTTTTTGTGTGATCTGTCGGGTCGAAAAAACTGCTTTGATTGATCAAGCATTACGGCGCTACTATTGACGTAGACAACTAAAAAATGCCGGCCTGGGAAAATGAACTATTCTTAGAGGTGGTCCAAAAACATCACACTGTCGCCTCGCTTTTTGTATTCTTCGCCGTTTTTTTTCTCTGTTTGGTGTTTACGGATCAACTACATAGGCGTAGATGAACACCAACCTTGCATTTTTGGTCAAGTGGGAGAGCTACTGAAACTTCAATAACGGGATTTCGGAAATGGTCTCCAGCTCCCAATAGGTAAAAATGCATTTCTTGAAGTCAGAATAGATTTTTGACATATTTGAAATTCGTACATGCAAATCGTCTGTGTTTGCCGACAGGGGAATCAGTCAATTTAAACTATACAGGGTGTTAGGGAAATAATATTCGTAACTTCAAGAGATGATTTTTTGCATTATTCTAAGCTAAAAAGTTCATTATAACTTATGTCCGAAAATCAATCGTTTTCGAGAAAAGTTAGTCGTAAATAATTAAATTTTCTCAAGCATTTGGCAACGTTGTAACGCAACCGCGATACGAGCGCACGACGACCGCAACTGATTCATCGAATTGTTTACGTTTGTATGATATTTTTGTTGAAGTATTGAATACTTTTGCACAATTTTTTGTGGCTAATATTTTTTATTTGATAACAGTACAGTACGTTTACTTAAAAACATGACAGAACCTACCGGTACGTGGCGATACACACCACCAATTCCCACGATTATCAGTCACTTATTTGAAACGATGGGGTGCACGAAAAAAGAAAAAAACAACATCCGTAAATCGCATAAAGTTACAATTAAATGTATTAGTAATCACAACAACACGCGATGATAATATGTACATGCAGTGCAGGCGGTGTACGACGTTGCCAGTTGTGTGAGCGATTTTGTTTGTCTGTTTTTCTTCGGAAAATTGTATTTAATAAGCAAGAAAATTATTTTGTTCTGACACAGTTAATAAATAAATAGATGTATTGATACATTTTACGCTATTAGGCATATGGATTTAAATTATTAAAGTGCAAAATTAATTTATTTCATGACTAAAAAGAAATAAGTTCAGCATTTTTTTGCTCCTAAACGGTTGATTTTCGGACATAGGTTATAATGAACTTTTTTGCTTAGAATAATGCAAGGAATCAGCTCTTAAAATTACGAATATTATTTTCCCAACACCCTGTATAAGATTAGTCTTATTTTCTATGAATACGAATTACTTACTCATAACGAACTTTAAAACTAGGTATCACATGACCCTCTATTACATTTGAAAATCTTTGCAAGATAGAGCTGAGCCGTCATTAAAAAATTTTGAACTGTCACGCTAAAACATAGTACTTATGCATAATTTTCACCCATTCAAATAATTAATCCAATTTTTGACCCCAATTAAGGGGACATCACGATACCTCCGTGTGACAGACAGCCTGCGCCACCGAGTGTCAGCAGACTCGCTCAGTTACGCGCTGCCAGAATACACCCTTCATCTCTGGTCAGCCACGATTAAACCGCTCAGCTACCGCTTGTCCGAATGTCAGCTGTATTCTGGTGGCACAGACCGTCTATTACGAAGTGGTATCGATCAGCCAAACTCAGTGAAAGCGAATACCTTTGAGACCAAGTGTAAATATAGCGACAAAAACAAACATCCGCGCATCTGATACCGGTTCCTCTTTTGTCATGTTTATTGAAACTGAAAGTGAAAATACGCGATGGGGAATAATAAGAGAAGGAAGGCCGCGAAGAATAATAAGAAGAGTCTGATGCAATCGAACGGATTCGAGATGGGAGAGAATGAATACGCATATTCACAGACATCCAGTTACTTATTGGCAACTGGCTCCTACTATAACCGACCCAAGGATTTGTAGGCTATTTGTGCTAACGTAATTTTAATCAGAAAAGCTTATTTCTTTTTCATATCTAGAGAAATGAAAAGTTGTCGGAGTGTCCCTGGAATTTTATTTGTAAGATAAGCCTTGTACCAGCTATTCATGAGGACAGTAGAAAAGTATAATACGTTTGCAATTATTTTTATCTGCGCAACCCTTTCAAATACATTACCCATTTAACGTTAGAGATATTGCCGAACCGCTGTCAAACTTCCCTTTCCTGGCAAACCGCCATTCATTCATTCATTCATTCGTCATTTGGCCGCTATATCTAGAAGATCATCAAGGTCATTTGACGGTCAAGTTGATTTTTTTTAAATAGATGCCCCCATTTTCACCCCGTAAATGAAAAGAACGGAAAAGTTTACGTTCAAATATGGTCTTAACTATTCTTAAATTTTGACTTTAGAAGGCCATGGTCAAGTTCAAACCCAGGTACGGTGATATAACTTTAAAACCAGTAGTCGTATAGGTCATTATTTCCATGACTTTCTTCCGGATATCCAATGGTGACCTCAAGGATGACCTTAATCATGATGACCTCACGGTCAAGTGAAGGTCAAGTCGATTTTTGTAACCATGAAGGAATAGTGAAGGGAGTTTATCTGGGGATCACACAGTTTTCTGATTTATCAAGAAATTATAGTGAACTTGTGTTTAACCTTGATGGTCAAGTTCCAAAACTGGTCAAAGACATATTCGAACATAAAATTTTTCCTTTTTTCCATTTCCGCAGTTAAAGAGTATTAATAAAAAAATCGACTTGACTTTCAAATAATGGTCATGGTCGAAGTATAATCCAAGATCGCCATTTTTCTACCATACTTTGTTCACAAATTAAGGTGGGGTTCCGGAACTTTTCAAACACCCGGTATAAGGGATTCAGCAGCAATAGTTTTGTATCATCTCCTTTTTTCGTTATCACGATTTAATTAGGGGGAGAAATGTAACACCCCTGCGAAGGATGGGGGTAAATAAAGGCGAGTTTTCAGTAGTGACAAAAATATATCAACTATTACGTTAACCTATGTATCGTTATCGAAAATAGTAATGGAGCTGATTTCTTTTTCTACGAATCTAAAGAAAAACTACACAAAACACTTTCCAAAGGGAATCAATATGACTCTGACAAAACAAGTTATTTTTACAAAAACCAGGGACATACAATTTTTTGAAAAAGCTAAAGACAATAAGCTGGATCTGGACCAGATTTGTACATGTTTAATCTATCTTAAAATGTTGCTCATTCTTATGTTTAAAAATTGAAAAGAAGAAAAACGATTCAAGAATTCAATTTCCTTCATTTTATATTTGGATGAACTAAAAGAAATGGTTTCACTAGAAAGTATTATGAGATATTGATAAAACACTTCATCTCATTCCATGGTATTCATTCTGTGGATAGTATTCGCTTGCGTCCATCTCTAGCAGTCCAAACGCATTCGCCGGTTAATTTAAATACGAGATTTCGTCGTTAATTCTGAATTGCAACCAATTACCGGCCTAAATTACGATAATTGTCCAAGTCCTTCGCCATGTTCGGAGGCAGGCGTCAGGAATGTCGGGATTCGAGGGATTTTCTGATTTTACAGCACGGCCGGCGGACCAGTGGAATGCACTTCGAAATATCCTAATGAAACAAAAAATCTGAAACAACTTACACCACTTCCATTTGTTTTTCTTCGGACATGGAAATATGTGTTTGTCCTGTCTCAAGCAGAAAGGCTCGATAGTCCGAAATTGACGATAAATCCGATAGAAGAAAATGTCCAAATAGACCGAGCTATATCTAATATGAATAGGATTTTCTCCATAATCTTGTTTCACTCGATTGACAGTTAAAAAACAAAAATTTGTAATAACAATACTCTGAGATTTTTTTTGATATCTAAAGAATATTTAGGAGAATTGGCAACATAAAATTTTCATTTTTACTTCCTATGTCAAAACTGGCAAGGAAATATTGTAATCGCAAAAAAATCGTAATTAATTATGATTTTTGGATATTATGTACATCACAAAAAAACCATGTCACTCATTTCTGTCGGTTTGCCTGTCTATCGCTTTGACCGCTAATTTCATAGCTGCCCTGTAACTTGAGTACCTACCGCTCGGATTTTGATTAAATTTTCACATAAGGTTAATATACTAAGTGACATATAAATCCGGACACCCAGTTTAAATGGTTTTATTTTAATAAAATTTTGTATAAGTACTTAATGAAGCATAATAAGTAAATGATAAAAATTTCAAAATGATTGCACTGCTTTAAAGTCCTTTGACCTTTAATAATGTGTGGATGCACCCTGATGTGCTACGCATTCTCCAACGCGCCTAGGCATGCTTCTGATCAGGTGGTCAATGTCCTCCTGTGGTATCTCATTCCAGGCAACCACCAACTCCTCTCGAAGTGCTTCTAGAGTCTGCGGAGAACGTTGCAAATTGAGCAATCTCCTACCCATCATATCCCACACGTGATCAATTGGGGATAAGTCGGGAGATCTTGGTGGCCATGGTAACAATGTGACATCATTATGTTGAAAGAAGTCTATTGTGACTCTTGCAAGATGTGGTCGGGCATTATCTTGTTGGAAAGTTGGATCTGCCAGGGTGTCAAGATAGGGTAAAAGATGGGGTTCTAGAACTTCGTGGATATAACGCTGCGCGTTCATGTTACCTCTGATGAAGATTAAGGGTGACCTGGAACCATAAGCTATAGCACCCCAAACCATAACTCCAACAGTGTGATGAACATGTCTTTCAACAAAAAACTGTGGATTCCTCCTTTCACCACGTCGCCTTCTAACCCTGGCACGACCATCGTGCATGCCTAAACAAAATCGAGACTCGTCACTAAAGACAATACTGTTCCAGTCCTGATCCCAGAGTGACCGTTGTCTGCACCACTCAAGGCGATTACGTCGGTGTTCTCGAGTTAAAGGGAGGACCCAGTGTGGCCGGTATGAAAACAAGTCAAACCTTCTCATTCGTCGGTAAACACTTGGCATGCCAATAGGTCTTCCGTGTTCTGCAAACCATTCATTCGCAATGGACCTGGTAGTGGAGAAACGGTCCCTTAAGGCCAATAATCTTAGGCGGCGATCTTCACGGTCTGTTGTTCTACGGCGGCGTCCAGTGCCCCTTGCTCTTTGCGTACGGCCTTCTCGAAGCCATGCTTGACAACACCTAACCACAGTGTCTACACTTCTTTGCACTCTAACTGCAATTGCCCGAAAAGAAAGTCCAGCTTCCCGAAGTCCTACTATACGGCCCCTATCAAACTCACTAAGTTGACGAAATCGTACAGGTCTCCGTACTCTAGGCATCGTAACCGATCGTAAAGGATGTCAAGAACCAAAATCCACCAACGTTGATTCTTTACTGCGGCTGAAATATTCATTTTTAGTGGGTTAGTGAATTAAAAAAAAGCAGTATAAAAACCGGAATGTCCAACTGATAAGGCGGAAAATTTTTTCACTTGTTATTTACAGTAAGATAAATACATTCACCAACTTTTATTAAAATAAAACAATTTAAACTGGGTGATCGGATTTATATGTCACTTAGTATACTATGCCTAGTATGGAAAAGCTTTGTAGTTTTTGAAAATCAGTCTAATTGTGGTGGAACTATGGGCAAAAACACGAAAAAAATAAATATCCCTCAATCTTACAGAGGCTCCTGATAATTTTTTTAAATTTTTTTGCAGTGGTTGAAACTTGGGGGTTGTAGGGTTATAAATTTAACGTCTGTAGTATTAGTCTAAGCTCCTGATATCGGTAACAACGGGAAAATTAAATGATAAAGGTCCGCTGTATAATGTAGGTACTCAATTCGAAATAACTTGGCAACCGCTGGTGTTGCGTGCACGGCACGATGCTGCATTGTCGTGGAGGCCACCGCCGACTGTGCTCTAGCTAACAAAATCCTGTGGTGGTGTCGTCACTGACACACGATACAAATATTTATATATGTTAGCAATATTTGGATATTAGGAGTACGAACCACTTTAGCGTTCCGCGATAATTTTGTTAATGATGACTTAACTGTTTTTATATCTACACATATATTTTTCTGAACTTTATGAACCTTAGATTTCACCTTTATTTTGTGTTACTTCGTCTACGATCTACGTTCTCTGAATATATAGTCAAGTAGATTGACTAAGTACTTATGACGCATTAATATACAACAGTCCCGGACTGACAAACCGAGTTGAATTCTGCCATCGTTTAGGTAGCCATTTGCTTTATTTAGTTTGATATGCGGTGGTAGAAGATTCCTCGTATCTAAGTGAAAATATCTAATCACGGTTCGATTTAGCCTTTTGAAACGATTTGACTCAACCATTGTCTTTGAAACCCTCAGCGAAGGCGTAGGAAGTATAGAGGCAGCCTACTTGATGCCATTTTAGGTATATCAGTTGCGGAGGTGCCAGTGTGGCGGAATTTTCACAGCCGCATCAGCATCAGCTTCCTATGATTGAAAATTCAAATCACCCTGTCAGGCTTGGCGGCTGCTTGCCTGTTATGTCTTGAAAGGAACAAAACATACGCTGACATAAAAACGTAATATATTCTGGCCGATTAACTCAGTAAATCAGCAAAATCCTGATGCTCATAAACATAATAAATGGATAAATGCACTTTCTTCGATCATGTTTTTGTAACAACGTACTGGCTTCCTCTTAGCTTTTCAAAGAGGCATAACGAGTGACAGGATCTACTTACGCATACCCGGAGCAACAATTACAGTAACGGATGACACATACAGGGTGGTCTAGTTCTCATGTAAAGAAAATAGAGACCAGTTTTAGTAGCAGTTACCGGAATGCAGAACGGAAAAAAGTGAAGGTTAGAGAACAGGAATATCTCGCATATCCTTTAAATCAAAACTAATGACCAACTAACTTGAAACTTCACTTAGACTTTAGATTTTCGGGTGCACATGATAGATAATCTCAAATGTTATCGTAGGTTGAAATTCAGGTCATATCTAGACAAAATGGCACGTGTTTAGCCGTTGTTTGTTTATTGATATTAAGTAATTCGGGGACCGAAATCTGTGGAACTAGATATCTCAGATAATTATAAATTTCAAATACAACTCAGTCTTGTAGACTTCATATAGATACAGCGATTTTCAAAAAGGTCCCCTCCTCATTTTTTGAATACAGGAATGATGAGAATGACTCATAAATATACTAAGTGGCATATAAATCCGAACACCCAGTTTAAATGGTTTTATTTTAATAAAATTTTGTATAAGTACTTAATGAAGCATAATAAGTAAATGATAAAAATTTCAAAATGATTGCACTGCTTTAAAGCCCTTTGACCTTTAATAATGTGTGGATGCACCCTGATGTGCTACGCATTCTCCAACACGCCTAGGCATGCTTCTGATCAGGTGGTCAATGTCCTCCTGTGGTATCTCATTCCAGGCAACCACCAACTCCTCTCGAAGTGCCTCTAGAGTCTGAGGAGGACGTTGCAAATTGAGCAATCTCGTACCCATCATATCCCACACGTGCTCAATTGGGGATAAGTCGGGAGATCTTGGTGGCCATGGTAACAATGTGACATCATTATGTTGAAAGAAGTCTATTGTGACTCTTGCAACATGTGGTCGGGCATTATCTTGTTGGAAAGTTGGATCTGCCAGGGTGTCAAGATAGGGTAAAAGATGGGGTTCTAGAACTTCGTGGATATAACGCTGCGCGTTCATGTTACCTCTGATGAAGATTAAAGGTGACCTGGAACCATAAGCTATAGCACCCCAAACCATAACTCCAACAGTGTGATGAACATGTCTTTCAACAAAAAACTGTGGATTCCTCCTTTCACCACGTCGCCTTCTAACCCTGGCACGACCATCGTGCATGCCTAAACAAAATCGAGACTCGTCACTAAAGACAATACTGTTCCATTCCTGAGCTCAGAGTGACCGTTGTCTGCACCACTCAAGGCGATTACGTCGGTGTTCTCGAGTTAAAGGGAGGACCCAGTGTGGCCGGTATGAAAAAAAGCCAAAACTTCTCATTTGTCGGTAAACACTTCGCATGCCAATAGGTCTTTCATGTTCTGCAAACCATTCATTTGCAATGGACCTGGTAGTGGAGAAACGGTCCCTTAAGGCCAATAATCTTAGGCGGCGATCTTCACGGTCTGTTGTTCTACGGCGGCGTCCAGTGCCCCTTGCTCTTTGCGTACGGCCTCCTCGAAGCCATGCCTGACAACACCTAACCACAGTATCTACACTTCTTTGCACTCTAACTGCAATTGCCCGAAAAGAAAGTCCAGCATCCCGAAGTCCCACTATACGGCCCCTATCAAACTCACTAAGTTGACGAAATCGTACAGGTCTCCGTACTCTAGGCATCGTAACCGATCGTAAAGGATGTCAAGAACCAAAATCCGCCAACGTTGATTCTTTACTGCGGCTGAAATATTCATTTTTAGAGCGTTAGTGAATTAAAAAACAAGCAGTATAAAAACCGGAATGTCCAACTGATAAGGCTGAAAATTTTTCCACTTGTTATTTACAGTAAGATAAATACATTCACCAACTTTTATTAAAATAAAACCATTTAAACTGGGTGTTCGGATTTATATGTCACTTAGTATACTATATTTTAGCGTAAAAGTAGCAGTTAAAGAGTTCAAAATAGCGGCTGATCCCAAATCGGAATACTTTAATAGAATAACGGTCACACGGTACCTTATTTAATGTAAAATTGCTAACTTTCGAGATGGCGGAATAGCGAGAATAGAATATAATATTTATGAATCATTTCATTAGCTCAAATTTTACATTGCTATATTGACTTGTTCAAAAAGTAACTGGGTGGGGCAGGGGACGAAAATCCAGTCACGGAACTTCATCCCCGTTCAACCATCATTATAAATCGTTTTCAATGTCCTCATCTGTAACATCTTGTAGATGTTTTCAACACTAGACAATTAAAAAGTGCATATAAAAAGTAACATTTGTTAGACCTAGCTTGTTACGAGTATACGTAGTCATGCCATAAGTTCTGTCCCTCGTTTTCAAACAAGTGTAGAAATGTTAATACTTGTCCGATTGTTTACATTGTGGTGTCAGTTGATTAAGCGCTTTTCGGGTAATTACATATACCTCAGTTTGTATTGATCTCTCGAAGCATAACGATGGAGTGGGGCAAGGCAGACAACCGTATTGCAGTGATAGCTTTACATAAGTGTAATCACAGTGCTAGTCAGATTTTTGAACTCTTACGCGGCCTTCAAATATCGCGTAAATTTGTGTCTAGGACCATTCAGCGGTACAATGAGACGTCCTCTGTTGATGACAGGCCAAGAAGCGGAAGACCTCGTCAAGTAAGGACTCCAGCAGCCATCAAAGCCGTAAAAGCCAGGATTCAAAGGAATCCACTCCGGAAGCAGAAGATCCTATCCAGGGAAATGAAGATTCCTGTCCGGACGATGTCGCGCATCATTAAACAAGACCTAGGGCTAGGGGCTTACCGGAGACGTACGGGCCAGCGACTTACGGCCACCTTGCGACACATCAGGGCGACAAGATCCAAGAAGCTCTTGGAGAGGTACGCAGCTGGGGGATTCCGAAAGATTTTGTTCACGGATGAGAAAATCTTCACCATAGAAGAAAAATTCAACCGACAAAATGACAAAGTGTATGCAAGGAGTTCACAGGAAGCTTCGGAGATGATTCCGAGAGTTGAGAGAGGCCACCACCCTGCGTCAGTCATGGTTTGGTGGGGGGTGTCCTACGAAGGGGTCACTCAGCTCCATTTCTGTAAACAGGGCGTGAAAACAAAAGCGGCAAACTATCAGAGCGACATACTGGATCCTATCGTCAAGCCTTTAAGTGGTACATTGTTTGCCAACCAACACTGGGTCTACCAGCAGGATTCCGCCCCCGCTCACAAGGCTAAGAGTACGCAGCGCTGGCTGGAAAGCAATGTGCCAGAGTTCATTGCTGCGGAAGATTGGCCCTCAGGGAGTCCGGACCTCAATCCTTTAGACTACAAGTTGTGGGACCTGCTAGAGCAGTTGGCCTGCTCCAAAGCCCACCGTAATATCGAGTCCCTGAAAGCGGATTTGATCCGATCAGCGGCAGCTATTCCTTTGGAAGCTGTGCGTGCAGTGATAGATGAGTGGCCCGCGAAATTGAAGCAGTGTGTGAAGGCCAAGGGGGAACATTTTGAATAAAACTGTTTGATTATGAATTCTAAAAATGTTGTCGAATAAATAATATCTTTCATATAAATATATCTTATCTTGTTTCATTTTTATCATGAGATTATCATGGGACAGAACTTATGGCACGACTATGTATATTCACGTTCCATGACAATATTTTAGCATTTAAGTTTGATTATATTTGAGGTGTATATAAGAAGCTGAAAACTATTAATACTTAATTTTTTTGACATACTTTTTTATTAATTTATTGAATGACATTGGTTAAGTCTAGACTTTTAAGGCTATTTAATAGCCCAATTGCTACTGACACAGATTACTACTATAGACAAAAGACTATCAAAAATCGGGTACGTTAAATTGGTAGAATTTCCATCACTGTCACTGTTATTCTAACAATAATTTGAAAAACGAATATCAAGCAAATTATACATGTCTGCTGTGCCTTTCAGTGATTTTTTTCATGAAACTATCAATGATAAAAAGTATTATTCAATAGAAATTTGTAATTAATATATATTAATAATAAATCTGAAAATTAACCCGTTAAAATCATCCGCAGTTATATTTGGACCAAAAATCAAAAAAAGTCAGGCAAAACCATTACTATCATTGCGCATTTTAGATCAACCGATCCCTTTAAAAAATGAGTGCAAGAATTTAGGACTCTGGATTGATTCTGATTTGAGGTTTGAAAAACACGTTATTCAACTGTGCCGAACATCATTCGGTGTCTTGAAGCAATTATTTCCTCATAGGAAAAGTATGAATACTGGTCTCAAGCCGAAGTTGTGCGAAACCTTAATATGGTCTAGAATTCACTACTGTGACTGTATTTATGGGCCTGCACTAAGATTGATTGAGATAAGGAGACTTCAAACTATTCAAAATGCGTGTCTCAGATTTGCTTGTGGAGTGAGAAAATTTGAGACAGTGTCACATAAATATCGTGAGCTGGGTGTTCAAAAAATAGAAGAGCTACAAAAAATGCATGTATTGACCTTGACCCATAAGGTAATCACAACACAAGCCCCTCCATATCTATCAACCAAATTTATCAGATACTCAGATGTTAATCAACTGAACACAAAGAATAAGCATATTTTGGTTATCCCGAGACATTCAACATCTCTATTTAAAAGGTCGTACGTATATACCGCTATCAAGCTATACAACGCGTTGCCTACCGAGTTCACTCACTACTCTATAAAGAATTTCAAAAAAAGATTGAAGAATTTTATCTCTGATTCCATTGCCCAGTAAGTAGACCATTGCCATGAATAAGGACTCGTTACAGGTTTTTTTTTCAACTCTTGTTTTCATTGGGATTAGAAAATATACATAAATATTTGTTGGGTTAAGTTGAAAAACGCTTTTTAGCGACACTTCGCCTTTTTATACTTTGTATAAATAAAGCCGGATTATTATTATATTATTATTATTAATATGTGAAAACGCATTTTCTATAAACCATACAATTTCAGGTAGTATCTTCAAAATTTGGCTCCTAGGGAGAACTTGCCACCTTCCGCTCTCAAAAGCTTTTGGGGGTAGGGTCATACATTCCTACATTATCTGTTGTAGCTTTTTTGCGTTTAAATGAATTTCGGTAGCACATGTGTATGCGTGTATTGGCCCTTATGCGAAACATTTCTGCGGGTGCCTACGGTAACTGGTAGGATAGTTGTCAAGTAGTTGGTGACACCAAGATCAAAGGGGCCTGCACTCATTGTCGCATCTATGTGGGTGACATTTGCACTACTGATACAGAGTACTACCAGAGGCGACACTGTCAAAAATCAGGTTCTATCAACGCCAACTTGAGTTCTATGCATTTGGTGGGATTCCTGTTGCTGTGACATTTAGGGGTTATCTGTGAAATGTTTTGACACGTGACCACAAAACAGTTTTATCAATACAAACCAATTATCTAGCCTAAATGCATTTGGAGAAATAATAAACACAAATTCCTTCATTCTGTAGCTTGACATATGACATTCGTGACGTAAGGCTGATAACCCGACACAACCCCTAGGTAAAAATGGACATAAGCAGTAAATGTGGTAAACAGTTGGGGACACGAAGATCAAATATTAATATTTTGGCCTCCGATGAAGCTATTTTTACTCTAATGGGATAACCAATCTTCATAATACACACATTTGGTCCTTTGAGAATCCTCACGCAGTAGTCCACACACACTTCCAATATCGTTTATTCTTTAAACGTGTGGGCAGGTATTGTCGACGAACATCTAATAGGACCGTTCATATTGCCAGATCAGATGGATGGTCACCAGTATTTGGAATTTCTTCGGAATGATTTGCCGGTCCTTCTTGAAGATCTGTCATTGGCGGTCCAAGCACGGATGTGGTTTCTGCACGATGGGGCACCTCTGCATTTTCGTTTAGAAGCTAATGATTATTTGAATCACGTATATCAGATACGCTGGATCGGAAGGGGTGGACCAATTGAATGGCCTCCACTGTCTCCCGATCCAAATCCTCTGAACTTATTTTTATGGGGATACTTGAAAAACAGTTCAGAATATTGGAGAATTGCGTGACAGAATCACAGTGACTGCCGATAATTTTAGCCTTCAGGCACAGCAGGAAGGAGGTGTATTTGAATTAGTGCGCCGAAATTGGATTAGACGCGCCCAAGCTCGCATTGCAGTCACAGTTATGTGGCTGAAGTTTGTCGGATAAGTTGTGAAACAGCCTGTATACAGAGTGACACTCGAGACATACATGTGTCGATAAAATACTGCCACGAATAGCCGCTTCTTGTCACAATTAAAATATTTCTCACCTTTTCCCGTTTTGTTCACTCAAAACCCCACAAAACTTACTTCTGGCTCTAGAGCTCTTCGCGAAACATAGCGAAAGATCTAGAGATAAACAAAAATCGCAGCTATCTCCCAACAAACCTAACCTACAGTTGGCAACATATGACGGAGCTCAAACTGTCTTGACTCCGTCCCATGACACCGTCTGTATATCCAAAAGAGCTTAACACGCCCCTCTAGATAATATCTCGATGGACCGTGCTTTGGGTAAACTATAACACCCTGTATTTGAATTTCCAGCCTGGAAATTACTTCCAAGGGGACATCGGACCGCTAAGTTGGCGATCGGCTGAGATCGCGCTTAGGAAAATATGCGAAAACCATTAAATCTTATTATGTCATAAATATCTGAACGGCTGACGTTAGACCATTAATATATATTTGTTGTTTTAAATGTTGGCCGCAGAGCAATCGCTGTAGCGCTGCAGCGCTCCGGCCATATAAAAGTGAGATTAAGTTTACTGTGCCTTCCATATAATTCACCAGGGCTTCTTGTTGCATTATTTTCTGGTTTAATTGGGTTTTTCTGCCACCCAAGGCTTTTACCCGCGCGTATCTCTCACACATTATCTCTCTAGACTATCCCTCTGTACATCTGTCTGGTGAGTTTTATGAAAGAAGAGATAATAGTCCAAGCATGTGAAGCCTTCGAATGACCACCCCTGATTCTACATGATCAAATGTTGGACAACTTAGTGTTAATGGTAAATAAATAATAGACGATACTGTCTCAATTCAGATAGCTTGCCTTCCGTCCTGTTCGGGATTATCATTCTTAGCACTTTCGATCACAACACCTTTATACCAGGTGATTTGAAAAGTTTCTCGACTATACATGAAAAAAAATACGCCTCTGTACTCCCACGCTACGCTGTAATGAGTTCGTAACGGATTATGTTTTGACTCATCCAAAAAAAAAGAAGTTTGAGATATTTTTTTTTGTTTTCTTCTTCGCCGCCACTGAACCGATTTTCAAAAACTAAAAAGTTTTTGTATCCTTAACATTTTGTAAAAATTTCATCCAAATCCAACTTCTCCAGTTATAGGCGGTTATAAGAGCGGATAGACCGACACACAGTCAGACGGAAATGAGTGACATGGTTTTTCGTGATCTACATGTCATATAACATCCAATAAACATAGTATATCATTTTCGAAAGTTTTCGCAAGTACAATACTTTCCCGCCAGTTGGCGTGGGAAGTAAAATATTAGTTGATATCTGAAAATTCGTTAATTCTTCAATATAATTGGTGAGGATGGATTTTCAAGTTATAATGACACATGTTTGCCATTGCGCTCTCTGAGCAGATGCATTGTCCTGATGGAAGATATACAGGGTGTTTCAGTTTATTGTTGCATAACTTTAAGATTCGATAGAACTTTTAAGATTAATGCATAAAGTCTATATAAACATGGGTCGAAAAATGCGTGGCTTCCGAAATACAGGGTGTTTAAATTTACTTTCTAAAATAGTTTTTTTTACATATTTCGAACAATATTTGATGTATAACAGTGAAAATTAGTATACAAGGGTTTTTTGGTACGACGAACCATGGGCATAGTTTTACTGTAGCCGCTAGAGGGCGCTCTCTACTGTACCTGTAGTATATTAAAAATTTTTCTTAGTGCAATTTTTTGCTTTTTGAATAAAAAACTGATTCTTTGCACTTTTCAACATAAAAAAGTTCTTCTGTGAGTTGGGCATTACAAGTAATTAAGATGATCGTTTAGATTGTGTTTTTAAACACAGCAATAATTCCTAACTCCAAATAAACACAAAAAAACAGAATATTAATTTGTTTAATTTTCCAATATTATTTTTAACAAATTAAATTAATTATTTACAACTAAAATGCTATTGGATAGTTAGGACAAACATACAAAATCTAAAGTAGTTGCTCGAAATGTAAACCCAATTGTTCAATACACAATTCACATCTACGAATGATCGAACGTGGTATAGCATTATTCAAATAAGGCCTTATTTCATCACATGCATTCCCGATTCTGTCTATTAGCATATCTCTTGTGGTTACGGGAGTCTGGTACACTTTTTCTTTTAGAAATCCCCACACAAAGAAATCTAATAGATTTGGGTCAGGGGATCGTGGAGTCCAGGCGACTGGTCCTCCATGGCCGATCCATCTTTCTGGATAATTTTCGTCCAGCCAGTTTCTAACTAATCTGGAATAGGAGCAGGACAACCATCAAGCTGGAACCAGGCCAATCTTCTTAAATCTAACATAACATCATCCCACATATTTGCATGTTCAGCCTTTAAAAATTCCAAGAAGGTCGCAGCATTCAACGTTCACACTAAATTCATGCTGAAAATTTCTTTCCCGAACTGCATGCGGATTTTCATGCAACCAAATGTGTTGATTATGAAAATTTACCACTCCACATCTAGTGAAGCATGACTCATCGGTCCATAAAACGTTACTTAAAAACTTCCTATTATTATCAGTTCTATCAAGAATCCAGTGACAAAATGTGATTCTTCGTTCTCCGTCCCCTGGCTGTAGTCCTTGCTCAGGTTGCAAATGGTAAGGACGTCTATGGTCATTTCTAAGAACACGGTGAACATGGCTTGCTGAAATTCCCAAGGCACCAGAAACTCTCCTAACACTTGTGGTCGGATCTCTATCAAACTCACGCAGAATCATACGGGTAAATCTGCGCTGACGAACATTTATGTTTTGATCCCTTTGGAGATTTCCAAAGCCATTTTCAATTATTTGGCGATGCACTCTTACAAATACTGAGCGAGTTGGATGTCGTCTGTTTGGAAATCTTCGTGCGTATTCTCTGGGTGCTTCTGCTGCGTTTCCATTTACAAAGCCATACACAAAATGAATATCCGCTAACTCTTGATTGGAGAATAAAAATGCCATTTTTATAAAACTTACAAAAAAAAAACAGGTAAAAGAAACTAAATTTCGTACATTCACAATTTCAAAAAAACGTTTCAGATTTCAACAGACAACAAAACTAACTGTCAACTGATTGACGTTTAACCTTATTCTGCTTTCAATGTCAAAAATGTTTGCAGGCACAGCCTACTTCTAAAAATTATCGAGATACTGACTTTTTAACGTTATTTTATCATAAATAATTAAAAATGCATCGAACCTTAAAAATCAAAATATCTTAAAAACGGCTAACTATAACGAAAATTCACAAGAGAGCTTTTTTATGTTGAAAAGTGCTAAGAATCATTTTTTTTATTCAAAAAGCAAAAAATTGCACTAAGAAAAATTTTTAATACACTACAGGTACAGTAGAGAGCGCCCTCTAGCGGCTACAGTAAAGCTATGGTTCGTTTTGTCGTACCAAAAAACCCTTGTATACCAATTTTCACTGTTATACATCAAATATTGTTCGAAATATTTAACTATTTTAAAAAGTAAATTTAAACACCCTGTATTTCGGAAGCCACGCATTTTTCGACCCATGTTTATATAGACTTTATGCATTAATTTTAAAAGTTATATCGAATCTTAAAGTTATGCAACAATAAACTGAAACACCCTGTATAATTATATATATAACTGGAAACCAAGGAATCAATTTCTTCAGTTGCTCATGAATCCAAGTTACGGTTTTGCTCTTTTAGATAACTCCTCAGTAATGACTCTATAAAAAACAAACACGGTCGGCAAACTGACAAATTATCGGTTCATTATTCATTTATTCATTCATTGTGTTGCAGTTCTGAGGTCGGCACCTCATAAAGAAAGTGCAAATGGAAAGCATCACAGTGAATCGTCACCTTTTGCACAAAAGGTATTAGTTTATGTAAGGGGCTTTCATTTACATAAACTCTGACATTTCTCTGGGACATAAATCAATCAGTGACAAAATATCTAGCAACGTTTCACAGCATCGGAGAAATGACGCTTCTTCTGTTACATTTATTAATTCGTATATTTTATTTTTTTTGTAACGTTTTTGTCTAAAGGCGGCTACAGACATGTGAAGTTTGTCAACTTTCAAACAGCAAATGTTTGATATTTGGCAAATATCTCAGTCACACACAATATGAAAATACAAAAATATTTGTTATTTATCATACATCAAATATTTCCCATCAATTGTCGGTAAATAAGTAGAAATCAAAGGAGACACATATTTGAGATTGTGTGTAGTTGTTTCAGATACACACATGCTCCGTATTTAAATATTGATATCGCAGTGCTTAGCAAGTGTGCCCGTGTTCGAGATGGAGTGGACAAATGAACTAGTGCTGGAGTTTTTAGAATTGTACGAATAGGAACCTACAATATGGAATGCTTCGCATATTCAACATAAAAATCGGAACGACGTATATGATGCATGGTTACGGATAAAGAATAAATTAAGCACGCCTTGTTCTATATCTGACTTAAAGAAGGAAAAGAAGTCACTAATGTCATCATTTCGAACATGCTTGAATAAAGTAAAAGAAAGTAGTAAAAGTGGAGCAGGTGCCAGTGATATTTATAAACCCACTTGGTTTGCCTTTGAAACAATGGCACGTTTTTTGAGGAATAAGGACGAACCAAAGGGAACAATAAATTCAGAGGTTAGTAGAACCGTTTATTTATTTTTTATTTCCTATAGTTTTTCAAATAAGGGCTACTTATGCCCGACACTGTGTACAAATTTCAAGATTTAACAATAATTGTTTTGCCAATCAATCCGACCTTCTCCCATGAAATATTCAGCAAATTCATTCCGAATAATTTTTGCTTCCATACTTGCTTTTCTTGGTACCTTCTTAAAAGGTAACAGTGATGCTATCTTGATCACGACGCCAGAAACCTGGTTCGATATTTCCTTCTTCTCCAGCATCAAACATTCCCGGAGGTGAATATTGTGACCGTGAAGTTTTACTGTTTCTCAAAAAATTATGCAGCACGACACAAGTCATAGTAATAATTGTCGCTTTTTTTGCCTCAAGTAGCATTGGTTTTCGTAAGACTCGAAATACAGAGGACAATACTCCAAAAACATTCTCTACTACACGTCGCGCCCGTGATAGACGATAGTTAAAAATCCTCTCTTTACTGCCCTTTGTGTGCAGTCCAGGAAACGGCTTCAGCATACACGTGCTTAAAGGAAATGCATCATCACCTATGAAGACATATGGCATCCGGGAGTTGGTACCGTTAAAGAATTCATCCAAAGGAAAATTTAACTTATTACCTTCCATTTTGGTAAACAACTGAGTATTCCGAAATACTGCTCCATCGCTAAGCCTGCCTTGCCAACCACAATCTGCATATATGAAGCAGTAATTTGCATCAACCAAAGCCATTAGTACGACACTAAAATAATTCTTATAATTGTAATATTCGGATCCGCTGTTAATAGGAGACTGTATAGTTATGTCCTTTCCGTCTAAGGCGTCCACACAACGGGGAAAATTCCACAATCTCTCAAAGTCGTTTGATATACTTCTCCACCCTTCTTGGGATGTAGGCATACTATTGAGCCACAATGATTATGAATATTATGGTAATAAATAATAATAATAATAATAATAATAATAATGAAAATAATAATATCAGTTGGTCGAAGTGAATTCTTCTTCATTTGAATAAATTTAACCAGCCAAAACCATGGTGAAAATGTTGGAACAACATTATCTAAATCCTCCCCACAAAACGTTTTCAAGGTTCCTAGCAAGAAGAAAATGAGAGGTTCGTTAGCAGCAGATGAAGCTCTGCATACACAAAAAATGCAAGAAGCATACTCTATACTTAAGAAAAAAAAATAACAAAGATGAATGCGATCTATATTGCGAATTTCTTGCTGTAAAACTGCGCAAAATGGATGAGCGAACGCGAGACATCGTAATGAATCAAATACATATAGATAATATCGTTTTTCGCACAAAAATGGGTTATTCTCAGTATCAGTATACCTGTTGTAATGAACACCCGCCTGCTCCTCAAACACACGTCGTTCCACAACCGACAGATGTCAGACGTTCACAACCATACTGTCCATCCCATTCACAGATTTCATCTTCACCAGTCTCAGATGTTTCCCATTCCTATCACTCGGAACCAGAGTTACGTTCTATCAACACTGTAACTGACGATGTTAATTCATTACAGTCCTACGAAGACATAACAATCGCAACTTTTCTAACAACTTCAGGAACAATGCTTGATATCAACTGGGATGAAACTTTGAAAAGATAGCAAAGGCTCTTAAAGCTGTCACCGGTGGCTAGAAATCGCAATGTTATGGCCAGACGTTCATTTGCTGGAATGGCTTTTCTCCATTTTGTGTTTTTCTTTACAATATACGACTCTACCATATTAAGTAAAATTTCAAAATCCTCAGAAGACATCCTAAAAGTTTTCAAAGAAACCAGAAGGTTCTTTTAACAGATCTGCCAACAAATTGCTGCCACTGTATCTACAAGTAAAGATTACATTATTAAACTATTTCTTAATTTCCAGTCTGCAAACTTACCTTTCTCTGCTTCTGATAAGTGACACCGTCCACCATCTTCTTGGCTTTCTTTTCTTTCTCTTCTTCAAAATCCTCAGAAGACATCCTACAAAAGTTTTCAAAGAAACCAGAAGGTTCTTTTAACAGATCTGCCAACAAATTGCTGCCACTGTATCTACAAGTAAAGATTACATTATTAAACTATTTCTTAATTTCCAGTCTGCAAACTTACCTTTCTCTGCTTCTGATAAGTGACACCGTCCACCATCTTCTTGGCTTTCTTTTCTTTCTCTTCTTTAGTAACAAATAGGCACTACTTATAACAAGAAAAGCTGCAGCTGCGGTTTCTATATCCATATTTGCAAACAAACAGCAAACAACAAAATTTGACGTTTCCGAATTTCGCTTGAAACATGGCAAATCAACACATGTATGTAGATGTATGCTTGGTACTTTGCAAATATTTGTACAAACAGTTCGCACATAATCAAACATTTGGCATTTGCCACATTTCACATGTCTGTAGCCGCCTTAACAAGACGGTCTAGCAAATCTCAACGAAATAATTAAATGTTGGAGCCAAAACTTATAGCAGTAGCGGTGGGAAGGTGAGGCCTGGCAGTTAGACAATATTTGGCATTTCTTACCGAATAATCCATCGAATGTTCTTGATCTTTTGATGATAGTCGAGATATCCGGTCACGCCGATGAATGTGTAACTTCACTATCAAACTTCATGGCTCATGCTATCGCAGCCCTTAGTCTGCAACATACGGAGCAAAGGCCTACAAGTACTGTAGTGGGTAATTTCTTTCACTGTATCATCCTCCTTTCAGCACATGGGGCAGATATAATCTCTGTTCACTCTTAGAAGGACAAGTGATTGTCCAGTCCTCAGTTGCCGCTGGGAACTCCCAATAGTTGAGCGATTCTGTATTTCTGTCAAGTAGCCAGCGCATCCGACGTTCATCAGGGTCCGCTTTAAACCACTTGGACTGCCTTCAGTCATCTTTCTTTCTTTCTTACTGTCTGGGGACTCAAATTAGGATCACTTCTGTGGATTGGGCTAAACTCTGACGAGCAATAGTGCATTTCCAAACTAAAGACGAACATGTCTTCGGAAATGCTATTGCCTTCAGGGGTACTTGACTGCCGAAGAATATAAATGTACTCCGCTCGATGCATTGTTTGAGCTCCTAACGCATATTTTCAACATGCATCTTAATTCGAGGAATTGATGTGATGCATTGGCAGCGCGGCATATTGCCGCGTCAGCGTTGCTAGGCAACGCGGTGATGAGCTTTGCTATCCATACCACAGATTATACAGATGCGACACCTGCTGTCGGTCCCTTTGTTATTCGTGTCGCCAACTGCTTACCACATTTCCCACTTATGTTTATTAGCGTCCGGAGGATTTTTTCCTAGGGGTTGATACGCGTTGTTAGCCTGACGTCACGAATGTCATATGTCAAGCTACATAATGAAGAAATTTTTGTTTATTATTTCCCCAAATGCATTAAGGCCAGATAAATGTATTTGTATTGATAAAACTGTTTTCCGGTCACGTGTCAAAACATTCCATGGATAACCCCTAAATGACACAGCAACAGGAATTCCACCAAACGCATAGGACTCAAGTTGGCATTGACAGAACCTAATTTTTGACAGAGTATCGCCTCTCTAATCCTTTATGATTTAATGACAGCGTTGCGTAGGAGTGCAGAGTCAACCTACTTGACGCTATTTTTGTAAAATACAAAATAAGAAATCTATAGATATGGATACACCTGAATCAAAGAGTAATATGAGAAATGTTGAGGTTACGGTATTATTTACCGAGAAATCGAAAGACGTGAGTCATTATTATATTGACCGACAATCGTTCGCGAAAATGTGCGTATAACCTTCGGTTTAAGCAGAAAGCTAATTAAATTGAAGCAAAACACCCGTCAGCTTACCATCATAAATAATTCTTGTTTAATGGTATCGAATGTTAATGCAGAAAAATCTCGCGAGGTTGTGAATGCAGTATCGATTTCATGCGTATAGATCTGGGCGTTCCACATATATACGTACTTACTATACAGAGTGGTTAGGAAATCACTCCAATGCAAACTTCAGAAAGTAATCCCAGTATGTTGCAATAACATACGTTCTTTTCACGGCTTCATAAAGTAAGTAATGGTACCATGTGCGCAGGTAATCTTCCCTAAGGGAAATTGCACATTGCGCAGGCCGATCAGCAACTCAGCTGCTACTCGCTCTTGCACACACACATGAACTGGAAGACCGTTGTCTTCACTCACCTTGTGAAAATATTTCTGATACAAACTGTTGACATTGTAGTTGTATCTTCATGCGCTAGCATAAATGTCGAAGACACATACGTTGGCGAGGAAATTTTCATCAACACTGAAAGACGTGTGATTAATATAAAATAGCACAAAGTTAAAATTACTAGAAACGACCACTGCGAAAGTGAAAACAGCAAGCTGCCTGTTGGAGCTGTATGCCAGTTCGCATTTTCAGTGGGCAAGGTTATTACGTAAAAAACCTAGGTATTGTCAAAAAAAATCGACTAAATGTCAACTGACTAGATAGCTCCCAGTTTGCTCGCTATGAGCGCTGTGAGCGTCCCCAAAAGCGTCGTCTGGGGAGGAATGACTCAGCGGCACGCTTCATGACCAGCATGCTTTGTTGGTTGCAGAATACCGACATAGTGTGTAGAGTATCTGAGAAGTTGTGACAAAAAGAAGATTGGTTGAGTACCAGAGTAGCAAGATCGTATCTGGATGATTGTGTGGTGACTGTCCGTATTCGCCTGCATGTCAGTGATAATTGCTATGTCAGAAAATTATTACTGAATATGCTGCACATGAAGTCTATCTATAAGCTGAATCAAACGGATTATTTGTCTTGTCATTTCTGAAGAGAGGTTATGTTCAAAGTTATAAATCACGATTTTCACCAGTTTGTTTGCGTTTTCAAAAATTTTGAGAAGCATTACGGGAAATCCCCACCTCTCCCGCGTTATCTGTAATTAAGCCACATCACGGAATGACGCATCACACACAAAACATTTTGATAGTGCCTCACATTTAGGCGATGATTTGTATTTTCTACTTGAACATCGCAAATAAAATTTCTGTAAAATTTAAATGACTAGAAAAAAATAATGTAAAATGTAATAACTTTTTCACGTTTCATAAATATTCCTGTCTGTATACGAGCCCCTTCCCACTTCAATTGGCCCAACTATTGAAATCTTAGTTTTTTTCTTATCAAACACAAATAATAAAAATGTAGCAGGGTGTTATAGGTTTAAAATATTAACAATGAATATTTTGATAATATATAGTAGAACAACACCAACTTTATCACTCCCTAATCAAATTTGCAGCATAAAAATAACACATGTTGCAATTACAGCATATCAACCTATTTTCATTTCAATGCAAAATAAGTCTATAACGCATAGGTGGCTGTGAAAAATAAAAGATATGACAATTGTTTTTATTAATCACAGCTGTCAGAACACGTTTAAAATAGTTTTGGGTAGTTAAGGTTTTCAAAATGGGTAGAGGAAAGGTTATTAGTGAGAAAATTTGGTTACTGATAATTAAATTTTATAATTCTGGGAATTCAAACTCAGAAATTGCAACTTTGTTAGACTTATCACGGTACAGTGTGAGAAATATTGTTAGAAGATATAACGTAACTGATTCAGTTAATATTAAGCCACGATATGTAAAAAAAAGTAATATTACAAATGCCGACCGAAGAGCATTAAGAATAATAATCGTGTAAAACAGGCGTGCCAATTATTAAAATTAAGTGCTCTGTGGAGTGATGCTGTTGGAAGGGGAAATTCGAGGTCCAGAGAGGCCTACAAACTGGGACTTGCAAGGTAAGTTTTCTTATAAAAAAAGTGAAGTAAAAACCCTAAAGTTGCACAACTTATTTATAGGCCAAAGAAAAGCCACTATTAAATCCACTGCAAAGGAAAAATCGGCTTAGATGGGCTAAAGAACATAGAAAATGGATACCTCAACAATGGTGTGCAATACAATGGAGTGATGAGGCCCGATTCGAAGTTTGTGTTGGTGACAGTCGCAGTAGAGTTATTCGCAAAAAAATGAACTGTCTGAAGAGAAAAGTGAAATTTCCAGCATCCATTATGGTCTGGGGCAGCATGTCATCAAAAGGAGTAGGAAAACTTCATTTTATTGATGGAAATGTCGATACAAACAAATATTTGGTAGTTTTAGAAGAATCGCTTTTACCAGTGATGGAAGAATGTTTGACTACCGGCCAAGATTTTGTGTTTCAGCAAGATGGTGCAGCGTGCCATACCTCAAAAAAGGCTATAAAATGGATGGAATAAAATAAAGTACCACTTTTGAAATGGGTTCCATATCTGTCACCTATTGCAACTTTGTGGCACGAGATGAAAAAGGTTCTACGACAACATCCTGCTCGTACAATCACCGAACTGAGACAAAATATGGGATTGTTTTACACCAAATTTTTGCCAAAACTTGGTTAACACTAACCAAAGAATTTCAGCCGTAATAAAAAATAAAGGAGATGTTACCCAATGGTAATCTTTCAATTGTTGCTTTGTTAACTTCGCGCATTTATTCGTACATTGTTTATTTGTTCTATTAGTTATAGGTCTAAGTGATTTCAAATATGTATTTTTTACGACTAGAGTGTATCTAAAATGTTGTTGAGAAAATAAATTGTTTTAAAAGTAAATAGTTTCGTCGTGTTTAGTTTATAAAGGCATATTTTGGTGCAAATCTTGAAGGGGGCCAACTGAAGTAGGAAGGGACTCGTATTTTCTCACATACCGGTTGTAATACATTTCACCAACTAAGGATTTTCTTTTCTTATCTCTCTCATTTTTGAAATTCAGGAAATATGTACAATGTATCTGCGAAAGGTTGAGAAATCTCGAAGTTGGAGATACTACAGACCAAAATATGTAAATTGACCTAAACATACCTTAGTCCAAAAGTTGATAGTTTGCGAGATATTTGTTTTTACAGCATTACACCTTGACAATCCGTACATTAAATGCATATCAGAATATTCATCAACCGTATACTCCATGATGTTTAACAACTTATTGTCTACTTAAAATTATTCATGAAGTTTAAAGCAATATTATGACGAACATTAACCATAGCAACGCTACTCATATATTGTCGAAAGCAACTTGATTATGTTATAAAAATGTTTTATCATGGTACAAATGATGCATTGGAACTTTTAAAAGCAAATATCTCGAAAGATTTTTGGGTCAGTTGTTGTATACAGGGTAGCATAAAAATGTTATGATATGTTATTTACCGAAATAGTGCTTAAGTGGTGCCCCCTAGAAGTTTGCCCATAAAAAATAACGGATTCTTGTTTCTCATACTAGGAAGTCTCCCTATACCGAGTTTTATGCCAAAATCTCAAATACTTCTCAAGCAATAAGGAAAAATAGAAAATAAAATTGTAACTTTGACACTTTGTATCTCGCAAACTGTCAACTTTTGGACTAAGGTATGCTTGGGTCAATTAACATATAGTCAACGCCAAACAAAGTGGCGTGCACGTCATCACGATAAAAATTCCCCGACCTAATGCCTAGGTTTCTATCACAAACAATTGCTCTATTGCAGTTTCATATTAATGTGATATATAAATTGTAAAATGGTCATTACTCTCTTATTATGATTAATAGTCATATAAACATTGTTATTAAAATATCACATAAGTTGCTTTCTGATAAATTTAGACGCATTATGCGAAATAAAATGTTTTGCAAACGCTCCAATCACTTATCGACATGTAAACGCACTAAACCGATTTCGCAGCATTGACACATTGTCACCTTGAAACTTATTTAAACTGGGAACTGACATTTGTATTAATTTTGACACTGAATCAATTTGTGGCATTTCAAATCTTTATAAATCCTTTGGCCCCGCATACTGTAAATCAACAACTGTTTGTTTCAAAACAAAATTATTCATTTTACGAGTAGATAAAGGCAATTTTGGTATATAAAGATGCCCAAACAGTTAAATAGTCGGTGTAAGGAACTCGTGGCCTCGTTAATGCACTACTTTGAGCAAGAAAGGGACAACAACGGGCCTTTGTTGCCTTTATGCTGTTCAAGAGGTAGGTTACTAATAATTATATGTAATGTATATTAATAATAGTGAAATTTTATTTCATTTTTTGTAGCGTGTTGCTGCTGCTTTAAAAATTAGTTTAAGGACAGTTAGTCGTATTTCCGAGGGTGTGAAAAGTGATGCAAATTTAGAATCGCCCAAGAAAAAGCGGAGTTATATTAAACGTGTAACCAACACAGCGACATTGGATACAAGTGCCATTCGAGAAGTGATCTATAATATGTATCACAAAAGTAAGATCTTATTATAATAACTTATCAGAAATTTGCATTAATTTGTTAACTAAATTATAATGTCATATTACACATGGTTTCAGAAGAACAAGTTACGATACAAACTTTATGGTCTCGATTAAGAGATAGGGCATTATTTGATGGTAGTGCCACGTCTTTAAGGCGGTTGCTTAGAGATCTTGGATTTAAGTGGCTTAAGGACAATCCGCGACGAGGGCTCATGGAACTACCAAGTATAGCTTTGAAAAGGGTGGAATTTCTAAGGCAATACAATCAAGCAAAGGTTGAGGCCTTATACCAGTTTGTCTTCCTCGATGAAACTTGGATATTTCAAAATGGGACCATAGGTCGCTCTTGGCAAAATGGAAACCAAAAAAGCGTGAAAGCTATTAAAACAGATGGTAAAAGGTGTGTACTTTTACACAATTTGCACTATAAAATTTAAAACTAATATATTTTAGATACATTATATTACATGCTGGAAATGAAAATGGGTTTATTGAGGGTAGTGAAGCGACATTTTCTTCGAAAACAAAATTGAGCGATTACCATGGAGAGATGAACCAGGACAATTTTTTGAAATGGTTTCAACATCAGTTATTAGAAAAATTGGAGAGTCCATCTATGATTATACTGGATAACGCTCCTTATCACAGCATGATATTGAACAAAGTGCCCAACAATGCATGGACAAAAAAAAATATCCAAGACTGGTTGACAAATCAAAACATACCATTTTTAAACACAATGTTTAAAACAGAGCTATTGAGTATTGTTGCTCGGTACATAATGCTTCTTAATTATATATATTTTGGTCGACAGTTTATATTTCTTTTGTTTATTCCTATTCTTAAAATAACTGCTTTTTTAGAAACAAACCACCTAAAATATACGTGATTGATGAATTGGCGGAACAACATGGGCACAAAGTTCTTCGTCTGCCTCCTTACCATTGTATATTTAACCCTATTGAGTTAATTTGGGGCATAGCAAAAGGTTACTATAACAGACATATTGGTAGAGATGGTAACAGTGAAAAAGACTGTTTGGATATGTGGAACGAGGCTCTACAAACGGTTACCCCAGACATGTGGAAAAATAGTGTTCGACATACTGAGCAAGAAATTTTTAAATGGTATGAAAGAGAACGAATTTTTGATCGACCAGACATCGAACCTTTAATAATCAACTTTGAGAGTGATGAAGATTCAGATTCAGACAGCGCTGAAGAAAGAAACTCCGACTAACTTTATTGTACAGAAAAAGCTTACACCAGTAGCTTACCTAATTTTAGAATGCATTTTTCTGTATGAATTCTGTAAAATAAATACCATGCATAAAATTTGGAGGACCCCATTTGGATTTTTATTCAGTACCTTTAAGCTATCAATTAAATATGGTAGTTTCATAGTGTCATCTGATCAATAATTGTCATACTTAATGATTATGCAAGTACAGATCTATAATTTTATTATACTATTATTTTTGTTCTCATTTGAGGTTAATATTGCTTATAAACCTAGATATGTAAATAATAAATTTTATTATTTTACAAAAAGTTTGGCAACAATGTAAATTTTTCAACACACCCACCTTGATGACGTGCACGCCACTTTGTTTGGCGTTGACTATATTTAACTAATTTCTAGCTTTACATACATCTCAGTAAGTGTATATGAGACAGGAAACCAATGGAATTATCATCAACACTCCTCACTATGTACCTATGCACCACCGCTTCCTTCCAGCTATAGTATACAACTTAGATCACCAATAATGAAATCTCTGAAGCAGATGTTACATTACATCAGAGCCAAACACTGATAGCTGAAGCATCATGGCGTTTAGGCAACACGTACAGCTGCAGAACGAGTGAACAACAGCTAGTTCTAAGTTGACGTCTTGTAGAAAAAACTATATAATGTCACAAAAAAATTTATAGAATGTCAAAAAAAACCTACATAATGTCACTTTTCAAGATACGTAATACCCCTGCGGGTCACCACTGTGACTACTAGATGCCGCCAATTCTCATGCAGAAATATCCGACTTGAAAAAAAATCCAAAGTGTTTTCCAATTCACAGACGACCCCCTCCCCCCTGCCCGCTTCCAATCGTCGGTAACCCCCTTCCCCTGGAACAGACGTTCTCCAGAACATGAATCCTGAGCTCTTCCCCCCTCCATCACTTTTTGATCGGGAAATTTGTAATTTCAATCTATAGTCAACGCCAAACAAAGTGGCGTGCACGTCATCACGATAAAAATTCCCCGACCTAATGCCTAGGTTTCTATCACAAACAATTGCTCTATTGCAGTTTCATATTAATGTGATATATAAATTGTAAAATGGTCATTACTCTCTTATTATGGTTAATAGTCATATAAACATTGTTATTAAAATATCACATAAGTTGCTTTCTGATAAATTTAGACGCATTATGCGAAATAAAATGTTTTGCAAACGCTCCAATCACTTATCGACATGTAAACGCACTAAACCGATTTCGCAGCGTTGACACATTGTCACCTTGAAACTTATTTAAACTGGGAACTGACATTTGTATTAATTTTGACACTGAATCAATTTGTGGCATTTCAAATCTTTATAAATCCTTTGGCCCCGCATACTGTAAATCAACAACTGTTTGTTTCAAAACAAAATTATTCATTTTACGAGTAGATAAAGGCAATTTTGGTATATAAAGATGCCCAAACAGTTAAATAGTCGGTGTAAGGAACTCGTGGCCTCGTTAATGCACTACTTTGAGCAAGAAAGGGACAACAACGGGCCTTTGTTGCCTTTAAATGCTGTTCAAGAGGTAGGTTACTAATAATTATATGTAATGTATATTAATAATAGTGAAATTTTATTTCATTTTTTGTAGCGTGTTGCTGCTGCTTTAAAAATTAGTTTAAGGACAGTTAGTCGTATTTCCGAGGGTGTGAAGTGATGCAAATTTAGAATCGCCCAAGAAAAAGCGGAGTTATATTAAACGTGTAACCAACACAGCGACATTGGATACAAGTGCCATTCGAGAAGTGATCTATAATATGTATCACAAAAGTAAGATCTTATTATAATAACTTATCAGAAATTTGCATTAATTTGTTAACTAAATTATAATGTCATATTACACATGGTTTCAGAAGAACAAGTTACGATACAAACTTTATGGTCTCGATTAAGAGATAGGGCATTATTTGATGGTAGTGCCACGTCTTTAAGGCGGTTGCTTAGAGATCTTGGATTTAAGTGGCTTAAGGACAATCCGCGACGAGGGCTCATGGAACTACCAATTATAGCTTTGAAAAGGGTGGAATTTCTAAGGCAATACAATCAAGCCAAGGTTGAGGCCTTATACCAGTTTGTCTTCCTCGATGAAACTTGGATATTTCAAAATGGGACCATAGGTCGCTCTTGGCAAAATGGAAACCAAAAAAGCGTGAAAGCTATTAAAACAGATGGTAAAAGGTATGTACTTTTACACAATTTGCACTATAAAATTTAAAACTAATATATTTTAGATACATTATATTACATGCTGGAAATGAAAATGGGTTTATTGAGGGTAGTGAAGCGATATTTTCTTCGAAAACAAAATTGAGCGATTACCATGGAGAGATGAACCAGGATAATTTTTTGAAATGGTTTCAACATCAGTTATTAGAAAAATTGGAGAGTCCATCTATGATTATACTGGATAACGCCCCTTATCACAGCATGATATTGAACAAAGTGCCCAACAATGCATGGACAAAAAAAAATATCCAAGACTGGTTGACAAATCAAAACATACCATTTTTAAACACAATGTTTAAAACAGAGCTATTGAGTATTGTTGCTCGGTACATAATGCTTCTTAATTATATATATTTTGGTCGACAGTTTATATTTCTTTTGTTTATTCCTATTCTTAAAATAACTGCTTTTTTAGAAACAAACCACCTAAAATATACGTGATTGATGAATTGGCGGAACAATATGGGCACAAAGTTCTTCGTCTGCCTCCTTACCATTGTATATTTAACCCTATTGAGTTAATTTGGGGCATAGCAAAAGGTTACTATAACAGACATATTGGTAGAGATGGTAACAGTGAAAAAGACTGTTTGGATATGTGGAACGAGGCTCTACAAACGGTTACCCCAGACATGTGGAAAAATAGTGTTCGACATACTGAGCAAGAAATTTTTAAATGGTATGAAAGAGAACGAATTTTTGATCGACCAGACATCGAACCTTTAATAATCAACTTTGAGAGTGATGAAGATTCAGATTCAGACAGCGCTGAAGAAAGAAACTCCGACTTACTTTATTGTACAGAAAAAGCTTACACCAGTAGCTTACCTAATTTTAGAATGCATTTTTCTGTATGAATTCTGTAAAATAAATACCATGCATAAAATTTGGAGGACCCCATTTGGATTTTTATTCAGTACCTTTAAGCTATCAATTAAATATGGTAGTTTCATAGTGTCATTTGATCAATAATTGTCATACTTAATGATTATGCAAGTACAGATCTATAATTTTATTATACTATTATTTTTGTTCTCATTTGAGGTTAATATTGCTTATAAACCTAGATATGTAAATAATAAATTTTATTATTTTACAAAAAGTTTGGCAACAATGTAAATTTTTCAACACATCCACCTTGATGACGTGCACGCCACTTTGTTTGGCGTTGACTATAATCATATGAACCCCCAAAAATATTTTTTAGAATCGCCCCTGCAGTGCATACATGAAATCTGTTCACATTTCATCATAAGTCGTCACCGAACCTTTGCACAAAAGACTTTCGAAAAAAGTATGGACCACACCTCGGTAACGACGCTGCCGTCACCCGGTACTACCTCTGATCGGCCGGTGCCGTTCATAAAAATGGCATCAAGTGAATTGCAGCCTCGCCTGCTGCCTCCTTCTCAAGAAGCACGTAGAAGAAAGTAAAATTCCACTTTTTATCACGACGGCGCCGCGCCGGTATTACATTACGTCTGTACCGGCACCGTTACTGAAATGGCGGAAAAAGGTATGTCGATACTACTCATACATACTCAATTATAAGGTGGTTCCATTCAAACGTACTAGGTAATCTTTTTGAGTCGCATACAAAAGGTGTTATGAGAAAATATACGTATATGGTAGGTGAAGCAGTAATTAGCAAGTTCTCTTAGTAATACGTACATCAACGCCATAAGATAACCGAGATATTAAGTTCCGAAAAACTCTAAATAAGCCATTTCTACCCTTCCTCCCTCCTCCGCCTACGTCTAATGTTATGATGTTTTGTGGTGTACTATGACTATGTGAGTCAGTATCCAAATCAGGCGCCCCGCGGTGTCTAGGTTAACCTAGTTTATAAACAAACCGCGTCTGAAAACCGAAATTGTCTCATACCTACAGCAATAACAAAGTTATCAATTTGATGCTAGTTTACTGGGAGCGCGTCGTTAGGATCCTATTGATACGCCGCGAGTGTATTCGAGTAATCACAACGTCGCCGTCGTCTTCGATATTTTCATCACATTTGCGCAGATTTGCTTATCTCGTGCAAAAGTAATTTGTATGGACGCAGTAGAGGACCCAGACGCCCCCAAATGTTGCGAATTTGTGGAGAAAGACAAACTCCTGGTATGAATCGAACAGCGTCAACTTTAAGCAGTACTTGCAAACAAAACATGTGACAGGTCCGTATGTGAAATGCCTTACCAAATAAATAATAAGTATTTTTCTTCAATTTCTTTTTTACGTAGTTGTTTCTGAAAAGGAAAGTAATAACTTCCAGGACTATATTGCTTTAGTGGACTACGAGACACTAACTATGAACACATGTGCACTTCCAAGCGGCAACTCATCTGAAAAATAATTTTTTTCTACAATGGTTCGAAGAAGGCGTAAATCATGTTGTCTTAGACAATGGAAAAATCTTAATAAATAAAAAATACCATAATCTGAATGTATGCCAACATGGATGTAGAGCTGAGAAATCCATCGAAACTACAAGCTGTCATTTGCTTGAATTTGTTTATAGCAGACTTGACGATGGCAAATATGTAGTATCTTTACTTTTTGATCTATCGAAGGCATTCGACTCTATAGACAGTAACATACTTAAGCAAAAATTATACGAGTACACCGTCGGTATTAGAGGCTTCTGCTTGAACTGGGTCATCTCTTACATGGAGATCAGAAATCTAAAACTCAATGTTGGGATCTGTAGTGAGACCACTGCTGTTCAATTTATACGACAGTGATTTGCCCAGTCATATCTCCAAGTGATATATAACCATGTTTGCATATGATACGACTATATCTAAATCTACAAAAAGTGTCAGTCACCTTCATTCCAAAACTCAAAGTGTATTCGACGAATTATCTGCTCGGTGTAAAAGAAATTGGTTGATTTTAAATTATAATACAACTGTTGTTATAAATTTTAACATCCAACGTACAATTCGTCGTCAATAACATGAATTGGCGTATCTCAGAAAATACGAAAATTGAGTTAAGTCGATTTTATTACTTAAAAAAGGTTGCTCTTCAATATCACGAAGTGCCATAAGTAAGTTTCTAATACCTTGAGAAGTATGGAAAAATAATATTAGACATCTCATTTTAAATTTTTAAATTAGATTTCACAAGTGAGCTTAACTCAATTTTGTGAAATTATAAAATATACATATCATTTTACAGCATATGGCTTATCTAAGTTACGCCAGTTTGTAGTTTTAATGTTATCACTATACGCACTGTGACGTAATCTATCTTTTTCAATACAGCTTTTTTAGATTAAAAAGAAAAAACCTGATTCAAAAGATATTCCTCTGAAGTTCTGAGTGCAGAAGTGCTACAGAAAAATATATAGACTTGAAGTCGCTGTGTGAAGGAGATATACCGGTAGTTCGTTTACAAGAATGCCAAAAATTCGATTTAAATCTTCCTCATGAGAAATAGATGCAATAATAATTATTATTTTGTTCATGTTATCCTATCATAATTATTTGAGTGAGTATTTTGTTTATGCTGCCATATTTAACTTGTATAGGGAGTTGAATAATTTTTGATACTGCGGGTACTTATTTCGTCATAATACTCACTGTTCCCCTTTTTTCCACTATTTGGTCTTGTAACAAAACATTTTTTTCTTTAAATTTGTTTTTTTTCACAGAATGACGTATCTACTTTTTTGGAAATTTTGAATAAATAAAATGAAAAATGGGTTAATCGTTGCTCTTTTTTTGAAAAGCTTGTAAACATGAGCAGATATGCCCACACATGCAATCATATAGCAATAATACCTTTTTGTCAGCAACAACTCAAATCTCGTATGATCCTATTTTATCGAATTCTTGTGAATTACTTGGTACATATTTTGATTGTAAACTAAATTTTCATGAACACATAGATCATATATACATATATATATATATATATATATATATATAATGGGTGATTCAAATTGAGTTTCCACATTACAAGTAATTTTTTTTAACACGCCACTGAATTTGCCAACGACAACGTGCCATTTCTAACGTCAAAATATAAACAAAACAGTCATGAAGAAGTACATTTCGTGCTTTACGTGAATTTTTTGGCGCACAAAATCGGCCTTGTGAGAGGACAGTTTGGAATTTGGTGCAAAAATTCGAGCAAACTGGATCCGTCGCTAACACCAAAACCCCTAGGCGTGCTCGTAGCGGTCGGTCGGAACACAATATTGCTATTGTTGTCGAAAGTGTGGCCGAAAATCCAAGAACCTTGATTCGACATCGATTGCAGCAACTGGACCTTACTTATTCCACTATACAGCGGATTTTAACAAAAGATTTGAAGTTACACCCATACAGAGTCCAAATAACACAGGAATTGAAGCCTAGGTCACACATCAGGAGAAACGATACAATTACTGTTTCCAGGTCGCGTTATTTCACGTAACGGCGATATCAATTGGCCGCCGCGATCCTGTGATTTAACTCCCTTAGATTATTTTCTTTGGGGTATTTCAAGTGCAAGAATAACCCAAACACAATTGCAGAGCTGAAACAGGAGATCAGACGCGAAATTACCAACATAGGACCAGATTTGTGCCACGGAGTAGTCGAAAATTTCTCGAAACGGATTACGACATGCCAAATGAGCCGCGGCGGTCATTTACTTGATATCATCTTTCAAGCATAATTGTAATGAACTGCCCTGAAAGGACAAATACATACTTTTTTATAATTTTCAATTTCTTCTTTTTTTTTAAATACTTTTAATGTGGAAACCCAATTTGAATCACGCTATATAAGTAAAACATATTTTGCCATTTTGAAACTGAAAGATGCCCTAAATCAAAAAGCTCTTGTGAATGTACGAGTATATTATGTCCGGCTTGTCGCCATATCTAACAACATGGTATAGAAGAATTCTTCCGAAATTTGTTGCCCAAGAAAAAAGGATCGTCAGAGTAATTTTTGGAATGCCACTTCTACAGATACATTTTTAAATCACGAGAAGTTCTTACTATACACTGTATTTACATTTTGAAATGTGTAACTTTACGTTAAGAAATATAATATCCTTTACCAAAATATTAATGCTCGTCATAACAACAATACTAGAAATCAAAAATTAAAAATCATCCATACACATACCAAAACACATTTAAAACAAACCACCCTACTATAACTGAATCACATCATACAATAAATTACCAGTTACAGTACAGCAAATCACTAATTATTTTTGACTTAAAATGTATTTTATAACATAAATGAGCATACGGAATGTACAACCTTGATTACGTAAATATGGAATTGAACATTTATATTAATTGTTATACTTATGTTGTTTTTTATATTGCTTATTTAATTTTTTACCACATGTAGGGATTTCCATTAAGGACTTAACAACTTTCTTTTTAAATAGAAGGTACACCATGTGAGATATCTCAAAAATTTTATTTTTGGATTAGAGTTCGACCTCGTTCATATGTCCACCACGGACGCGTTCACAATTTTCAGTGACTCGGACACAAATTTCGACATAAACGGCCGCTATCTCAGTTAGGTAATTGATTTAAAGGTGCGTTCACAGTGAAAGTTCAAAGTTGTCAAATCTCTATTGGAAAACCCGATACTATGCTATGATACTATGCTATATCTAAGTGGTCAATGAAGATGCAAAAGAAAGAAATACTTTTGTAGAATGGGATTGAACGAAGATGAAATTGAGTACCTACTTTATTTTTATTGATGATTGTAGGAGTAATTCCTGGCCGAGTTGAAAAACAGTATAAGGTAACACTCCATTTTTATTCTGAACCTAGTAGTTCTCGTCCCCAGCCAGCTGTGTTGTGGCGTTCATTTTTCTGGTTGTAAAAGGGATATTATTGATAGAACGGTAAAGCCTTCTGCTGAAGCTGGCTGTAAAAATTCGGGATGAAAGATCGGGCTCAGAGTAGAAAAAAGATTATTAAGTTGCAGACTAAATATCAAGAACTCATATGTGCATAACGTTAAATTAATATTTGACCACCACAGTTTCTAACTAAAAGGTTTTGCTATAACATTTCTTCTTTCTGCTAATAAAGCAAAAAGTTTGATCTTTTGAATATTTATCTGAATTATGAATCATTTCATATATTTTTTTGTTTCACTTCCCTCACCCACTGACGATGTAATATTGTAATCGCGAATTATTTTGAAATAAGTTATGTTTTGTTCTTTTTTGTCACTTATTTCCGTCTGTCTGTCAACAAATCCTCAGTTAGTCTATAACTTGGAATGTACTGCTCGGATTTGGATAAATTTCCACACAAAGGCGAAAAAGATTTGCAGTTTTTGAAAATCGGTCCAGTGGCAGCTAAGAAAATTTCCAAAAACTAAAAAAAAATCGCTCACTTTTTTTGACGCTCCAGAAGACCCTGATCATTTTTTGAAAATTGGAGGATTGTGAGTTATAGGAGGTATGGGGGAGGGTGTATTGCAGTATTTTGATGTTAGTATGATGATACATACATATTTCACACGTCATATGTATGTAGATTACCCGAACATTTACCCTTCAAACAAAATATTCTCAGCAGACCGGTCGCGCACCTATCGGTCGCACTTGCCATACGCCACGGGGCTTTGAATATTGCATCATGTGCAGTGCTTCTAAAAGCAGGTAGCAGACGGCGCGGTGACCAACGCCCTTTAGTATGCGAGTAGGTACAGAAACTTTTCAAACCCCCTAGTAGCTCTAGGAAAGGAAATGCAACATCTAACTGATATTACCTGGAGTGACTTTGTAAGCCACTGGTCCGGAACTAATAAGCGTCAAAGACCTAGAAGTTTACAAACCCGTCAAACCAATTTCGCTGAACATATGACCACCAGAAGACTCTTTTAGCCATCAGATACGACGGTATTACATGGTGTAATCTTACATGGTCCTCCATGCACTTTCGGCAAACCAAAAGAGCGACAGTTTGGTAGAGATCTAACCATGTAATCGCAGTGCATCAGCAGACCTGCTGGATTCCGGTTTGTAATATGACACTCCTTCTTCGCGATTCACGCCCTATCGAACGGCCTAACAACATGGTCGAGAAGAGAAAAACAAAACAATCACGCATGCCATAACCAACTGCGATAAACGCCGCTGCCTTGACATACTTTTTTGTCTTCATTTTACTTAGGATTTTGTTCTTGGTTCGATGCTGTATTATAGTTTCTACCATTGTGTCAGATGGAACCCGAACAAAGTTAGTATTTCCGATTACATACAAACCCTGAGCCGCCATTGCAAACAAGTGCATACACGTATTCGTTCATCTGTCTTAAAATTCAAACCATTGGTTTATTTGATTATTTTAAGTTTAAGAAATATATTGATTTTCCAAAATATGTGTTAATAATTACAGTTTTATACCATTTCCATGATCGACCTTTCAAGATATCTAACTAAATATATCTATCGGTGCTAATAGCCCAGGCTACAGAGAAAAAAATAGGTATTTCGTGTAAAAAGTTTAACAGGTATCTGGAAGTATTTCCAATCATCGGGGCTTCTAAGCAATGTAGAATCTTCTTTTTTTAATTCGGAGTAACTCGTCTAATAATGGCATCTGCCACAATATAATTTTCTTGGAAAATCGGGATATCCTGGGCAACTTAATAGTTTGTATTCTTCAAAATGAAATGACTATGAAATAATAGTAAATTAAAAATGATTTACTTTTACTCTCATTCTAATAAAATAATTTATATTTTGCAGTAAAATTATATGAACAATTCTTAATTCATTTAGTTGGTATACTCTTAACAAAATACACTCTAATAAATAGCAAAAAATACTGATTCGCGTTTCATTTATATTTATTTTATTTGCATTCATCGAGCCGTATTCATAAAAGAGAAGCATAATTATCCTCGGAAGCATAAGGTAAAAGTATAAGGTCTTGCTTCGGAGAAAAAGGTAGAAGTATTAGCATATCCTTGTTTTCATATTCATAATGATTACCTTTTACTCGCGAGGATATCCTCCAAGAAGAAGTAAAAGGTTGGATTGTTTTAAGAGCTTACTATAATTTATTTCTGCACCTGGAGTAGTCATCGCCAAGTAGTACAACATTTGCTTTATTTATTAGTTGTGATCTAGTCTATGAATTTCTCCATGTTCTGGAATCATGCACTGATCCAGGCCAACTGACATCAACACTTGTGAGCATCTCTCTGGCATCACAAGTGGCTTGCACATTCAAGGTAGGTTTCCCTTTTCGGTTGATATACTCATCTCCATGGCGATTTGGTTACAGGATTTCTATATGTGTAGAATCAATTACACCAATTGCTATCGGAAATTTATACATTCTTTGCCATATCTGCTTGGCCTCCATCAGTTCATGGTTGGTAGTTGGAAACTTGATCCATTCGTTCGACTGTATACAACTATGCTGTTCACAACTCTATCCTCAGTCCGAGATACCGTTGCTTGACTAACACCAAGTTCCTGACCAATACCTTGTTGATATCCAGGGTGACCGAGATAGCGTAGACATATCTTCATTTTATGAATACATGAAAGTGCTCCTCCTCGAGTTTCCTCATTCTCAACTGAAAATCTGTCCGCAAGCCATTGTACATTTGCTTCGTCGAACCGATATAATTTTTTGAGTCACGACCAAGTGAAGGTAAACGAAGTTTGTACGTTTTAACATCCCTAACATCCACAATTTCCGCCATCATCGTTTGACCACATTTCGTTACGAAGTTGAGTCTGCTACTGAATTTTTGAAGGATATGCTTCCTATGCCAAGTATAAGATTATGAATATCCTTTTACTTATGTCACGGCTTTGAAGGATATGCTTATACTCACAAGGCAAAAGAATTTACTCCAAATTATTATAAACACCATATGGAGGATTTCCTTCAAAATTTGCAAGTACAAGTATATCTTTTGTTTTATGAATACGGCTCTTTGTGTTCTAATAATATTATATATTGTTTTTTACAATATTTCATTATTTAATTAATCCTGATTCTCCGTTCTAAATCTTTTATTTGGACGCACTACTTCTTAAATATTTCTTCAAATAAGTCGATTTTCTCAGTCTGCTCTTCATCATCGTCAATTTCATTTACAGATTGTAGCATTTTCATCACCGTCATATGAATTTTAAAAGGAATTATCTTGCTCCCATCGTAGGATTTTTAGATATGCGTTTTTTAACCACCGATCCAGATCAACTTGCTAAAAAAAATTATATTATAAAATAACGACGTTATTGTACATGTTTATAACTACAAAAATGACATTTTTAACAACAATTTTAAAATAAATAATTATTTTTCTGCATAAATTCTTGAAGTTGAAAAATATTAAACCGATCCGGTTGAAGTTTAGCACACTTGTTAAGACCAATGATGCCCTCATTCTCTCAAACTTTCAGCCATTTGCAATTGTTATTGCAATAGTTATAAACATTTATCCAATATTGTTTAAAAGCCTCGTATTTAGCTCAATTGCTTATAGATTTTTGTTCTTAAAAAACAGAATTGAAGATCTTTTTATGCTCTAAGATCTCCAGTTTACCGATTACTTATAAAATTAAATTTCAAAATTATAAAAGCAAAATACTGTATTTTGGGCTTTTGTCATTATTCATAAAAAAAGTCCAACGCATATTTGGCTGTATATTTTTATGTATTTGTCATTTAAAACTTTCAGATATCTGCTCAACTTTTTTTCACCTTTTTTCATCTAGCTTGGACTATAAATAATGTTCAGAATCTGAGAGAATGATGGTATTCTCCAGTCTGTTTTTTCTATAAATTTGAGCTGTTTGTGTCTGCTTTACCCAACGATTTGGGCAAAGTGTTTGTTTTTTATTCCACAGTTTTCAGCACTTCACATTAGAGATTTTAGTTTTCTGGTCCCACTGCGCGCCGTTGGTTTCGTAACCTTAACGAATGTGATGGTTAAATAGGCACATCCTCGATAAGGCACCACTGAGGAATTTGTAATTTTTAAGCTGGTAGCGTAACCGATTAGATGACCGTCAAAAGGTTATTTACTCCGATCCGATGAGGTAATATACACAGGTCGCGCGTTAACACTATGCGCTAGACTTCGGTCACACAAACGGTTACGCCGATGTTCAGCTGTGAGAGGTAGCACCCAATGTGGGCGATATTCATAGGATACTGATCATTTTTGAAAAAATTGTGAGTGGTGAAAAATTGGAGGTGGGGTTATAGCGGGTTGGAAAGGGTATATCTCAATATTTTTTGGCAGTGGTATACCTATACGCCTCCAGCCGTGGTAAATCTACGCACCTCGTAAACATATTTTACTCATCATAGATTCCCCCTGCATTTATCCTTAACACAGAATGTTGGAGAAATATTTCCAACCCTCGCGAGTCGATCATACGCTTCGCTGTCCTGCTGATGCATGTGTGTAGCAGTCGACCTCCGCCTGATGTACACATAATTTCGAATATGTGCCCGCAGGAATTTTTCTTAAGGAAAGGGGGAGGAGGGACATCCATCGACAAGAGATAACTTTTATGTGAAAGAGTTGCTGCCGCCAGAAATTGTAGAAGAGCGAGGGAGAGCATATTTTTTGCCAGAAAACCAAGTGCTAGAGTGACCAGAATTGTATAAGGAAACATGGCAAATATGCAAATTTGAATTGTATGAGTCTGTTTAACTAACTTGTTCCGTTTTATTTGTTTATTATACATGTTCGTAGCTAACTTTTTTCTCAGATGGGTCAACTTATGTTGAAGTCAACCTACGACGTTATTTATTTCTTACAATGCTGGGGACAGTATTTTGTTTTGTGGTGGCGTTGGATTATTGCTTTCTAATCATAAGATATCCTCTTTAATCCCACAATCTTAACGCAAGTGTTCAAATTTCAATTTGGCGTCATGATAGCTCTAGGGCAATTACCGCCATTTTGATAAACGCAATTGATCGAAAATATCGTAAGTCATCAAATTCATAATTCCATTCTTATAAAAATTTGCCGTATAGTCAAGAGGTTATGAGAAATTTAAAGATAAAGGCACATATGACACTTATAGCGGCCGAACTAACAACCTAAGCGCTACTATCCTTTTTTGTAGATAATTTTCTACAAAAAAGGTCTATCACATTTTTTTGACGCTTTGATTGTTCTTAAAGTTAAAAATTCGTATCTTTAAGTTAAAAATTTGTAAACTGTACGGTGTTTTCGCATACTACATGTTTTCAAGTGGAGATAACTCCCTAAGAGCCAATTTCACCAACAACAGTCCGTTATTCTCCACCTATAGGGTAACAGCCCGTCAAATACAGCGAATGAGCTTCAAGTTCTAATCAACAAATTTTAGCACCCAATAGCTATGAAATACTGTCAAAGTGTGAGATGACATCTTGTCATTGAAACATCATCAGCTTATTGAATATTAAGAAATTACATATAATTCAGTCAAAATTTAAACACATGTTTGATTTTTGAATAAAATTCATGATTTAATTACTATTGATGATTTTTATTCATGTTTATATTATTTTCTTCAATTGATTTGCGATTTTACTGATTCAATATCATCTACTGGGTGTTTTTTCCTATAAACCTCTTGCAGATAGCCATTAAGCATCTACTTGATGACTGGCTCTACCAAAAAGTTCATAGATACTGCTCGTTTCCAAACATTCATTCATTTACTTGCCGTTCATCAGAACCATTATGGCACCTTAGATTGATATTCCCCCAAAACCATTCTGGTTTTTTAGTATCCATACATCCATAAACTTGAATATGTTCCGTTGTTCAGGAACTGAACAAACATCCACACTATATTCACAGCGATTAAGAAATTCCCAAATATATGCCTTAAAGCTACCAGCAAACCTATAAAACCTGCAAAAAAAATTACAAATTTGCCACATTTTCCTTTTTTCACGAGTACACATTCTAGGTTATATTTATATTAGACATTATTTGAATACAGCTGATTATTGCATTTCAAGGAGTGACACATGTGTGGGCTCTGTCAACTCTTGGTACCAGTCACAAAACATACTCTGAAGGCTTAACTCCATGCTATTCAACCACAACACGGTGACTTGTGTAATTGTCAGAAGCCATTTTGTGAGGGTGCGACAGGGTTGCCAGATTGTGCATTAATATCCCGTTTCACCCTCCTGGTCCCAGTGGAGTAAGTTCCGCCAACTGTTGAAATATACTCTACTATGCTTTATAAGACTATTCGTGACATTTTTCCCAAAATCATTGCACAACACTTGAAAAAATGCAAATGAAAATTAAAAATTATTTCCATGAGGCCGCAAAATAGCTCCGTCGGTACCTTGGGTTATACATCTTGACAGTAGGGATGTTCGATAGGATCCTATATTTAGAAGTATCAATACATTTCATGAGTATTGTCATCTTTGGATCCGGTCTGTGTCAGTTGCTGCCGGGATATTCATCCCATAAATCATATGTCACAGTGTTTTTGCACTGATTGCAACGGTTAGATGATACCAAAAATATTTTCATAAATACGAGATTCCGGATCGAACAATCTACCAAAGATGCTTATAATCATAATACCTAGTAAATTTTCAGGAAAAAAATGCAAAACCAGCAAATGTAAAAGATTCATTTCGCACCCTCCACCACGGGACGTGATCGTCGTTAGACTTGGCAACCCTCGAGTGACAGATAGATATCCCCGCCAGTCAACGACCGCCAGTCAAAAACACAAACAATAAACATTACTACATTACTAGTTTTGATGATTTTTGGACGTGAAATGACATTATTTGTGAAACATTTATCATAATTTTTTTGTCTATGTCCATAGTAATTGCATTATGCATCAGGGAGATGTAGGGATTGACACGTCTTACACATATTATCTGTGTTTTAGGATGGAGAGGAGATAATGTTTTTATTGCTTTGAAGAAATTCATTAACCCATAAATTAATAAATGATTACTATTATGACGTAAAGGAAGATGAGGAATTGGATGGAATGTATTTTATATTCTATTTTCTTGCAAAATACAGACAAATCCACACTATTCAACAGGTAATAGTATATTGAAGCTGGTAAATTCGAGAGTGCCATGCATTAACAAACGTCCAAATCTGCTGGCAAATTTAACAGCTAGAAAATCGAGCTATTATTTATCCCATTCCCATTCGCTGAGGGGATAACGGATGGTCAAATGTACACCTATAACACAAATCAAAATACATGAAAGTTGACTTGTTTTCTCTATACAAAATCATCATGTTGGAATCAAGAAGTGGTCTTGTTTATAATATAGTCGAATTTTCACGATTTTATTCAACATTTTAATGGAAATCACTGATATTCTGAGACCTTTGACAGCTTCCGTCAAATTGCATTTCGATAAGGTATTTTCCTATTGGTCCATAATATTAATGTTGGTGAAATCGGCCCTAAGTATGAGATCAACGATACCATTTTTAATTAGATCCATTTTTACTACCACGCGAAAAATGTAATATTTTCCGATAACTTCTGATGTTTGCATCATGAAAATTCAAGTCACTCACTTCCGTCAGTCTGTCTATTGGCCATTGCAATGATTTTAATGGAAGGTGAATGATACCATAAGCTACATATACTCCATGAAAAATTGTTAACACTTTTTTTACATGGTATCGATGATTTTCAAGATTTTGAATTGAACGCGTTTATCATATGGGGCAAAATGCTCCAGCTTTATCATGACATCATGAATTTAGGAAACAATCTAACCATACCATCAAAAAATGTTACTGCCGCCCAAATTGTAGGATTTCTTTATAAAAAATCGCCCTAATCCTTGGCCCACTATACAACAAGGTTCTTCAGCTAAGCTGAAGGAATTGGAACAGGTGTTTAATTCCTCTACATATGCTTTGTAACAGAATAGTTGCATTCATATATACGAGGTCTGTAAATTAAATAATGAGATTGGCAACATAGCATTCGATCTGTCAGCACTGGAGGCGCCGGCCTTCTTGGGGAGACAGGGGATCATATCATCCGCCGTCAGTACAAGTTTGAACTCGATAGATCCATTTGGTTGTACGTAGCGATTTTTTTTAGAAACAGTTTTGTGTGTGTTGTAGATGAATGACATCAACTTCGAAGAATAGTATGATATCAGGTTTTGCGTCAGACAGTGCAACGGAAACTCTTGCTAAACAGGCCTACGGAGGCATTCTCAGAAGGGAAAGAATCGATTAAAGATGAACTAATTGGAAGGCCTTCATCTTCAAGAATCGATGAAAATGTCGACAGAATCCGGGATCTTGTGTGTTCAGACCGTCGGTTGACAGTCAGAATAACCGGGGAAAGTTAAATTTGGCACACACCACCGTTCATCAGATTAAGAACAACTGCAACAACAACAATCTCAATAAAAAAGTTTCTGGACTGTGGCTCCTTAGCCTCCTTATTCGCATGACTTGAACCCTTGTGACTTTTGTGACTTCCCAAGGTTGAAAAATCACCTCAAAGGAACTCATTTTGAGGCAGTCGAAAATATTCAAACGGCTGTAACCGACCAGCTTAAGGCTATTGCAGTATCGGACTTCCAGCACAGCTTTGAGGAGTGGAAGGACTCTCTACAGCGCTGTGTGGCTTCAGAAGGAAGTTATATATTTTTTTTATATACTCCAAACACCACGAAGGCCTAAGGCCTAAAGACCCATGGGGTAACGTGGGCCTATGGGGGGATCAGGGGAAAGGGGGAACGCCATACGGACTCTGGCGAGGGAACACGTGTGCGTGCAACATGCACACATTCTGGCCCCGCCTACGAGATCTGCCGGGTGGTACCTCCGCGTTCGACATTCAGAGACCGTGTACCACCTACGGACAACCACAAGATCCATAGCCAAGAGAAAAATTTCTCCTGGGACGGGATTCGAACCCGCACAGCGCACGGCGACTGATCAGGAGACCGAGGAGTCTACTACTGCGGCCACCGCTGCTGCCGGTTATATTTGAATAAAGAGTTAAAAAAATCACTTACATTACTTAATTTACAGACCTCGTACATTATAATCATAGCACTAAAAGAAATGGTAGCAGAAACGCAAATACATTTGAAATAAAACTTCTTTCCGATACCACAATTCATAGAACCTTCACCCACAGCACTATCACTTCAGTGAACTCTTCCTAACAGTATCTGTGACTTTTAAAGAATCGGTAATGATGTATTCCGTATGTATACTCAACGAACGTGCTGTAAATAACAAGTTAACAGTTTTTTCGACCGAGCATCAATATTTGCTTTTCTTATTCGCAACTTTGTGTGTGGTTACGCAATCCAGCCAGGAGTGCGCTTCCTAGTGATTAACTTCATTGCACAACGATCTTCCGTGGGCTTTAAATAAAATTGATTTGTTTTGTGCGTGGGTAATAATATGTGTACCTTGAAAAATATTTAATAACGAATTCGCTAGATTTAGGAGTGTTTTATGCAACATAAATATAGTATCCGATCAGACTTTTATAATTATGCAAATTTTGTCTTTTGTCGGCAGAAACTTAGTACTCTTATAACAGAAAGTACATTGAAATATAACATAAAAAGTTCTTATAAACTAAAATCTTACCCTATTGAGATACAAACCGTTTTATGCCACTGATGGTACTATTTCAGATTGATGTTTTCTAAACAACATTGGAAAAAATGCTTTCTCGATTTCATAGCGAATATCGGCACGGTTATCACGTATCTTGAAAAGTGACATTATACCGATTTTTTTTGACATTATGCTGGATTTTTTGACATTATGTAGAATGTAGATTATTCTACAAGATGTTAACTTAGCACTTAGTTGTACGTGTTGCCTAAACGTCATGAGGCGTGTTATTAATCTTTGTCTTTGATGCGATGTAAAATCTGCTTCTGAGATGGCATTACTGGAGGTCTAAGCTGTAAGTTGTATGTGTTGATGATAATTACATTGGGTTCTTGTCTCAAATACACTTAATTGAGATTCAGAGCTAGAAATTAGTAGGTCATCCACTTTTTCTTATCCATTCTGGAAATTACATATACAAATTTGCTGAATTTCAAAAATGAGAGAGATAAGAAATAATTATATTCACTGTAAACTATCGAATTACAAGCCATATACATGCGAACAGTAATTACACACAACGCGGACGCGGTGATGATTTCCCGTAATTCTCCTGTTTTTCGTAATTTATAACTTTGAACATAACCTCTATTCAGAAAGCACATCATATAAATAGCCCGTCATATTCGGCATATTCAGTAATGACTTTCTCACACAGCAAATATCACTGATTTTATACACTTGCAGACAAATACACATACTCATCCAGATGCGATCTGGCTATTCAACCAACTTTCTTCTCAGAGATAAAAACTAGAGACCCGGATCACTCAGCCTCATAAAACTATGCAACCAATAATGCGTAGTTTAGTTGAGTGATTCCTCCATAGATGGACGTTCACAACGATCCTAGTGAGCAAACGTGGAATGACTGTTTGCACCCTAAAAACTACCTATTCTGCAAGTTGACATCTCATAGGTTTGTTCTGACGATTTATAGGTTTTTTACATTAAATATTTAAACTTAAACTATATAGACAACCAGCATTACAGTCATATGTACCGCTTGGTGTGGAGTACGGTTGACAGTTCGAACGAAACACATATACATCTTGAATTTTTTTCATATTATGCTCACAATTTGTAAATTAAGCGATTTTGCATAGTAATTTAAATTAAAGACAATATCCAAAGAAGAAAACAAAAAATCATGTTATATACGCTAAGAAATAGCTTTACCAATTTTATAAAGATTTCATTAATTTGTCTCAGCTTATTTTCATTCAATATTGCCCTATAACTTTCCGACGGTCAACCATGAACAGCTGTTTCGTGACACGGCTGACAATGCAAACTGGGATACAGTTCCAACAGACAGCTTACTGTTTTCACTTTCGCAGTAGTCGATTCTGGTTATAGATGGCACTTTGTGCTGTATTATTTCAACTTCGTGCATGTTCTATTCACCCTGTCATTCTCATTATAAATCTTTTTCATCTCATTACAAGCACGTCTCTTTGAAACACGTCTCTGATTGTTCTACGTTCATTTGTTCTTTTCGCCTTGTCTAGTTGTTGTAGTACTAGTGACGATTCCTTTTCTTTGATTTTTCTTAATTCACTGTCAGTAACTATTTCGAAAAAACGTCGTCTGATTTACAGATTGTAAGTAAAATAATTTTCAAACTCAAACTGACAAACGTATTCTACAACAAGCAGTGCAAATGATTGCAACACTGGTTGCCTCTGTAGTTCGCTCTGTGAATCCGCTGTTAACTATAAAATACTTCAATCAAAAACCGAAATAACCCAAATTTATCATCACAATGCTAAATAGATTTAGTCAGCAAAGAAACAGCTTTCTAACATCAAAGACAGCTTATGATGACAGCCTACTGAGAAATGCAAATGTTAAATCATTATTGTTCGTTTAAGATCCAATGAGAGATCATTTCTCAAGCGGCACATTGATCTTAGTATCCATTCATACCATCTGCGATATTTCATCTACCTTTGCAAGTATTACAGTACCGAACTTGTTCCAAATTTAGGTTAAACGTGTTCACCTGTACTGAATCATCAACTCTGACAAAGCAAATATCAGATTCAAGTCGAACAATTCTTTTGTAACGCTTTTCCCATTTATAGAAAGCTTGTAGACATGTAGACGTTGTTTTTGGTCAACGCAAGGACTCTCGCGTTAGGCATATTTGCATCACTGTGCTGTTTTCCTAGTGAAAACTGCTATTGCGACAAATTGTTGTCGCCGGTTTGTGTAAATTTATTCATATACCTACAGTAATGATTAAGGTGATATCTACGATATCACACAGTCGTGGGCTCTAAGCAATTCTTGATCATTCTTAAACACTAGAATACACAACAATGTACACGTATGTAAAGTATAATTTAGATGCTACCTTGAGCAGTTGCATCGTCAGTTTTTGTTGCATAAATTAAACAAAGATGAATGAGAAAGAGCATTGTGTGGCAGATGAGGGAAAACAATGTATATTTTATGTTTCTCTATGAAAATTTATGGTCCAGACTGCTCACTACTTGACGTGTTGTTTGTCTTAATCCCCAACATTAAATTAAATGAATACTGTATATTTTGAAAACGTTAAAAAGTATACCGAAATATGTTAGACAAAGATTAACAGCTCGACAAGGTGCGTAAATAATGTCTTAAGCTTAATTGTTCTATTTTATCATAGCACATACAAATTCTATTTAAATAAAATCTACATAATAACTACTATGTAGAAGGAAATCTGTGTTAGCAGTTTTTATAATTACGACTAACACAAAAAAATTATTAATTTCAAGTATCTGTTTAGCAACTCGATTTGAATTGGAAACTCGATTATCTTTTTATGACTTTACGGCCGCAATTTTCACATAATGATGGACAGTTTTCTCATTTGGCAATTGCCAACGTATACAAAAACACGGCATAATAACTTTGTTACTACCTTGTTAAGTGTATAGACATGCAACACACCAAATTGACGCTGGGATAAAAGGGCATCGAAATTGTATATCATAATATAAAGGCATCCAAGTTAGGTATCAGGTAGCCTAAAAACCGGTAATAGTGCGGTCGGCGTGTATCTGAAATCTTAAAATAATGCAGAAATGTGAAAGTATTAAATGATAACCGCATGAAATTGATAGGCGATTACTTAGGTGGTAAAATTAAATAATGTCATATAACAATAACACAGGCCAACCAAATAAAAAAGGGGCATTGCTGGATGTCCCACTATGTTTTCCCATGTACTTTTTCACGCTGAACACGATCTGAAGTCAAAATGGAGGGTCATTGAACAAATAAGAAAGTAATTCAGGCATTAAGATCACACAGCAATATACAGGGTGTGAAGTTCTGGGAAATAAATGGAAATAAAGTAATATTTTCAGAACCGCTTCAGATATTTCACTGATATTTAGTACATAGTGAAAGTTAATAATGTTGCATATTTTTCAATGTAAAAATAATTTTTAGCTTTAACAGTGGCGTGCATAATGACTTCGATATTTTTTGAGAAAAAAATGGTACGCCAATGGTTTTTTGCTAAGTAAAAATTATTTTTGAATTTCCCCCAATTTAAAACAAATGATCTCTCCTGAATTGTTTACCTTCGATGCGCCATTTTTGACCTCAACAGTTTAGATTTCTTTTTGTGGAGCTATCTTAAAACACTAGTGTACACAAGTCCCATTAACACTGTAGAGGAATTAAGAGAAAGAATAGTTGCAGCTTGTGATAGAATAAAAAACACTCCAGGGATATTTCAACGAGTGCGCAATTCCATGAGAAAGAGGGCGGAACCATGCATACTAAGTGAATGGGGGCATTTTCAACAATTTTTGTAATCATTTCGTTGGTTTTAATGTTATGTTTATGTTGTCAGTTGTTGTTGTTCATTACCCCTAATGTGTTTAATTTTTCCAATTAAATTAATAATAATTTTGCAAGTTAGACAATAGAACGGTTTTTATTTTTTTGCTCAAAAACGGCGCATTGAAAAAAAACAATTCAAGAGAGATCATTTGTTTTAAATTGAACGTTGACGTGCCATTTTTTTCTTAAAAAATATCGAAATCAATACCCGTACGTACGCCACTGTAAAAGCTAAAAATTATTTTTACATTGAAAAATATGCGACTTTATTAACTTTCACTACGTACTGAATATCAGTGAGATATCTGAAGCGGTTCTGAAAATATTAATTAATTTCCATTTTTTTCCTAAAACTTCAACACCCCGAGTTTTTGTAAGGAAACATTTTTGGACCACAGTTTATAAAGCAAACTAACAATAATTTTTCATGTAGATTCACACCTTTAAATATTCGCATATCATGTATAGCGTTTTCCTTGAAAATAATGTCAAATTTGGGCGTCTGAAAGGGAGGCATGCCCTCTAAATCTGCGCTCGTATAAGTCTTAGATTTAGCTATACTAAAATATAATTGTAGGAAATAAAGACGTCAGAATTTGCATCTATTAATAATATGGTGGTAAATGAGATTTTGATCTTTAGTGAAAACTGTTTCTAATGTTTGACCAAGCTACGTGGTTCAAAAATAAGCAGAATTTCGACATTCATCAATAACTTCAATGGATTTTAACGTACCATGTCTGCACATATTGACTGTATTATGAGAGATTGGGTGATGAGATTGAGCAATTTGCGGCTATGTTTTTCTCTTGCACATAGTTTTGGAGCTTTTGTTATCAAACGACCATGTGAGAACTTGTTTGGTGCTAAAATTGCATAGTAATCATTGTCAAATTATCCGTCGCTTCGAGAGAAAAATTGGTGTACCTATCGTCGTTAAAGGACTCGCAAATTTATTTTTTGTTCGTGTAGGCATGTTGTGATAATATTTGTCGTTTTTATTTTCACTGAAATATGTCTGGCTAAAATTGAGGGTATCAGGTTAGAAATATGATCTGCGAAAGATGTTTAAACTGCCAAAAAGCAATATAAAAAAACAACTCGGAGAATGAGTAAGGAATGCTGAAAAATAGTGTCCTAAATCTACATAAAATATCCTAGGCTCAAGCTCAAAAAATGACAGTAGAACTGCTTTCAGTGAGAAAGGATCCACTTGCATAAAATCTTTCTGGGTGTAAGTCACTCATTGGGAAACGTAGACTCGAACCTATGCAGTTCCATACAGTACCGGTAGCAAAATTGTACCAACTAGTACAGAATTTGGGCTGATAACTTGGTTACTGTAGACTGCGGGGACGGAAGCGTAATAAGCCTAAATGCCTAGTACTTAGGAATATTATCTTGAATTTGGTGGTGTTGTTTTAAAAGCAGCGTTGGTAGGTATATCCAAAATTGCTATTAATCGGTTAAATTAATTAATATAGATCTACTCGAAAGGATGCAGCTAAATAATAATATGCATTAAGAAATATTCAAACAATAAACGCTCTCTTATTTTAGAAAAGTTTCAGTACCCATATTTTATCTTATCATCTTTACAACGTAAGGCAGCATCTGTTTTCGATCATTGTTATAAGGGCATGTTTCCTCATCTATCTGATACGTATATATACATAATTAGGTTTCATATTTTTTCTGAAGTTCTATTTTATTTTATAGTGGGAAACAGACGTTACAACACTTTCACGTACACGTATACACTAAATAAAAATAAACATAGCAACATTGTCACAACTACTCGTATGAACAGTCGACGTAGTGGGTATTTACTTACCATCCATTTGGTTTTTTAACATTTTTAAACGGTAGATGGCACGACAAATACCACTCTCCTTCTTTTCAAAATTTTACGCTATTCAGTATAATAACAACCTTCGACAATGCGAAACTGTAAATAAATAAATAAATTTTTTTAGAATGCTCGGTCTAGCCCTATAGACGTATTGTCCTATTGACTAACCTTGCTATAAATTGAATGTGAACCATTGGTTATTACTAGGGTTGGTACAATGTTAGTATATTAGTTAGTTTCCCTATGAACGATTGTACTTCTCTCTTTCGTTGTAGAGTACCTACTCATTGTGGTCTTTGCATGCAGAAGTGTATATTGTCCATGCCCTATTTCTATTAGAAAACCGTTTGTTTAGAGAGTAAGCAACTGTATATCGCTGAAAAAACTAATCAAAATAAGCAACCGTATTGTGTGCAATGTATCTAAAAGGTCAAGTGTGGGTGTTCAATGCAAGTGTCTATACTTGGTCATTGTAACGTTTCTTCTAATATATATTCCGTTGACTTCGTTACTATGAAGGCTCCAATTATATCAAAATATAGTTTGGTGTCTTTGAAGTAACTTCACAGTCAACAAGGAGCCTTGTCTGAGGCCAGAAGAAATTGAATTCTAAACCGACAATTCTCTTTTGATACTAAACTGTTTTAGCACAAAATTTATTTTTACCAAACAGAAAATAATATCAAGTTGGCTTTGGGAACAAAAGTTTGCTTATCTATTTTAGTGTCAGTTGACATTTATTTATTTTGAAGTTTTCGCTTTAAGGTGTCGTATAAATTAGAAATAAGAACTGCTCAGAGGTCGGAGAAGAGCAAAAAATCAAGTTGGAATGTCAAGAAGGAAACTGGCTCGTCAATACAGATCTTCTAAGAGAACAATGCCATTGGAATTGGAATATTTTGTGCCAAATCTTTTAGGACATACGTTAATTGCCTAGGTGACAAGGTGACAACTTTGAAGTTTCATTAATAACACGTATTTTCATCAAGTTATATATTAGATTGGTCGCAATTGAATACAAAAGTATTGTTCATCTTAAAGCGAATACCTCAAACCGTAGGTTATCAATGGAATCAGAACTTTGCTCACACAACCTTGACCATGACTATTAAACATGGTTTGTGGTATATTCTTCGACTCCACTTTTCTTGGTAAAACAGGAGAGCTTCTGTATGATCCGTTTGATGTAACAGAAACCTGTCATTATTTCTGTTTTCATGTACAGATTTCATATATTTAAAACCTATCAAACGAATGTTAAATGGAAGCATTTTCAACTGCTTTTTGCTGTGCTTGATATTGATACTGAAAATATTTATACTGCAGCTTACAGCGGCGTTGCCAGATATAAGAATTCTAGTAACTGGTTCATTCATTCCATAATTGGTAGAATTATGTGGAATCGTAAACAGTTCTGTATTGCGAGTTTGTCTTTCATTAACATCAGGATTTATTCGTGCAAGCACAAATTCGTTTAATTTTAATAGTGGTTGGTATAATGTCAACAACTCTTCAACAAATACCAGTTGGCCATGGTAGAGTTTATTGTCATCAGCATGAAGTTATTGCCACATAAGTGTCTTTGGGGTTACATACTTATACATTTCACCAGCCTGGGGATAGGCAACAGTAGTTGAACATAACTTTTGATAGCGAATGGGTATATTGGGGTAAATAATGTGTGACGGGATCTGGGTAGCACTCATTTTACCGTATCAATACTCATGATTCTGCTTGATTAGTTTTTCGTCTGTAAACATTATTCTTTTGGGACGTATATTTACAGGGAGGGAAACCATATCTTTTTCAAAATTATTTCCATTCTGTAGATATTTTATTTCTTAAGACGCTTCACTATTTGAGATACTCCAAAGTAGATTAGAGAGCAGTGCTGCTCTTTCACCCATAATTGTGAGTTTCTGATAATATATTTTAAAATTGTATTAAAATTTTTGCTGTACTTCAAAATAGTTGGATTATGGTAATTGCGTCACAAAGTGGTTTGGATGTTTGGTTTTAAGGCATATCCGTATGTACTCACTTCACATTTACAGAGATGTGATAAATTCAACAGTTACGAAAACGTTATTCTCATCAATTACTGATAGAAGATCATATTATTTTCTGCCCCATTTGCTGAATTTTGGAGTTCATTCGTAGCAATTCCAAAATGTGAATACAAAATAATGCAAGTACTGCTAGTAGAACATATACATGTTGAAAGTCATTGTCATCACTACTAAAAATTGCATCTCAATTTCAGTCCGTACTAAGGGATGATAGATTTTTTTTGTACCGAACAATGATTACACAATTTCACAAAAAATTGTTGTATGCCCACTTTATTTTCTCCAGGATTTTTTTTACCGCTGAACACGAAGTCAGAATTTAGGGTCAATGGACAAATACGAAAGGTTATAGATTTTGGTGTTTCTGGTGGAGGTGCATACCAATGTACATTCGTCAAAATACCAAAATTTATAATCTTGATGTCGAATCTACTTGTATACTTGTCCATCGTGTTTATGGGGGAAAAATACATAGGAAAATATAATGGGACCCCCAGGACACACCACTTGTATTGGTGGACCTGCATTATTCTAGCATTGTCTTATACTTGAACACCCGTGGATAAAAGTACGAGTTTTTCCACAGATTTTGGAGTATATCGAAGTATTCAGTATTTCTGTAGTATATCTATTAATCGGCATCTATTTTTCGACAATTGACGAATTTCGAAGACGTGTAAAATGGTGCAGAAGCTATAGCTCACCTGTGCTATATCAATATCAAACCAACCACTAGCACAACACAGGCACCAGTCCAAGTTAACCGGAAACCACGTAACAACGGAAATCGAAAAACTGAAGATCGCGTGTGTATCGTCGTGTCCAAAGAGCGCGCGAAGATCGCTACGGGGCTTTCTATCTCCGGCGTCTCCGGAGAAGTCGTCCAGGTGTCGATCCGCAAAGGACTGATCTCGCGACGGCCAGATTGCCGGAGCCGAGCTTTCGCGGCTGCTGAGCCACGGCATCGGCATTGAAGTCGCCGACGCCCGCCGCCGTGGGCCGCGGCTCATCGCATTTTTTATTTTACGGAAGCAGGATCAATCTACTAGTCCATTAGCATTGATTTGAGCTCTAAATCCTATAAGATTTTTTGTCCTGAGGGACTTGGGCCTGATTTTACCAACACAATAATTCTTAATCCGGATCATAAAGGAAAAATGAGAAGGCATCTTTCTAGTAATGGATCTAATGGATATAATCGATTTTTCCCTTAAATAACGTATATATTAGCCAGTTTTAGGTATCTCTTGAGTAATGGCATGATGCTAGTGTCTGGCCAAAATATGATATGGTCATGATATTCGTGGACAAATTGAAGTAATTCGGAAAGGCAGTTATCAATATAGCTCTGACTATTCAAAGCTTCGCCCCTCACCCTTCCCACAAAGGATTGCTATTCACCCCTGTCAGAAAGACAGACAATAATTTTATCTGCTAATTTCGCTTTATCTTTGTATCTAACATTGACTGAACATTCCTCGACGTGTAAAATCCGGCGTTTACCATGGCATATGCTTTACATATATGTTTAACGCCTAAACTACACTTATCTGGGCGGAGGTCTTCTCCCAGTTACGGCTAGGTGCAGCCGAGATGTATCCCAGAACGAAAAGAACAAAGAAAAAGGAAGCCAGTAGTGGGCACGTCACTGGGCAGGGGCTGCTTGCCTCGGTCCCAAAAATTATGATGGTAACAAGAAAAAAAAACCCTAGAGAGAGAAAGACTGTTTAAAAATCTACTCTACTCTCTGTCTGAGATAAAACTACTCATTAACAACAATCGCACTTGAAGCGAAACCATGTACATTTTTTTCGTATAAGAAATACGTAGAATGTCTGATAAAATCAAGAAGTCTCTACGAATTTCAATAAGCAATAATAAATGTATAAAGATCTATGAAATTGTTAATTAGAATGATATTTCACCTGTTCACATCAGAGTTTTTTCAAGGGGATGGCTTCCAATTTGCAAAACTGCAACGAGGCAACTGACTGGGAGAGAAAAGACGAGGATTTTCTTCTGTTTCTATTGACAAAAAGAAAGCAGATATTGAAAGAACGTCATCAGGACACGCATTAAGGCACGCGGTCCGAAGGTATATAAAAAAAAGAACTTACCGCTGAGGGTCAAAATCCCATAAAAAATGGAATACGTAGCACCCAAAATAACTAAACTTAAGTCACACAACAAAAAGAAAAAGGTGCTAGTCTGTGAATGGGCGCTTGGGGCCTAATATCCCGGAGTCCGGAGAACGGCAAAAGGACCCCTGCACCACGACCTCAACGGAAGCTGAAAAGCGAATCACAGAATACGTAACGTTCTAGAGGAAGGAATCTTGAGTGGCCTTGAAGAAGATATGTTTTATAGGAAGCCAACTAACGGAGAAAAACTCCGGAGCTTTTTGCTGATCGTCAACACCATACTGAATCGCTGAGAAAGAAAGATATAATACGAGTGAAATTACACAATCAATAAACTTTTAAATTTGCAAAAAGAAAATCATTGAAAAGGGGTTTGGCCTAGGAATGGGCACTCTATTATCATTGAGAAGAAATTCAAATTACTGATAAGTGATAAATAGAAAAAAAGGAGTTGGGCTTGAGAGTATTTGGGACATTCAAGTCTCTTTCGATATTTAGGAGCATTCCTCCTCAACTCTAACGATATCGTACTCTTAGAAGATCTGTATTGACGAGCCAGTCTCCTTGTTGATATTCCAACCTGATTGTTTGCTCTTCCTACCAATCTCTCTGACCTCTGTGCAGTAAATGCATGGTATTCCACTTTTTAGGAGATTCAGACATGGCATTCCCTGCTCACACTCCGCTATTTGTTCGATAAATGGTTCTGTGTGAAATGTTTTCATTGTGGAATATTAGATAGATTTCAGCTTTGTGTGCCCGCCCAACCAACTTGTAGATACCTTATTTCTAATTTATACATCTTAAAGAGAGAATCAATAAAGTAAGTAATCAAACTTTTGTTTCCAAAGGCAACTTGAATTTATTTTGTGTTATATAATTTCTTATCTGGTTTTTATCATTTTTTATAAAATTCTATAAAACAGATGCAACAGTAGGTATTCGTCTAAACCAGAAAAAGGTATTTGAAATAATTGTCCAGAAACATCGCTATTTACCTTGAAGAACGACATGCAGATTAGCTACAGTAGCCAAAAATGTGATAACGGATGATAATTGAGGAGTTTGTTGAGATCTACAGCTAATTAACAACGACAAACCATTTTCTTCAATTTTCTCAGTTGTTGACGTTTGTTTTGAATTTGGTTCTACAGGGTGACTTTGAAGTTGAGTCGTTAATTTTCAGATAATGATTGTAGAAGGAAGATAAACCAAAATATCGTCGCTTGAATGCAGAAGTATTTTAAGTCGTAAAATGCAAATCTTAAAGGAGACCTATTTTTCGTGTTTGTGTTTTGCCTAACATTTCTGAGAAATTTTGGACATAGAATGTTTTACCGGAAAAAAAGTTTCTCAAGTCCGTGAAAGTCGACTTATATTTTTTGCTGACATTGGAATTACAGTAGTTCTGTAAGTGATTATCTTCTCTAGTCATAGTTCTGCAGCAAAATGACGCGCCTCAAGCTGTTACCCCTAATATCGTTCAAGACCAGTGGTGGGGGAACGCTTGCGCAGGGACTTACAATACCTCTACATGCAATGTAGGTGACTATGACCTACAACTACGAGTTAAAATCTGAAAAATGAAGAATTTGGACATACAATAGTTCTGCATTCAGGCGACGATATGTGTGTAAAAATAAAAAAATAAATAAAAAAAAATGTTACCTTGGTTAATAAAGTATCGTCCCGACAAGTATTTCAGTGCGGACCTGTATTTGATCGTGCGGTCTTGGAGCAGCATGCCCTGACCTGTGAGGTCTTAAGTCACCTGATTCACGAGCCCTTTGTACTACATTAACAAAGGCACGAGGGGTTGGTTGCACTCGATTGGGAAACCGATTCGCATAAATCCGTGATGCATCCGGGAGCATTTTGTAAAGACTGCCCCCCCGTAAATAAGAATCATGTCCACAAGTTCAGCATTTTCGTAAACATGTGCCATTTTTGATTTCGTTTGAGCCACGCAACAAACACTACTATTCACTAACGCGTTATCGACTGACGAAAAACATCGTGATAAACGTTTCAAATTCTTTCGCTTTTTTGTTTCCGATGCGATGAACCGGTCAGGCGGATTATATCCGTTGTCGCCAAACACGAACATATTATTATTGAGACAGGGCGGTACTCAAACTTCCAAAGGGCTATAACTTTGTTACTTTAATTTTACCAGAAAAATGGTAAAGGAAAAAAACATTTCTTTTGATCAGATCTACTCACTGTTAAAATAAATGACTCAACTTCGAAGTCACCCTGTATAATCTACAAGGTGGGTTTATGATACTTGTTTCCGACTAGCCAATTTTCGATGCAGATTTACGAAAACGCTTTGTAACTGAACATTGTTCATCCGAATGAGATCTTGATCTCCGGATCAAGTGGAAAAATATGTTTTTGTAGCTAAACCAGATGATTTATAAAGAATTTCTTGATTTAATATGAGGATCAGAGGCCCTTCTTACACAACTTGTATATTTTTTTCGCTACTTTGACAGGTATTTTAGAAGAAATTGACTATATTAATTTGATCCATTACTACAAAGACGCCTGCCCATATTATAATACGAATTTATTGAAGAAATTCAACATAAAGATATGTACTTAGCTGCTATGCAACATGGCATAATATTGTAGTTAGAATGCAAACCAACATCCATATCTTCGGTATTTTCTTCTAACTGGAACTGATCTGATGTGTTTTAATATTCTCCTTACATTTTGCTTATACTGCCGTACTTAGGTGAAATGCAGTAAAGTGTAAAGAGCGAAGTCTGAGAAAATTGAGTTCAAAATTCTGTTTTTTTTTTCAAACTGAATAAATAGTATTAATACGACAGAACAAGGTGAATGAATATTGCAAAGTTACATGACCTTATAGAGACTAATTCAAATGTGATTTTGGATAATAGTTGCTGCTGAGACCTAAAGTGAATGGCATTCCTTCTTTGATTTTTATAAATCAAAATGCAGTTATTTGCTGCTTTTATACTCTGCAAAGACAAATTTATTGTTTTAATTTTCGTACGTTTTGTAATTTATTTATATTTATGTTTATATGGTGGATATCCTGATATTCTTTCTCCAGAAAACCAGCGTCCACTTTTCAGCCATATCAATCTATGTATAGCAAAAATAATTGGTTATCTTTCAGTTACATATACCTATATTACACCGAGATGAATAACGAGTTTTATCAGCATAATAGTGAATCACAATTTGCCAACTTAGCTATTTCGTCGACCATTTCATGGATGACAAACAGCCTAAATCATAAGCAACCATTAATTATAATCGTAACGTCTGTATATCATCATGACGCAAATAAACCGTGGTCGAAATCCCAATTTTATTCTTAAATATTCTACTACCTGTAGCTACAAATTCATGTCATTTTAGAAATAGGTCCATATAAACTTCTTTTCAATGTAACATTTGCAAAATGTACTGTGGTTTTCATACTGGTAGAGCTCCTAATTCAAACATATACAGTAATGGACAAAAGTATATACGTATATATAAATTAATATTGTGCTGTATTTATTTTTTAACTTGTTTTATTAATACACCTGTATACATAATTCGTTATAGCATAATACTCACTTACACATAAATACATTCATTAGACTCCCTTCAATAAAAAATTGATTGAAAAAAACTGGAACTATGAAGGACAAAAATATATATACATAGCAAAACAATTATAGAAAAAAGAAGCAAAGTTCATTGAATTATAGAAAACCAACCATGTTTGTGTTAATATTTTGTAGCATAACCATTATTATCAAACACCGCCTAGCATCGTCCCGGCATAGATTGTAGAAGTTTCTTGATAAAAGATTCATCAATCTGTCTCCACTTTTGCTCTAAAGCGGCAAAAAGTTCATCCTTGTTTGAATAATGTTTATCTTGTATTTGCTTATATAAGTATTCCCATAGATTTTCAATGGGGTTTATATCGGGAGACTATGAGGGCCATTTGAGAACTGGTATTTTTTTCATCCAGAAATAATTTCTTTGCGAGATTTGAAGTGTGCTTCGGGACATTATCTTGCTGGAAGATTGATCTTAAGGCCATATTGTCTTCCATATAGGGTAACATGACATGCTTTAGTATGTCTGTGTATATAAACTTATCCATCATGCCATCTATTCTATGTAAAGATCCCATCCCAAACCCCGAAAAGCACCCCCAAACCATAACAGACCCGCCTCCATGTTTGACAGTGGGCAAAGTGTACTTGGGGTTCAATCTTTGTCCACTAGGACGTCTAACGTACTGATCACCATCTGATCCAAACATATTGAACTTGGATTCGTCACTGAAACATACCCTTTTCCAGTCACAGATGCTCCAATCAAGATGCAACCGTGCAAATTGTAATCGGTCCTTACGGTTTTTCCTCGAGATTAGAGGCTTCTTACTGGGAGGAGGACGTGCAAATAACTTCAAATCATTTAATCTTCTACTTGTAGTTTTCGTAGAAACACTGACAATTCCTGTTGTCTCGATTTCGGCTTTTATTTGTCTTGGGATTTTAAACAGATCTTTGGACGAAATTACTTTTATTTTTTCTAGGCCGACCACTGCTCTTAGAGGCTTCCAAGATGCCTTTTTGTTTATATTTGTTCAATATTGCCCAAACTGCTTTACGCTTCAGCTTCAAATTTTTGGCAATGTCGACTTGACGTTGACTATCTTTGTATAACTCAATGATCTTAGTTTTCACATCGAAAGAAATTTCTGGACCACGCGACATGGTCATAAAATCACTCAACTTATTCCAAAATACTTGATGAACACAAACTAATCCATGGAGTCCAAACTTTTTCGATAGGATTATTTGACAACTCACATCCTGGATATGTAGAAAACTGAGCAAGATGTTGTTAGTTTAAAACTCATCAAACACGTTTGTTTTTATTTATAAGTTCAAAAATGGTGAATGCTACACAAAATTATTGTTTCGAAAAAACATTATTTCAAACGTAGCTTTACCTCAGAATTAAGGAAATGTAATATATTTTAGTTGCTGTGCTGCATGTCAATGCTATTCTGGGGTATTTATCACCTATTTTCCTGTAAAAGCAAGTACCATCTTCCAATTTTCTGTCAGAAAGCTATCACTTGATTTTAACTATGGCCGTACGGCCGCGTTGTTTATTTATGACATCGACTGAGAAAATAAAAACCAGGTGTGTTAAAGATTTATTTGTAAAAAGATCACTAATACTCAGTGGTAAAAAATTATTCCGGCAAAACCAATTGGCTAATAGGAAGTCCAAGGGAGTCAAAACTTATTTAAGGAAGCTTATTAGCATGCTGGGCTTGACGTTTACCCCCTGCAAAAAGGAATATCATTACCCAAAAAGGTAAAATCGTTTTTTCAGACCCTTTGTGGTGGAGTCTAAATCCTAGCTTCTTACAAGTCTTGCTTATCTTGTTGCATCAAAATATTTGGAAAAACACGTTTGAAATGACTCAAGAGAGATCCAATTATCTCGCGTCATCAAAAACTTACTACTGGGAAACAAATGTACCAGAAGTAAAGCCGGATCCTTAACAGACATGCAAATCTTTTCCTTGATTCCCTAAAGAAATTTTCTCACAGTGATGATAATCTAAATCCGCGGTATAAGAGATTTTCTCAATTTCAAACATTGCCGTAGTCAGTGAACATTTGGTAAAGGCCGAAATAGTATTTAATATACTTTTTGAAATCGTAAGATATTCGCTCTTGGTCAGAGTATTGTGAATCAGTATGTCTGTTAAATTTAGTTGTGCGAATACTGACAAATACAGGGAGAAAGTAGGGAAGAAGAAAATGAGGAATTGTGAAAAATATCTGCGTGTACATGAGAAATGCTATATACGTTCTTCTGCATTTTTAGCTAGGAGCTGGGAATAATAATAATAATTATAAAATGTCTTTATTAGGCATATTATAAAAACTACAATATAATGTGACCTCTACGTAGGTGAAGTTTAGCTCTTGGCTACTCTACTTAACCTACCCAAATAATAAATTGAAACATCACTTAATCAAACGAAACTTTGACAAGCAGCTAAAGACGCCTCAAAACAAGCGATCTTGATAGCTGGCTGACATACATACACATGTACATAATATACTCATATATATTAGGTATATGAAAAATAAAATAAAATATAAGAATTGAAAACTAACTTTTCCACAATTACAACAATGACAAATAAAACTGTTTCACATGCTTACGAAATCTGTTTTCTGGCCAGTCATTTATATTGTCGTCTAAATCGTTATAAATCATTATAGCATTGTAAATGTCTGAACTACGAAATAAAGTTATTTTATATATAGGGATCTCTAGTCTTTTTTGTGTCTGAAATCAATGTCTGAATTACTTCGTCTGAAAACAAATTTCTCATAAAGGTACAAGGGGGAGCGAGAAGATGTAATCTTGTGTCTAAACACTGCCATATGGTACTCACATGCATTTTCTATACACATCCAACCAAGCTGAAATCTCTTTAAGGAAACATGATCATACTTCTTCAGATTAAATACAAATCGACAAGTAGTTTGGAGTTTTTGCAGTCTTGTTTTTGTAATAGAATAAAAACAACGATAGAACATAGTGCTACAGTAAAATAAGCTAGGAAATATAATAGCCTCACATAACTTTTTTCTAACTTTAAAATTCAAAATGGAGCGATTGCCATAAAAAAACTTCAAAGTTGCATAACATTATTTTAAGATACACGAAACATGCTCCCTAAACCGTAAAATATAATCAATAATCAACCCTAAGTTTTTTGTAGTATTTACGACAGTTAGACGCTTCTCATCGATTTTTACATCAAGAGAATTCAATAAAGTGTTACGTTTGACAGCAGGACAAAAAAGCATTACTGAGGACTTATCCTTATTGAGCTTAAGATTGTTACCATTTGGGTATCCTACTATTGCCTCCAAATCTATAGTATAAATTAAGTACAATATTGGTCTATTCTAGAAAACTATATCTGAAGTTCGTTCTAGTAGATGAATTTCAATCACCTTGATCCTAAACTTGCATAATTTAAGTGATTTATGTTTGTTTATCAGAGGGTGTCACAATATTGTGTGCTTGCGAACGTGCACAAATGTGCAATCTTCTAACTATCGCAACAGAGGGTTCCCGCGCGATTCCCCTTGACTAAGATGGAAGACATACATATTAGTCCTTTAAACTGTTTTCCAATTGAATCAGTTATTTGTGAAACTCCACATGTCCAAAAATAACAATCGCGAGAAAAGTTGAAAAAACTGTTATATGCAAAAATACCTTAAATCATCATGATAACAAGTAAAAAAATATGAAGTTTGATTGTTTGTACGACAGTTTTTTGAAAAAATGACAAAAATAACGTTTATGTATGTTGAGGAAAAAATGAAAATCTGGTGGACATGTGGGGTTTCTAAAATAAACACGCAACTTTTTTGAGAAATAGTTTATTGGACACATTAGCACGAGGCACATTAAAAAACACGAGGTACATTAAAAAAATAGAAGACTCGGTAAATTTTCATCCACATCGTCATCGGTGCCACCAACAGTTGGCCATCCAAATATCTCCCTATAGAAGTTTTCAATTTCTTCACCTTTTTCTACGATGAATTTTTCGAACTTTCTGATGCTTACCATCTTTTTGCATTAATTGGGACTTTTGAGTTAGGGTATGCGACCACTCCGGGAAAAGTTCTAACAGCAGTAGATGTTCCCAACCTAAATTCGTGCTTTATTAGGGCATCAATGAAGTCACGAGCAGTCACAATGCCCTTTTCATCATTGCTGTAGCTGAAGTGCATGAAATTTGAAATCGAAACTGAAATTTTATCTTCTTTTCTAACACCCCTTCCATATGATTCTGTGGACAAAGATTTTTTTGTAGTAAAGGGGCCACCATTTCTTATAGTCTTTAATCAATGTATTCTCTCCATCCATTACGTATACGGAAAATTTATTTTTAGTGCTTGCGTTGAGAATCAAGGAAACATAATCTTTTAGCAGATCAATTCGGTCATTTTTCTTAATTTTTCTCTTCACCATGGCAAAATCCCTGTCACATGGCATGTACGAATGGCCTCTTACTGGGAAGTATTGGTTCACAGTCTTGAATCGTCCAAGGTCTGTAAGACCTAAGCACATTCTAAGAACTGAATGGTTTTTATTCTGACCACCGCATCCGTCAGAAAAAATATGGAAATGTTCAATGTTTGCTGGAACTTCATTGTTTATAAAGTGCATAATGAAGGAGAACACCTCGTTTGGTCCTTTTTTGCCCATACCTTCGTGATATACATATAACATAGTTTTTCCAGATTTTAGGTCGTGGATATTTAAGACATTGACAGTTAGTTGATGAAGGTAAAATGTGTCTTGGACCGGAATAACAGGAAGTGCAAGATTTTGCATGTAGTCCACGCAAATTGCTCCTACACTGGGATCTGTTTGGCATAACTCTTCAATCGACTTCATCTTGCTGTAGAATTTTTTGGCTCTTCTTTGATGAACTATTTTTTCCTCCACAGCTACACGTTTAGCAACATCGTTCAAGGCCTTAGATTTAATTTTGTTGGAAAGCTCCTCACAGGTGCAGCAGGTGTCGACCTGTGGTCTACCGAAAGGCAAGCTGAAACGTTCCTTGAATATCTTGCGGTAAACGCTATACTTTACAGATGATTCGGGATTGTTTATAAGAAACAATTCATGCATTTTTTTTATATCCAGCTTCTCACTGAGGTAGTGATAGTCACGGCTACCATAATGTGACCTTTTAACTGGAAATGAACGAATATGCTTCTCTACTTGCCTGACCACCTTTCCAGGTTTTGCATTCCCTGGGTTTTTTGTGCCTCTTCTATCATTAGGTGGCCTTCCCATTGATAATAACTTACTCAAGCGACGAACGGTCTACAGTGACTCCATGGATACTGATAAAAGTTGTTTTGCATACACGGTGCTTTCCCGAACTGGAAGACACATAGTATTTGTATGATTTGCTTATTGGCTTTGCATTATTTTGGTCTACTCTAGGTCGTTTCCTGGAAATCTCTGAGCACTCTATTAGAGCCTGCATATATGCATCTTGTTCATTTTCCGTCTCTAGAGCATAAAACCTAGCAAAAATCTATTGCCGCTCACCTTCGGGAATTTTATCAAAACAGCATGAAATACACCTAAAATTGGAAAACGATATTTTGACCGACAAAACCAAAATGACTTTCTCTTACCGGCATGGTTCACCTATTGTCCGCTGATTTACTTTTATGCCTTTGTAATTCAGATATTCTTTACCTCTCACTCGTGCACCTTTAATCGCTTCATTTTTATAAATAACTTGTTTCTGTCCCTTTTTGCGTTTTTTGGGAATAACTTCCGCGGAAAGGTCATCCTCGCACGAATACATTGTGAAAAATGAGCTAACGGTGTTTACCCGCAACGCATGCGTATGTCATTTGTCGCATAGAAGATAGGAGCCGTTTATTAGAGAAACACCACGTGTCCTGGACTTGTGGGGTTTCTCAAATAAATCTATATTTTGAACTAGCGCTGACAGCGTCATATCAGTTGGACATATGCGATTTCTTTCCAAAACGTGCATCTATATGAGAATATACCATTGAGTTCAAAAAGTCAAAATGTTGAATTTATGGACAAGAGAGGTTTCTCAAATAAGCGATTCCATTGTTGGATGATCGAAAAATTCTAATTCACAGGATTCGGTTTTTGTGTATCTGAAGAATTGCGCTCCTGTACCTACAGCCATGCTTCAAGGCAATCGCAATTAGTCTTCCCACAGAAATCTGATAATTAACATTTACAGTTAGAGAAGAACAACTGCTTGCACTGCCGAGTAGACGATTAGATAATTTCGTTTGGATAAGATCTGTTCTAAGTGCACTTTGTTTACATCCGAGAGTCTTGTTGTCAACCGTCGAAATGTCGATAAGTTTCTTTTTCATCTCACTCTTCCGTACAGCATGTGCGTATAGATTGCCAGCACTGATGGCTGTTGGTAGTGGTTTGTTGAATGAACAGACGGAGAGACGTTCAAGCAGGACGTTTCCTTGTACAGGGTGTCCGATTATAAATAAACCCCCCTCTAGCTTATATGACAATTTAGAAAAAAGCTTTAAACAATAGTTCTAGTGTCTAATATACAGTTTTTCATGCGGTGCCTTTTTTGTATACGTTGAAGTACTACCGAATAAAGTTACATGTTTTTCAGACTGGACACTGTATATTTTTAGCTCAAACCCAAAAGTTTTGCTGATGCTGAAGATATATGCTTTATCATAACATATTTATTTCCCCCTATTTCCTAATTACTTTAGTCAAACACTTGAATTTTGGGTCTGTATTATTCAATTAATAATAATAATAATCGTCTTTATTAGAGGCGAAGTTCAGCATAGTGCTATTCTGCCCCTGAACCCCTTCTCCCCATTGTTAAGAAAAATAATAATAATAATCTATGTTCATCGCGTTTGCGTAAACGTGACATAAATAGTGCTTCTCATTATTAAAATGGGTAATATGTGGGGTCAAAACAAGTCGAAAAGTTCATATGACCCATGGTCCAAAAGTCAATAAATTCTTGTCTAAACGGCTTTATAGTTTACAACTTTAAGTGTTTTATATCGACCACAATCACCACAATCTTAGTAATTTATATAATCTAATCTAAAACGTATTTAAATTGGGTAATTAACAAATAAATGGCATTAAGTTTTTCTAAGTTAAGCCAAAATGTAGTCAGTAAGTAACTAAGTTTCATTAAATTGTATATTTAAAACACACATGACAACAGCGCGTCGGTCTTTCGTCACTCTTATCGAACGGGCAATCGATCGCAAACGGTAACAGTGGTGAGTTATAGCATCGGGCGTGTTGTCTTGTTTTTGTTCGCGTACGTCGTCGTGTTTATTTACAATGTTCTCGAATCACGAGTTCGCCAACATGTTGTTAGTTTACGGTGAAGCTCGTCAGAATTCAAATCTTACAGTTCAAATTTATCGCGACAGATTTCGCCAACGGGTACACCCAGAACGAAGGACATTTGTGCAAGTGTACCAAAGACTTCGAGATACAGGAAGTGTGCAGCCCACTAATATCCGCACTCGTGAGAGACAGGTTACTGTAGAGTAGGAGGAACAAATTTTAAATATCGTGGAAATCAATGCAGATATCAGCACTCGGTTATTAGGCCGCCGCGTAGGACTATCGCATACCATAGTCCATAGAATCCTACGGGAAAATTTGCTTTATCCCTACCATGTACAACGAATGCAGGCCTTGTTACCAGAAGACTATCTTCGCAGACTAACATTCTGTCAGTGGTTTTTGCACAAAAACATTGAAAATCCGGATATTAAATTTCCATAATATTCACACGTGGGCCCAAGAAAATCCTCATACCATTCGTGAAGGTCATTTCCAACAACGTTTTAAAATAAATATTTGGGCGGGTATTCTTGACGATCAGGTAATTGGCCCTTTCGAGTTACCCACAAAGTTGTCAGGGCAAGAATACCTTAGCTTTCTAGCCAATAACCTACCAGAACTTTTGGAAGAGACCATTACAACGGAGGCAGAATTTATGGTTTCTTCATGACGGGACACTACCACACATTTTTAGAGGCGTCATTCAGTATTTGAATGAACATTATCCAAATCGCTGGATCGGTCGAAATGCTCCTGATCCTCGAAAATGGCCAGCAAGATCTCCTTGCCTCAATCCGATGGAGTTCTAGTATTGGGGAGAACTTAAAGGGATGGTTTATGAGGCTGGTTCAATATCAACTTCGCGAAAAAAAATTTAATGCGGCTGAACTAGTAAATGGACAACTTCGAGGACCTAGAGTAAGAAGAAACTGGGTTCGTCGTAATGAATCTTGTGTGGAATGTGGAGGACGACATTTTGAACACCTTCTTTAAATACAAAAAAAGTGCAGTGTGGGTTTTAAAAAGAAAGACAATGTATATATCAAAATTGTGTTCCCTATTTATAAATGGATTTTTTTAATACGTTCAATAAACTAAGAGCCAAAAATAACAAACTCCATCTTTATTTACACTGCGTTCCGTCGTTATTTGCGTCTGGCATTGCGGCGTTGTCAGATTTTATTTTACTTTAAAGTCGCTTTACTCTAAAAAAATGCCGTTTTGACCCAAATGTTATATGAAACTTTTTGCTTGTTTTAACCCCCTTTATCACCCATTTAAATAATGACTATCATAACGTTTACACCCTGTATATGATTTTAAGATTACTGTGTCTTCTCTTTAACACAGATGTGACATGTTCCGAGAACCTGAGTGTATAATCTATGTATACACCTATATTTTTTGTTACATTTTTTAGAGAGATTGGTTTGACGCCATTTCAAAACAACAATGTCTTAGTTTGTTTTAGATGTTTTTCTAATGATTCCAAGACTAGCAGTAACACATTTTAGGCAGTATTCAATAATAAAAAATGCTTAAAAACAATACGCAATCTCGTACAGTAAAACCAAGTGGATGTCCTTTATGAGGAGTCCGAAAGACCTGTACAATTTCTCTTGAACCAAAGCACATTGGACAAAAATGCAGGTGAGACATGAGTTGGGCGGTAAACAGCTACTCAAAGAAATTTTTAGGTCGAAATCCGTATTCCGGTCCTGACGGCCCCTCCTTGTAAGAGCATTGGAAACTTAAACTTAACTCTATATCAAAACAACTACTGTTGAAGCCAACATGAGTTACCACACCAACGTATGCAAACAAGGCAGAACCTAATGAGAATAATTATTCTTCAGTAATTTGCGATCGTTGGCAGACGCACAACATGCCTTTTGTAAGCAGATATTCCTCGCCTAAGGAAGCTGCTGGTGTTGCTTGCGACTTTATCTGTGCGATGTTTCTTGTTTCACTTGGGACATTCAATCCTTTCGGTGTGTTTCTCACTTGTGTGTGCGATATACGCCGATAGCATGTTTTGATTTAAGTAGCTGCTACTGCAGTTGCTGGAATGCAAGGTGAGGACAGAAGAACATAAAGTAGAGGCCTTTCAGAAGGAAGGCTTGGTGTCAGGGTAATTTTACAATGTCGACTACCTAACAACTGGTAGATCTGTTAAGGATCCCCAGTACTCCGTCAATTGTCTATGTAGGACATACACCAGTAGTTTCTTCGTAACTCATTTGTTATATATATTACTACTACTATTATATATATATATATACATATATATAATAATAGTAATACTAATAATAATAATATATGTGTAGTGCGTCTGTGATACACTTGATTTAGGGAATTACGTAGCTCGTCATTGTGGCTGATAATCCTCAGCATTTAATATCTGTAGTTTACATGTCTATCATCACCCATGCTTAACTGGCCAGATAGAACCACACAGAGGCGGACGGGGGGGTGTCAAGGAACTAGGTCAGTTTGTATATTCAAAGTATTTTTGAATTTACTCTAAGTTGTTTTTATTTTTTCCTGACTTTCAAACATCCACATTGTCTACAAATTATAAAAAAAATTGAGCCGTATTCATAAAAGAGAATCATATCCTCGGAAGCATAAGGTAAAAGTATAAGGACTTGCTTCGGAGGAAAAGGTAGAAGTATAAGCATATCCTTGTTTTTATATTCATAATTATTACCTTATACTCGCGAGAATATCCTCCAAGAAGAAGTAAAAGATTGACTGGTATTTGTATCTTGAGCGACATGTCTTGACTTGTTCCAGCTTGTAGTTGAGGTGGGAGTTCGTTCACTCAGCATCACTGACAGTTGTACTCCAGAGCTCACACAGACCGTTCCGTATTTTTACTGGATACAGTTTTTTATCAAATTAATAAGCGTGTCATCTTCAAGTGATGAGAAAACTATAGAAAATAATGGCAATGACCTGCAGTTCATCGAAGATGAAATTGCCATTGCTCCCATTAGTTTGCAAAAGTCACAAATTCCAAAAATGAAAATAAGAAGTACGATGCCTTGAAGAAGATGTTGAAAAAATACGAATCAACATTCGGTAAGCCATTAGATACTAAAGACTTGTTAAAAAAACAACAACATGAAATTAAGATTGAAGAATAAAACAGATCTAAAAAAAACTGGTAATAAAGAAATTAAATTGTTAGATTGGGAAAGAAAGTTACTGAAAACTATGGAAGGTGACTGTAATCCTACAATTGGGAAAATTAGATGTGACATTCAGGTTGGTAGTGTTCAAGAAGAAGGAAGTGAACTATATACCGAGCGCAGTAAGCAAACAGTTAGTATTACAGCGCCAGCAGTTCAGAGGACATTGCCACCAAAAAGAAAATTGGCAACAGAGAAGTACGAAACTGAGGAAACCAAAGGGTTAACTACAAAAGAACTGCAACGTCTCGTGCTGTTACAGCAGTACCAAACAAGCATTTTTCCACAAGAGTATTATAAAACGAGAAATGATGCAGGGTCAGAAGCCACCTGTAACTTATGATGTTCACGAAAATAAAACTTATTATAACTTATAAATACACTTTAATCAGTAAAACTATTTATTATAATACTCAAGTTTTTTCTTATTTGTTGACCTAGTTGGTGGAGAGGAAGTTCGTCATTCTCATGATTTCCTTCGTCTTCATCTGGGTCTTACTCAAAGTCATTATCGCCCAGCTCTTCGCAACATTATGGAGTACAATACAAGAAATAATTATTTTTGGCACATTTTCCAACGTGACGCGGCAAACATACTGTAGTATAGGAAACCGGCGTTTCAGTTAGCCGAAACAGCGTTCAATTATAACTCTTTTTTGTTTTAACAGCTTATTATAATTTGTTTCTGCACCTGGAGTAGGATTTCTGAAGGGAGTCATAAGGCATGACTCAATACCATAACCGTCGTCGCCAAGTACTACATTTGCTTTATTTATTAGTTGTGATCCACGCCAACTGACATCAACACTTGTGAACATCTCTCTGGCATCACAAGTGGCTTGCACATTTAAAGTAGGTTTCCCTTTTCGGTTGATATACTCATCTCCATGGCGATTTGGTTTCAGGATTCCTATATGTGTACAATCAATTACACCAATTGCTATTGGAAATTTATACATTCTTTGCCATATTCGCTTGGCCTCCATCAGTTCATGGTTGGTAGTTGGAAACTTGATCCATTCGTTCGACTGTGCAACTATGCCGTTCACAACTCTATCCACAGTCCGAGATACCGTTGCTTGACTAACACCAAGTTCCTGACCAATACCTTGTTGATATTCAGGGTCACCGAGATAGCGTAGACATATCTTCATTTTATGAATATATGAAAGTGCTCCTCTTCGAGTTTCCTCATCCTCAACTAAAAATCTGTCCGCAAACCATTGTACATTTGCTTCGTCGAACCGATATAATTTTTTGAAGTCACGACCAAGTAAAGGTAAACGAGGTTTGTACGTTTTAACATCCCTAACATCCACAATTTCTGCCATCATCATTTGACCACCTTTGGTTACGAAGTTGAGTCTGCTACTGACCACACTCAGAACTTTTGAAGGATATGCTTCCTATGCCAAGTATAAGATTATGAATATCCTTTTACTTATGTCACTGCTTTGAAGCAAAAGCATTTACTTCAAATTCTTATAAATACCATCTAGAGAATTTCCTTCAAAATTTGCAAGTACAAGGATATCCTTCGTATTATGAATACGGCTCATTAAGTAATAACAATACAACATTTTCTCTTCTACACCGTGGCATAATTAGAGCTTCGATCTGTCGTTTCAAATCTCAGTTTTTTTAAGATGACACCGTTTTCGATGTATTCATTATTACCCTTAAATAATATAAATGAGTTTTATGTTGTTCCCAATTCGATGAGTTTAAACCAACTGTATAAAGTTAGGCTCCTCAAATTTTATATCAATCCGTAATATGTTATCGTCTTTGATATTCTATGAAATAAATGACTATATGATAGTTTAAAGAAACATTTTTTTTTTCATAATAATGTAGGATGTGTTATAATATTTGAAATCAGAATTAAAAGCTATAGGTCTATGCAAATTGGCATACATAAGAAAAATCAAAGTTTTGAGACGAAAAATCAAATTAAAAACGATTTTGGGAGAATTCGTTCCCCTTTCCGCGTATCTCTGCAGATACTGGAAGCGTCAAAACTTTTCAAATGCATTTTCTGAAATATATAAATTCGCAACTTTGCCACGATTCAACCGACCCGTTTTGGAGATCACATTGTAGTCTAATCATATTAGCAAATTTCCCCGAAATAATTGTAAAATCTGGTTTTATTTGTGCAAGTTGTTCAAGGGGGTATTTAAAATAGGTATTCTTGAGACCTACAAAATGAGACCACACGTAAAAAGATCCGACTAACAGCAAAAATGTTATCGCCGAAAAACGAGACAAAATGCAGGTTTTGGCACTTGTTGGTAATGCGACGATAATTTCACGCAACTACTTGAAATTCTTCAAATTCGTAGGATTCGTACTTTTTAATAACAACAACAAAATTGGAATTTTTTTTCTTCAAGTAGTTTTTTTAGAATTTCTAATTGTTTATCCCAAAACACCTGTCTTTCGGCCAACACTGCTAGTTCATTGAGCAATATATAGGGTTCGTTCAGAGAGCAAAATAAATATACGTAATTACCTTGCCGATATGAAGAACAAACCATTTCGACCATTTCGAAAGATAAATGTTATTTTTATGCGAAAAACAAAGGTTACGTCTTTTTCTTCTAAATAAATTCATCTTATATCACATCTCGTATTTATAAGTAATTGAAAAAATGTTCTACAATATTCTAAAAACATACGTTACTATACACATTTTAAGACAAAGCGGATGTGTCTATCATCTTTTGTTGCGAATTGCTCACAAATACGAAAGGTTTGAATTTGTTTAAAAGAAAAAACGTAACCCATTCTTTTTTGCATAAAAATTACATTTATCTTCCGGAATGGTCTATGATTCATACCGGCAAAGTAAACTAGCATATTTAGCTATAAAATTCCGTTTGAACTAACCCTGTATATTGCTCAATAAACTAGTAGTGATGGCTGGAAAACAGGTGTTTCGGGATAAACAATTAGAAATTCTCAAAAACTACTTCAGGAGTACGAATCCTACGAATTTGTAGAATTTCAAGTATTTGCGAGAAACCATCGTTGCATTACCAACAAGTGCCAAAACCTGCAGTTTGCTTCGGTTTTTAGCTATAACTTTTTTGCTATCAGTCGGATCTTTTTACGTGTGTTCTCATTCTGTAGGTCTCATAAATACCTAAGAATCTTATATGGAAAGTTTTTCCGTTCCTGTCAATACTTCCGATTGAATCCCAAAAAAACACGTTTTCTCATTCTTTGTGGTCGAATAAAAAGTTTTCCCACTAAAATTGGTGTACCCATTTAATGCGACCATTCACCCTAAAGATTGTATAAATCCATCTGCATAATTTTTTATGCAACATACACATACACATATTTGGCTAGCTAGCCTGAGTTTTGTGACATTTCTAGATTACATACTGTAACAGCAGCTTCACGGTTTTTCAACGCCGATTCCACTCCAGATATTTTCAAATTGCACTCCTCTCGTGTTGTGCTTGGAGTTATACAAAAGTGAATGGATGATTGAAATTTGACAAACGAGTTTTATCGGATTTCACAATCTTAATCTCTACTACGTCTTAAAATATATCAACTAAGTTTGACTTCATTTTGAATATTGTCTCCTCTAAGAAAATTTTTGATTGCTATCAAAATCATCCGAAACCGAAAAAAACATCAGAAGAAAAAGTCAAGTTTGGTGGAGTTATACATTTTTTGGTCATAATACTGGTACCTCTAGACAGGCCTTTTGAAATTTCTTCAAAATCCAATAATATTTTCTAAGTCATACAAGGATTAATGATTGATTGGTTTTTTTGCGATTGCTCTATCGCAACAGGACCGACTAACAAAAACTATAAATATTTTTCTGTCTCTAATAGAGGGCCAAGGATTACCTGGCGAGCGCCACAAAAATGTACCTACTATATTAATTGTGAAAATTGTTCTTCCTTATGAAGTTTCTTCGCGTTTACAGAAATTCCCAGCTTATTAAGCGATAGTTTTGAGAATATTTCAAGGAATCGGGTGCTTCATAAGTTGTATTGTAACTTGTAGTTGCTTTGAATTCCTATATCAAATAAAGTTGTTTTTATTGTAAATTTAACATTCTATAGTCTAATACGGGGGTTAGAGTAGTATGGCGCTTTCATAAATTATCGGTTTAGTTCCAAAATTGCGTTGAGTCGTTGGATTTTTTATGCGTCGCTTTCTGATATACCTTTATACTATATGTCTAGATAAAATGATGCTCTAGTTTGACTAACTTCGTATGTCTTACAATTTCCCGTGAATATATATAATTGATTCAATATTTAATTAAAACCGAGGTTATAACTTATAAGAAACAGAGCCAACAGCGCGAACTGCGTTATTCAACTAGTTCATTCATATACTCGTAACACAACCCACAATTCTGGCTAACTGAATATTCGGCGACGACGGCAGGTTGTGGTATAAGCCGAACATCAGCTGGGTTAAACCTATCGTATGGTAGGATGACTAAGATTGAAACGAAGAAGGTTTTCTTTATCTTTCACATTACTTTTGAATATTCTGAGTAATCGTCAGAGTTTCTTGAGCTACCCTGTAAAACTATATCGCCTTTTAAGACCACGGTATTATTTTCCATTATCCATACCCAAACAATAACCTCATACTCTCACCTGACTCTTTGTTTGCATGCTCATCTCCCTTCCGATGCGATACCCGATCGTATATTGACAAGGTCTTCCAATATAATTGATTTAATTATTAGACAACATGATACTAATTCTGAAAGGTTTTTCTGCAATCTGCTACGTCGACGTCGTCTCCTGGGAGGTCTGACGTGTTTCATATTCCTCTGGTCAATGAGGGGATTGTTATATGCTATGTACGCTTAGATATTGGTACGGCCGCCATTAACGGGTGTTTATGGCGATTATTGCGGGCGAAGTACAAAAAGGCCGTAAAGCTGTTGGTGATATTATACACGTAGATATAGGGAAGAATCATACGAGCCAAGCTACGAGTACGAGTAATCTTCATAGGAATTTTTGATAAAGACGTACGTAGAACAGTCCCTCTTAGAAGAAAGTTGACTTCGAACATGTATAACAAAGGAATTAAATTGCTGAATTTGTCATATAATAAATAAATAGTTAGTCTTCAGTCCCCAGGCACTACCCCTTTCTAAGAATCTGGCTGCCTCCTAAAATTTGCATATATAGCATAGTTTTGTGCAACATATGGATTTTCAAAATTTGGCTTTATCTGGGAAAATGTGTTATCCTCCGCTCTTCAAAACTTTTTGAGGGCCGATACATAATCATAATTAGTAATTTAGTAGGTATTTATTCGTGTTATCACACAAAAAGTGCTTACACAAGTCAATAATATTAAAGTTAAAGTAGAAAATGAATGACAAACAATACTATACGTATAACAACAAACACATTCACATTCATACACACGTATTTAAAAAAAATCACCATAAAAATAGTGAAGATTGAGTTATAAGGCAAACAATTCAGATTAATAAATAAGAATAAAATTACAGATAACAAAAGTTGGACAGACAAAAATCAATAAATGCACAACACACTGAACAACAAAATGAATTATTACTTACGGCATGTCACTAAAATCATTTTCTAAAAACTCATTTAATCTATAAAAAAACTTTACTTATTAGGTACTTTTTTACAGGCTTTTTGAAAGTCCTGTCGTCAGATCCCTACAAAACTGAGAAAGGGCATTAAAATTTTGCGCCATAGTAATTACTACCACATCTAGTCTTAGAGAGCCTAATATAATCCGGAACGATGTAGTTATTGAATCTGGTATTGTATTTGCGCGTGTTTTAAGATCATTATAGTTTTGCTTAACATTCAATAAACATTCCAGTATACATAAACTTGGGTCAGTCCAATAATCTAAAATTAAGAAACGCCTGCTTACAACAATCTCTGAAATGCATATTACCAATAACTCTCAAACATCGCCTGTGAACACTTATGAAGCATGTGATGAATGATCCCATACTAATATACAATAATGAATCATACTCGTATGCTCCTATATAGATTTGTAAGTGTTAAAAGTTTTTTTGTCACTGTATTGATGTGAGCTTCGCAAGTCAATTTTAAATCTAAGTGAACGCCAAATATTGATTGTGTCTTTTTGCTATTATGTGGTCGATTACTGATCACAATCGACTGAGATTCTGTAGTGTTAAGCGATAACCTGTTAGCCAGGAATCAATGTTGCATATTAAGTGAAATGTTCCTGAGAATTTGTTGTCAGATGTTGTAGGCTTTTGAGAGAGATGGTTGTGGTGTCATCAGCAAAATGTATGTATTTCGGTTAGTCATTAATATATATCAAAAAGAGAATAGGCCCTAAAACGGTGTCTTGAGGTACTCCATGCTTTATAACTTCTGTTTTGGATGTAGCTGGTAGCTAACGTATTGCCATCTATTTGACAGTTAGGAACTTACCAACGATAAGATATTCTGACTAAAGCGATAGATGGACTGTTCTTTTACCAAATTTGAATGCTGGACGCAGTTCACAGAAGCATGCCAGACTATACATGCCCTATTCCAGACCGTGGTTAATAAAATAATAATAAATTCATTAATTGCCAAAATTAAAAATGAATTTAAATTGACTTAACTTACAGTAGTATGTGAGGATGTTGCTAATTGTTGTTTACGTATAGGATGAGGGAAACGCCCAGTAACATGGTGAAAGCTGGATAGATGGTAACAATGGTCAAAATTATATAAAATATGTCAAGAACAAGTTAAAAACTGATGAAATTTTTTTTTAAAAACATGAAAGCATTACATCGTGAAGCCACTTGATGATTGCACAAAATGGTGGTCATGGAATAATGAATGAGATGAACCCTTTGACAGAAGGCCGAAGGTTGTCAATGTCTGTGTAGAAAGATGGAACGAATTGTGGGCGTGGGCCAACGTTGCCAAATCACTTCAGATGATGTGATTTTCAGAATGTTATGTAAGAAATTGTTAAACCGACCAGAGGCAGTTGAATTAACTATATTTTAATTAATGGGAAATTAAATTAACAATTATTATTAAATCGTGAGAAGAAAATTATTAGAATTTGAGTGGAATGAAGTTTATTGGTGGAATCGACCAAGAAACAGATTCCATTTATGGTTGTGAAGAGTCAAAATTTGAGGAGATATGTAAGTTCTCCAATTTTTCGCAGTTTAGCAAATATGAGTAAATGACACTCAGTTGCTTAACGTCTGTCTTTTTGTTGATACAGTTGTTATTCATGAAAATGTGGGACATTTCCAGGAATAAACGTTTGGAAAGGTGTTTTTCTTTATCAAGAACTTTGATACTTGTGTTATTCATAGAATGCCCTGTTGTGTTAACATGAGATGCTAGAGCGCATCTATCTTTCAGGATGAAGCCTAGAATCACTTTTGTGTGATGTAATCCTTCCTTTAAGAGATCTGGAGGTCTGGCCTATGTATATTTGGTTGCAGTTGTTGCAATTGATGGAGTAGACTGTGTTGGTTAAGCCAAGCAGCGGGACTCTGTCTTTCATTTTTGAAAAAATGCATTTTATAGTGAGGACGGATTTGCAAGCAATTCGAAAGTTCAAAGGACTGCACAATCTGATCAGCTTAGGGGTCAGTTCCTTGATATAGGGCAGGACAGCAAAACCAGGTCTGGAGTCCGGGTTGGTGCTTGTACTGTTTAAATTGATGCTATTGTTGGGAATTACATCAGTTCCGTTATTAGGGGTTGTGCGACTATTACCTGCATCATCAGAGTTCGGCAAAATATTGGAAGGTGAACTAAATAAGATCTTGTTAATCAGACACTTCGGATAACCATTATTGATGAACAGTTTTCATAGTTTACGTAAATTTGTGGTGTGGAAAGTATTATCTGAGATGCTGATTACCCTTGTTTTCATCTGTTTTACCAAGTTGTTTTAATCCCTAGATTATGGTATGACCTAAAATTGAGAAACCGACCTGAGGCCATAGGTTTCTGGTACCAGTCTACCAATAAACTATTGTTGTTGGTGCGGATGAGTCTTGTGTCTAGAAAGGGGACAGACAGGTTCTCATCTTTTTCAATGGTAAATTGGATGTAGGGGTCATAGCTGTTGAATTCTCTGACAATACCATCCAGACCTATGGAGGGGAGGCATAAAATAATGTCATCTACGTATTTTTTTATGAAGAAGAGGTTATAGGGTAGTGTCGGAATAACAGCCCACAATTCGTTCCATCTTTCTACATAGACATTGACAACCTTCGGCCTTCTGTCAAAGGGTTCATCTCACTCATTATTCCATGACCACCATTTTGTGCAATCATCAAGTGGCTTCACGATGTAATGTTTTCATGTTTTTTAAAAAAATTTTAATCTGTTTTTTACTTGTTCTTGTCATATTTTATATAATTTTGACCATTGTACCATCTATCCAGCTTTCACCATGTTACTGGGCGTTTCCCTCTCTCCTCTCCTCTCCTATACGTAAACAACAATTAGCAACATCCTCACATACTACTGTAAGTTAAGTCAATTTAAATTCATTTTACACTATTGTTGCTACTGTTATCATTGTAATTGCAGCTCCTGATGATGATGGCAAAGTCCATTGAAAGCTAGAAAGAATTAAAAAAGTATAAAGAGTCCTCTTTGCTTAAATTTTGTCGAAGTACCCAACAAAAGGCGGAAGCTTTAATTTTTCACCTATGTATATATATATATATAGGTGAAATATATGGTATGGTAATATATATATATATATATATATATATATATATATATATATATATATATATATTACCATACTTCGTCGCCAATTGACGTGGAAAGTAAGAAGACAACAGATTCTTCGAAACTTGTCGGTGTCTCAGCGTTACAGACGGTGTGCGCCAAACTCGCTCAGCTACGGGCTGTCAGATTACATCCGTAGCTCTGGCGAGCCGCAATTAACGCTCTCAGCTCACACCTGCCTGAATTCCTGAATGCGAGCTAAGCGGTTTAATCGTGGCTGACCAGGTAGGAGCAGATGTATTTTGGCAGCGCGTAACTGAGCGAGTTCGAGTGTACTCGGTACCGCAGACCGTCTATTATGCCGAGATATCGCTGCACACCTTGCTCAATGTATATCGTCCCCGCCACTGAGAATGTATCGAACATAATTACAGCGATATAACTAATATTATCGAGTACCACCTATCCGCCGTATAGTACCTTTTAACGCTCTGTACTTTCTGGTATTTAAATGAAACATTTTGCGAATCATTAACTTCCAATTTTATAATAATATCGATTTCTAAAGCATTAATTAGTCGATGCTTCGTGTACATCATAGAATCGCTAACATGCCAATGGATGAACATCTGGTCCCTGAAGATGACTTCTTGGTTCTCGTGTAGCTTTCATGGTACTACTTACATTTATCATATAATATCATTCCAATCGTCTTGCGATGATAGTTCTATTACTTCATTAGTCTTATCATTTTCATATATTTGTTCTGCTTTGCTATAGATTACTATTCTAGGTTTCAAAGCTTTTATCATATAACATTCCAATAACAGTGAAGATCCGCTTGAAATGCTTCTTCATTAGTTTCATCATTCACATAGATTTGTTCTGCGCAAGGCGTATCTTGTATAATTCCTAATATAAGAGGAAAGATCGACTCGAGATGATAATAATAAAGTTTATTACAAAAGAAAAAGTATAGCAGTAGTAGATGAAAAGACAATATTATACAATAAACGAATGGACCCAAAAAAGTTTCGCAGAAACTTGTGCTTGGGCATGATAAATCCATATATTCCTTAGTTTTATCATTTCCATAGATTTGTCATGGTTATACCAGATATTTGAAATTTGATTAGTGAGAGATACGTTTAAATGGAGACAAAGTTGTGTAGCTTTGAAACTAAGAAAACGACAAATCAAAAAGTTTTGCATTTTAGAGTACTTCCGGAGAAAAGAAATGAATCTTCCCAAAATCGTTGTCATGTCTTACCATAATATTGTAGAACCTAGATTTGAAAGAATACGCTATTCCCAAAGTAGGCCTTGAAAGTACCAGGTAGTCATTTATTTTATGAACTTGCCATAGTTGAACAAAAAACAAATCAATTTGAACAAATATATTGCTTGACGCGGTGGTCGAAACCACCTGGCTCGTGAAATCTAGGCATCCACGAAAAGAGTTGTTATGCAAGTTCTATATTCTTGAAACACGACGGCAGCATTTTGTTCAAATTAGTGCACATTGACTTTAAGAACAGATACCACTTTAATATACAAGGTGGTCCCCGGGAGCGGGTAGTTTTGATAATGTTGTTATTCCGTAACTATGCACAGTTGGCTATGGATTGTTTTTTGAAATTATCTGTCGCTGTATGCCATTTAGTAATTTATTTATTTAGCAACATCCAACAGCCATAGCCAATTACAGGATGGATAAATATGAAAATATAAACAAAAAAACCCAAAACAGAACTGCGAGGAAAAAAACGTTGTAGCTTTACCTACCCAGCACTCAACAATCACACCGGCAAGCATTAAGGAAAATAAGGCATTATTGTCTCCCAAAGTCGCACAAAAAGAAAATATATCTAAAACGCTATTAACTGAATAATAATTACGGCAAATTATATAGGTAGGGGAAAACTTAAGTATGTCAGTTCTAGGCCTGGCTAAGTAAAAAGTTAAACTAGTTCGTGACGCAAATCTAGGAATTAAGAAGTTAAGTTGTTCTAAGATGACACTGGAGACAATAATGCCATGGATTAGCTTGTAAGTGAAGTTAAGTGAATTGTTTTTGCGTCTGCTCTCTAAATTATAGATTTTGTGTCTCACCATCAACTCACTATGAGGACGACAATAGCAGGATATATCCCGTCAGCTTCGTATGAGGTATTTTAAAAACTTTCTTTGAACGGACTCTAAGCGGTCAATATATATTTGATGATGAAGATACCATACCAGGGACGCATACTCAAGCTTAGATCTTACATAAGCATAGTATTCATAGAGCAGCTGAAAGTCAGCTTTCCTAAAATTATATGAACCTTTAAAGTCGCTATGCAAAACATTATTATGTTTGCTGGAAGGAAAATGACTCACAGTGACAATCAATGCAGGATGATGGGGATCCTCATACACTAACGCATCATCAGCATGTTCAACATAGCAAATGGCATTGCTCCAAATTAAATCTAGCAAATTTCCATTTTCATTTTCTATGTAATTATACTGAATGACATTGAAAAATCTTGCTAAAACATTTAAAGTATTTATGTAACTATTTGAGATACTATTTTCAAGATAATCAGCATATGATGTAATATTAAAGTCCCCAACAATGAAAATACTGCCAGTATGTAGAAACGCTAGACTATGTATCGCTTCCAACAAGATTTCGTAGTCGGTAGCGGTTACCCGAGGAGGTATGTACAGATTAATCACATATATTTTGGAGTAATGGACACTGACTTTAATTAGTGAAATATCTATCTTTGGATTGACCTGGTTGAAAGGTGGGTACACATATACTCGTATATCGATGGCAGATGACTTATATTCACTCCTAACAGCAACAGCCACTCCCCCACCTTTACTCAAATTCACTGCTATCAGTGTTATCAAAGAGTAATAAATAGTCTTGTTGAGAAATAGAGTTGAATATTTCATTAGTTTTAGAACGCAAACCACGAGTGTTTTGATAATAAATAATAAAGTCTTTATCTCTATCAGCAATGATCATGACTGTCTAAGCTTGTAGCAGTAGCTAGTTGCTATTTGACAGCGAGTAAGTCTTTTCTCAGTAATCGTGGAGCAGTGGTCTCTTTAGCAAGGGACATTTGTGATTAAGACGTACTATAAAAACAATAACTGTGTGGTTGACGCTCAGCGACGTTTCCGATTTTATAACCAGCAGACATCCTGGCTCGTTTACGTTTAGCTTGAGAATGAAATCGATATACACTATTTGTGAATGTCTGACAATTGTCGTTATTGAAGTTCAGAAAATCCACAGAAGCTAAACAAATAACCATAACATAGCCCAAAAGTGACGGTATGGTGTGCGATGTCTTCAGTGGGAATTATAGTGCGCTACTTCTTTGAAGATCAGAATGAGAATGTTGTTCCCATTGACTCTGCGTTATACCGATATGATAAACCAGTTTTTGGGTCACCGCTTGAGCAGATTTCCATATAATAGTCAAACGTGGTTCCAGCAGGATGGTACTACTTCACACACCACGAGAGCGTCATTAAGTTCCTTGCAAAGATTGTTTCCGCAACATGTTATTTCCAGACGAGGAGACATTGACTGGCCGCCAAGGTCGCCAGACCTAACGGCTTGCGAGTACTTTTTGTGGGGCTACCTAAAGCAAAAGGTGTTCATTAATAAACCAAGAACGATTCAGGAGCTTAAAAGAAACATTGTTGAAGAAATTGCTATGATTCCTGTGGATATGTTGCATCGTGTTATGGCGAATTTCCATGGAAGAATTCAACAGTGTATACAAGAAATAAAAATGGCATAATACTAGTTTGTTAATGTTATCCTGTATTTTATTTAAATTAAATTGACTTTAGAATCATAAAGTACTTAAAACTTCCCGCCTCCGGGACCACCTTGTATAATATTAACAAGCTCAACCTTGCGAGGGAGAAGACGGTGAAAATCCACAGTACATTTTCCCAAGGAACAGTAGAGAACAGAAGGAATCATTTGCCAGATTGACAGCAGACAGAACTAGAGATGTTGCAGAGGTAAATATAGGGATGTGCTCTCTCTTATCGGGTGGCCATTTAGCGAGTTGAAATAGAATATTCGCGATAAGTCTAATTCAAGAAAAAGACAATAAAGTACAGATATCTGAAAACTCCAACGACTTGTTTTTTCCATAGTTTGAAATAATAAAATTGCACTAAAAAATATATTAGTTTTTAAATAGTATTAGAAATAAAAACATGCTTTACTTTATTGTTTAATTAGGTACTCAGCAATTACATTTCTCAGCAATTATGTAGAGCAATATCTTTAATTTAAAAAAAAAAACAGAAATCTAAAAATTTCTTCTAGAATATATGTATGTATAAGAAAACGTCTTATAGATGTTTGTCATATATGCCGTATCGGGATATTTGTACCGGTTTTGACATTTGCACTAATTCATTTTAGTTTATTCTATTGTTTCTGTTCTAGAATATCATGTCACGCCGGATTTCATTAATATGTTCTTTTAAACTAAATTGTCGATATATCCAGGGTAGTTAAGTAAGTACCATAGATTTAACAGGCGAAAAAATGTTTTTTTTTATTTTAACATGTATTTCTAGAACGAAGAATTTGCGGACCTATTTTAACTGGGTTAAAATATGAAGTATGATTGCGATGGGTATATGTATGTCTTTTTTCGTATATCAGGCGATACTTACGACCCCTACCGGTTATAAAAAGCGGTAAAATAAATGAACAAGTAAAATACCTTGAAATCGTTTCATATTGATACATTTTACTTGACTAATGGTAGCTTGAATTTTTCTATTCATTCAGTAGTACTTGAAAATTGTAATTTAAGCATATTTTTCATTATACAGGGTGTAAACGTTATGATAGTCATTATTTAAATGGGTGATAGAGGCAAAAAGTTTCATATAACATGGGGGTCAAACGGCATTTTTTTTTAGAGAAAAGCGACTTTAAAGTAGAATAAAGACAACGCCGCAATGCCAGACGCAAATTACGATGGAACGCAGTGTAAATAAAGACGAAGTTTGTTATTTTTGGCTCTTAGGTATTATTGCATTATTTGATAATGTACGAGTAATCGTAAAATGCAAACAATTAAAAAAACGGACTTACCACTAACTGTCTCAGCGCTTCACCTGATGTGTGAAAGTTTATTGAACGTCTTAAAAAAATCCACTTATAGATAGGGAACACAATTTTGATACATACACTGTTTTTCTTTTTAAAACCCACACTGCACTTTTTTTGTATTTAAAGGTGTTCAAAATGTCGTCCTCCACTTTCCACACAAGCTTCATTACGACGAACCCAGTTTCTTCTTACTCCAGGTCCTCGAAGTTGTCCATTTATTATTTCAGCCGCATTAAAAAGTTTTTCGCGAAGTTGTGCTTCAGTTGTTATTGGACCAGCCCCATAAACCATCCTCAATACCAGAAATCCATCGGATTGAGGGCAGGAGATCTTGCTGGTCATTTTCGAGGATCAGGAGCATTTTGACCGGTACAGCGATTTGGATAATGTTCATTCAGATACTGACTAACGCCTGTAAAAATGTGTGGTGGTGCCCCGTCATGAAGACACCAAAAATTCTGACTCCGTTGTAATGGCATGTTGTCTAAGGTTTGTTCCAAAAGTTCTGGTAGGTTATTGGCTAGAAAGCTAAGGTATATATAAGTAACTTTGGGGGTAATTCTAAAGAGCCAATTACCTGATTATTTTAAAACGTTGTTGGAAATGACCTTCCCGAATGGTATGATCATTTTCTTGGGCCCACGTGTGAGTATTATGGAAATTTAATATGCCGTCTCGCGTAATAGAACATTCGTCCGTCGCTATAATGTTTTTAAAAAAATCCGGATTTTCAATGTTTTTGTGCAAAAACCAGTGACAGAATGTTAGTCTGCGAGGATAGTCTTCTGGTAACAAGGCCTGCACTCGTTGTACATGGTAGGGTTAAAGCAAATTTTCCCGTAGGATTCTACCAAACTAACAATTATCACTCATATTAGAGTTGCAAGAATGATTATACAGTATTCCTTAAACAACATTGTATACTGTAAGAACATTGGCAAAACCCTCTTAGAACAGCTATACAAGCGGAATAGGACACTTCAGTCATTTAAAAGGTTGTATAAGGGCTGCAGGTAACAGTTATAAAACAAAAGTGTAAGCCTCTTGCAGCTGTTATAGGACATTTGCGTCAGTGCAAGATTCAGTTTTTGTCAACTATACAACTATTATGTTATGTGATTCTACTTTATTGCAACCAAACTATTTCTTATGTATTGTATAGACGAAGTGAAGAATATATAACTAACACAATACAGTCATCTTGTTTACTTACATATCGGTCATTGTGAATTTCATACACAGGTATATAATAAACTTCTACACTGTGATATAGGGCTATTGAATTACTTGCGCAGCAAATTTTATTGTGATTATCGGGCAATGTAGTTACGCAATTTCTACGGGATTCGTATTTGATTCATATTTTAATAATGATCGAAAGTATGTCTAGATTTTTAAGATGGAAAACTGAACTTATCTGCGTTAAATCTTCCACAAATCCTATATTTAGACACAATTACACTAATGTTTATCACTTTATATCTGTAATTTCGAACTGAAACATAATTATTTAATATTAAATAGAGGAATAAATCTTTGTGAAATATGGCGGGTGGTTGTGTACAATCATGGCATCGTCCATGTTGTCTTTAGGTTATTAGAATATTTTGGTGTTACCTGCAGGTGTTATACAACAATTTGACAAATTTCTGAAATGAAATGCTGACAGAGTCGAATGATTTACTTAGAATTTGTACCAGATCTATATCTTCTGTTTGAACAGTTGATAAAACCTTTTGAACCAATATGCATGCGTTGTTTGTCTTAAAACATTGGTTATGGCATTTTAACAAAAATATGACAGCAGAAAGTTAGGTTATGGTGAAGTTGTTTACCAACATATTTAGCATATGTACATCATTTAACAGTTACTAAACAACAGTTGTATAAGTGGTTCCGTTGGGGGCAATTTTTTGGCTAAAGTAGTAAATTGCACAGCAAAACAACAAGGCTCGGGTTTGTTTTATAAACGTTACCATGAATGCCACAACACAACCATTTTGACAAACTTGCAAATATGCCGTATAAAATAGTTGTATAAACGTTTGTGCAACAGTTAAAAATTTTCCCTATAAGGTGTTGTATAACTATGCTATAAGAATATTTTAAACACCTCATTTTAGAGCAAATATGTTGCAGAAAGCAAATTTGCATTCCACACAACATTAAGCCAGCATTTTGGTGTTCAGGCAACAACAATAGAGAGCTTTTATGGCTGAACGGTTCTTTTACCAAAAGCTTATACCACTACTTTGCTAGTTGGGGTATGGACTATAGTATGCGATAGTCCTACACGGCGGCTTAATTCCCGAGTGCTGATATCTGCATTGATTTCCACGATATTTAAAATTTGTTCCTCCTGCTCGACAGTAACATGTCTTTCACGAGTGCAAATATTAGTGGGCTGAACACTTCCTGTATCTCGAAGTCTTTGGTACACTTGCACAAATGTCCTGTCTGGGTGACGAGCTTCACCGTAAATTAACAACATGCCGGCGAACTCTTGATTCGAGAACATTGTAAATAAACACGACGACGTACGCGAACAAAAACAAAACAACACGCCCGATGCTCTGCTCGAACAAAACGATAAAGTAATTTATCTATGCAAAACGATAATTAACCACTGTTGCCGTTTGCGATCGATTGCCGGATAAGAGTGATGAAAGACCGATGCGCTGTTGTCATGTGTGTTTTAAATATTTAATTTAATGAAACTTACTTACTGACTACAAATTTTGGCTTAACTTAGAAAAACTTAATGCCATTTATTTGTTAATTAGCCAATCTAAAAACGTTTTAGATTAGATTATAAAAATTAGTAAGATTGTGTTCGATATAAAGCACTTAAAGTTGTAAACTCTAAAGCCATTTAGACACAAATCTATTGACTTTTGGACCATGGGTCATATGAACTTTTTGACTTGTTGTGCCCCCCCCCCCCCCCCCCCCTATTACCCATTTCAATAATGACTACCATAATGTTTACACCCTGTAGGTCTATAACGAATAAAGATATTGTATCGCGGTTTTACGCAGTTTTATGGCATTTTTATGCTCTTTCCGAGCAATATTAAAAAAGTATATCGTTGTATTTGAAGTTTCCGAAAGAATTAAAAAACCGTGATGGATCCATATAACGCTATCTGGTAACCACATAATGAACACGATTGAGCCTTGAGTAGGGGCACAGGTGCAAGCTCTTTCGAATTAAACCAAAATCATGAAAATCGGGGGAGTCAAATAGTAGTTATATTACTTTTTTCTGAAATGAGATTCAACCCTTCCTCCAGCCTAAACGAAGCAGAATATAGAATAATTATATTGAGGAAGAAGTTCGAAAATTGAGCAATTAACATAAAAGAGTTATTAAATCAGTATGTTAATTACGCATTCTTTTAAAATAATGGTGTTAGAATTTTTGGTATTATAAATACGCCCTCTAGCGGCCATTTTAGGAAATAATTACCAGCGATTTCCCTTGGTCACTGTTGTTATAAAAATTTTCAAAAGTTGACTCTAGATTAAGCCGGTGCTGTTATACATCCAACGTTTTTTAACCCGTTTTTATTAGCTTGAGCTGTATGTAGGTATGTATGTATGTATGACACGGAATCTTTGAGCTTAATTTTCACCAACTTCCAGAAGTTTGATTAATATGAAATTTCGCACACGTATCAAGCACCGATAACAATACAATAACTTGATAACAGTTTTCCATTATCCTTATTAGAACCGATCGGGATGAGAAATTATTTTATAGATCATCTGTAGGGAAGTAAGACAGATAGAGATAGCTCGCGATTTGCGCATGCGTGCAGTTTCGGACTTCTCCTTGTTGATTGGGGCACTCGGCACAACACAACGGAGGCAGATACTTTTTCAAGGTAGTGAATTCTCACCTTGTTCATGACTTATACACGCGTAGGTACTAAGGTACTAATGAGTCTAATTCACTCGAATTACTGTTTATAATATTCATATATTATATGATAACCGTGATTCACAAAAGGCTTCTTATTCACAACAAAATGATCAGAACGTGAATTTCAAACTATTTATTTTACGGAACCAAATTTTTTAAACAGCAGCGTTACAGTCGATAAAGAAGGAATTTCATACGATCAAAGAATTTGTAATTATAAAGTCTTATTGAATATGGATTAAAAAAACTATTTGATAAATCGAACTAAAAAATGAAAAATAAATAATAGTTTAAAAAACACGATTTTATATCTAACTTAACTAAAAAGTAGAAAATAATTACAAAGAGTTTATATTACAGTATATACAGGGTGTCCCAGAAGTCGACGTCAAGCCGAAACCGGGTGATAGGCAAAGTCATAACAGCTATCAGAAAAATATTTAAAAAAATTTTATGTATGTGTTTTGAAAATTATAGGTCTTTGAAAAAGATATAGAAATTTCACACCCTACGGCAGTCTGTCAGCTCCTGTTACTACAAATATTAACTTTTTTTGAATTTTATTTTTACAATGTAATGATGAATAATGCATCTTCAAACTGGTGTCTCAACCTTACTGCCAACTTTTCTCGTTCAGGAAAAATTGCCACTTATTTCCCAACCAAGTATTCCAAAGTAAAACTTTGCTCAACTTTAACTGGCTGTACTGGAAAAAAATGTACTAGGAGAGTTTGGCAAGTAACCTTAAATGTTGGCGCATTTAATAAGGATTCCAAAATGGTATAACACTTAGAAGATTACTTGTTAACTTATGCACAATTTTGATTTGAAGCTACTTTTTGAATCGGCTTGAAATACACTTTTTCTTTTACAATTCCCCAGTAAAAAAAGTCTAACGGATTCAAATCTGGTGACCGGGCTGGCCACGGTATTGTACCAGACCGCCCTATCCATCTGCCTGGAAAGTTTTGATCGAGATACTCTCTCACTGAGAGTGCATAGTGCGCTAGGCAGCCATCATGCTGAAACCACATGTCCCTGTAAATACTCAGTGGCACGTCCACCAATAAATTTTGTACATGATTTTTCAAAAAATCCATAAGCCCCGAGTTGCTTTTTGTCGCGCAATGTTAGAAAGACACAGGAAAGATCCACAGTTCTTTGAAAAAATTTTATGGTCAGATGAGACCACATTTAAGAAAGATGGATACATGAACATGCATAACTTACACGAGTGGCACGTAGCAAACCCACATTTGATGAGAGAAGATAAATCTCAATATCGCTTCAATATAAACCATTGGACAGGAATTTTAAATGGTAAAATAATCGGTCCGTTTGAGTTCCCAGAGACATTGACTGCTGAAGTTTATTTGGATTTTTTTAAAAATTATGTACAAAATTTATTGGTGGACGTGCCACTGAGTATTTACAGGGACATGTGGTTTCAGCATGATGGCTGCCCAGCGCACTATGCACTCTCAGTGAGAGAGTATCTCGATCAAAACTTTCCAGGCAGATGGATAAGGCGGTCTGGTACAATACTGTGGCCAGCCTGATCACCTGATTTGAATCCTTTAGATTTTTTTACTGGGGAACTGTAAAAGAAAAAGTGTATTTCAAGCCGATTCAAAATGTAGCTGAGCTACGGCAAAGACTATTGGAAGCAGCTGAGTTTGTTAATAACCGTGGATTCGCTCGTTTAATAACCCGATCTTTTTTATGAAGATGTCGAGCGTGTATTGCGGCTGAAGGAAAACAGTTTGAGCATTTGCTGTAAAGGTAAATCATCATCAGCAGCATTTTGACGCCCACTGTTGTGCAAACAGTTATCCTTAAGGGTCCTTGTGCGTTTTCATAATCGCTGTTTAATTAGGAAATTTTGAAAAATTTTCATCAGTTTTTTTTTCAAATAAAAATTGTGCATAAGTTAACGAGTAATCTTCTAAGTGTTATACCATTTTGGAATCGTTATTAAATGCGCCAACTTTTAAGGTTACTTACTACTCTCGTAGTACATTTTTTTCCAGTACAGCCAGTTAAAGTTGAGCAAAGTTTTACTTTGGAATACTTGGTTGGGAAATAAGTGGCAATTTTTCCTGAACGAGAAAAGTTGGCAGTAAGGTTGAGACACCAGTTTGAAGATGCATTATTCATCATTACATTGTAAAAATAAAATCCAAAAAAAGTTAATATTTGTAGTAACAGGAGCTGACAGACTGCCGTAGGGTGTGAAATTTCTATATCTTTTTCAAAGACCTATAATTTTCAAAACACATACATCAAATTTTTTTAAATATTTTTCTGATAGCTGTTATGACTTTGCCTATCACCCGGTTTCGGCTTGACGTCGACTTCTAGGACACCCTGTATACAATCATAATTAATGTCCTCAAAATAAAATTGTAATAAAATTTAAGTTATTAACAGAATAATTTAATTGTGCGTTTTTTTTTTAGTTTTTTTGTACTATTATTAATTATTATTACAAGGGATCCTAAAGTTGTCGTTTTTATGTCTTTTTAATGACTCAGGCATTCAAACATGATTAGTGCATAAAATGTACTTTTTTATGATCTGTAATAGCTGGGCTATATCTCCAATGATTGAGGAAAAGGTGTTAGAGCAAGCATCTCAGTGACGGCCATCGGCGACTAGTCCGTTCTCGTTCTTGGATCTAGCGGTCATTTCCTGCGCCAGGTTCTTTTCGGGCCCACGCGCTTGCCACGGTGGGCTGCAGGTGCCGTTTTTGCAACACCAGACGATCCGACAGCACTCTGACGCCAACCTCGTCGTCTAGTAGACTAGTCGACTAGATCAAATTAGAACTGCATTGCAACAGAACGCCTCATCTGCTTTGTATTTGGCCAGTTTTGACAAGTATCTCTGTAATAGAGGTCTAATAAACAACAACTTGAGAGGTAAAAAAATGGGCGCCAGCAGGATTCGAACCTACATCTTCTCCGTTCCGTGGAACGAACCAGCCAATTAGTCTACAGCACCAAGTGCCAACCAACTTTCAGGATCGACTGTTAGGCTCGATTTTACTAATAATTCATGATAGGGATCATAATGGACCAATGAGAAGGCATCTTTCTAGTAACGAATGTAATGAATATAGTCGATTTTTTCTAAAATATCTCTCAAACTAGCGAAAAAATATACGATTTGTGTAAGAAGGACCTCTAATCCCCATATTAAATCAATAAATTGTTTGTAAATTACCTTGTTTAGCTACAAAAACATATTCTTTCTGAAATCAAAGCCTATAATCCCGAACAACAATGACCAATTAGAGAGCGTTTTCGTAAAACTGCTTCGAATATTGTCCAATCGGAGATGAGCTTTTAATCCCTGCCCGAATCGTGGTTCAAAACTGATATAATGCCTACATTAATATAGTTGTAGTCACAGTTCTTGGCGGTTACCTCATAAATGCCATATGAAATAAGTAAACAGATCGAGTCTCGGTACCATGGGCGGATCTATACAGGGTGACTTCGAAGTTGAGTCATTTATTTTAACAGTGAGTAGATCTGATCAAAAAAAATGTTTTTTCATTTAACATTTTTGTGGTAAAATTAAAGTAACAGAGTTATAGCCCTTTAGAAGTTTGAGTACCGCCCTATCTCAATAATAATATTATGTGCTCGTGTTTGGCAACAACGGATATAATCCGCCTTATCGGTTCATCGCATCAGAAACAAAAAAGCCAAAGAATTTGAAATCGCTTATCACGATGTTTTTACTACAATTTTATTCAGTTGTATTCAGTCAATGTGTCAGTCGGTAACGTGTGAGTGAATAGTGGTATTTGTTGCGTGGCTCAAACGAAATAAAAAATGGCACATGTTTACGAAAATGCTGAACTTGTGGACATGATTATTATTTACGGGGGGGGAGTCTTTACAAAATGCTGCCGTGGCATCACGGATTTATGCGGATCGGTTTCCCAATCGAGTGCAAGCAACCCCTCGTCCCTTGGTTAATGTAGTACAAAGGGCTCGTGAATCAGGTGACTTAAGACCTCACAGTGGAGGGCATGCCGGTGCTCCAAGACCGCACGATCAAATACAGGTCCGCACTGAAATACTTGTCGGGAGGATACTTTATATAACAAGGTAACATTTTTTTTTATTTTTACACACATATTTTGGTTTATCTTCCTTCTACAATTATTATCTGAAAATTAATGACTCAACTTCAAAGTCACCCTGTATGTATGCTACTCTCCCTGGTACGCATGAAGTGGGTAACAGGGGACCGCTGTTTTTATTCACTTCCTGAAAATACTCTAATAAATTTAGCACGAGCTGTCGGCATTCTCGTTTGATCGTAATTCCGGGCATTGTACAATTTTATATGGAAGATTGATAACAGGACAATTCAAATTGCACGCCGATGTCAAGTAAGTTGTCACTCTGACAAATATGATCGAAGGGCACTCATACGTAACGACAAAGTTTTCTAGACAGAGACACGTAAACGCATGTCTTAGTCTTAGTCTCGTAGTTTACCAAACAAACGTTCTCTCACAAGGGTAGGTAGCATGTGTATGTGTGAGGGAGATGGAGATATATAAAAGGATACTTACTTTAACCCGCCAAGAACGGTGACTACAACTATATGGCATCGATTACTGATCACTTTATTGAAAAGAACAGGGTAATAAGGTTTGCTGGTACACTGGTCGGTGACTTGTTGGCGACTGTGTCTGTGATTCGGCCGTGGGAACTCCGTCTATACAGGGTGTTCGAAAAATAGACGGAGATATTTCAGAGGATCATTCCTTTTTAAAAAATATGAAAAAACTACTATAAACATGGGTCTGGACATGCAGAGTTTCCAATATACGAGTACATGGTGATAAATTTACATTTTTTTTTATTTCTAGGGACACTTTAAGACGATGGCTTACACTACTCCCATAGAAACAATGGAAGAATTAAGAAATAAAATCGTAAATGCTTGCAAAGAAATAAGAAATAGACCTCGAATTTAAGCTCGATTTCGTCGTTCAATGATTCGGAGTTAGAAGGCGTGCGGAAATGGATGGTGGACATTTCCAAGATTTGCTGTAGTGTACTTTATGTCATGGTACCTATTGGATAAGTTGCAATAACACTCTTCCTTACAAATTTTTTTGGTTTTTTGTTTTTCAAGGCACTTGTGATTTTCTTAGCAAAAATTAATAAACCAATTTTGTCCAGTGACATGCAATAAAACGGTATTTATTTTTTTCCCTCGAAAACGAAGTGAGATACGAAAAAAATACAGAAGGCAAAGAAGTTGTATTTTTAGATGTTTAATCAAACAACAAATATTAAATTTACAAAAATTGTAGTGGTGTGCATTTTTTTCAATAATATTCACTGAGGTGCCACCTGGGATGCCACTGGACCTAATCATTTTGATATATTCATGGCTAAATTAGCCTCTTAATACAACAACTAATGTTGCCAATTTTCAATAGAATCGAGTAAATATTTTTGAAGATACTAATAGTTTTTTTCTTAAATTTATCACCCTGTTTCTTGAAAACTCGGCATTTCCGCACCCGTCTTTATAGAAAGTTTTTTCATATTTTTTAACAAGGAATCACCCCAGAAAATATCTCCGTGTATTTTTCGATCACCCTGTATAGCATAGCAGAATGATCGGAATTTGTGAGGTGGGATCTTGGACACGATCACTGACAGGTTGACGACAGCTGTACGAACAGTGCTTCAGATACCTGAGAGAGATAATTTTAGAAAAAAGGAAGTATTTTTAAAAATGCATCAACGTGTCTATGGTCCATTAAATTGCCGTCTAATATTATAATTAGTAGATAAATAAACCTCTGTTTGGAACACACTTCCTCTATGTGTGTCCCCAAAAAGTGGTATCTTCCAGATCTCTCGTCAAAGAGGAAGTCACTATTAGTGTGCTTCTCTCCAGCTCATCAGTAGAGGCTTGCCACACTGAATGCCTGCATGTAGAGTGCTGCCATTAGTGCTATCAGCAAATTTGTCGTACGATTGATCGTACAGGGGAGCAGGTTGTTAATATGTAATAAAAACAACGTTTATGACAAAAACAAACGATAGCATATTTAAATCAGAACATTACCGACTGGGCTATTTTAGGAGGGAAACAGAACGGGTCCGAGATTATTAATGGAGTGAACACGTAAAGCTGACGACACTCTGGAATTCTAAAAATCAACATTAACCAACACTTCTTTATAAATGAGTATCTGCGACAGTCCTTTTGCTGTATAAGGTAATCAAAGAAGCTGTAGCTTCGTCTAACTGGTATGTAGTTACTTATATACCAGATACTATCAGCGGCAATTTTTAAGAAGCTTTCTGTACCACGTAATGGGGTATTTTCTATCAAGAGACAGAACTGCATTTTTAATAAATAAATCAGGTTGTTTGCATACATTTTTCTTTTGTATTCCCTAATTGAGATATCAGGCAATAAAACGTGAACAAAAATTCCAGTCAAAGCATAGAGATTGCTTTCATCCGAAATAAAGTCACATTCCAAAAACAGGTAGCATAAAAACTCATTGTGTCACTCTAAAATAGCTTTGCCTTGAAATTACACATAGGAAGCTTGTAATAGAAGTGTTAGCACTAATTATTCATTTATGTATACATTACTCAACAGTAACAGTCATTTACAGGTAAGACACAGTCTGCACTACCAAAAAACGCAATTATTTCATAACACAAGCAAGAAAAGATAGTTCATACACAAAGATACTATTTATAAATATCATAATTCAAATGAAAAATCCAAAAATAGACAAGAAACAAAAAAACAGACAGAAAATCCCTCAGAATATACTTTTTGATGACAAAATATTAATATTTTGCCGAAATAAAAAATTCTGTGCTTTTTAACATCTGACAAAATGAATGAATATAAGAAACTCCATCTATAATTTATACATCGAACGTACGGAGTAATAAAACAAGTGACAGAGCAGCCCGATTTACACCGCACAACTACCTGCAAAACCGATGAGGCGTTATCGCCAGTGGCGTGTAGGTTTTAAAATTAATTGAGATACCATTTAATTTATCTTCACTGTTTCTTCTATCTGTTCATTACTTTCAAGGTGCTGTAAGGTTTATTACATTGATATATCAAATATGCTGTCCCAGTTTATGATTCGTTAACTTCATATATTTTTTATAGTATAAAAATAATTTTAATAATGGGAAAAAAATAAAAAAAGGACTCAAAAATTAAATTCTTTTTTAAATTGGATTCTGGATCTTTTTAGTATAACACCTAATAATGAATCTACCTGCATTCATCACTACGTTTATTTCGAGGGATCCATCGGGATAAACTTTAAAGTGGATTATCGCAATCATGTGTAATCCTGACCGTTTATTTCGGCAATCCACAAGTCAAACCAAAACTGACAACGTCAAAACCTTGGACAGAGGGCTCCTTCGAAATTAGCGGTCAGGATTAACACAGGATTGGGATAACCTACTTTGAAGTCTATCCAGATAGAGCCCTCGAAATAAACATGGTAATTATCTAAGTGTGTTTAGGGATTTAGGTCCTTCGTCATTATCCAGTATACAGGGTGTTTCAGTTTATTGTTGCATAACTTTAAGATTCGATAGAACTTTTAAAATTAATGCATAAAGTCTACATGGGTCGAAAAATGCGTGGCTTCCGAAATACAAGGTGTTTAAATTTACTTTCTAAAATAGTTTTTTTAAATATTTCGAACAATATTTGATGTATAATAGTGAAAATTGGTATACGAGGTATTTTTGGTACGATAAAACGAACCATGAGCATAGTTTTACTGTAGCCGCTAGAGGGCGCTCTGTACTGTACCTGTAGTGCATTAAAATGACCGAAAAATTTTTCTTAGTCCAATTTTTTGCTTTTTGAATAAAAAAACTGATTCTTCGCACTTTTCGACATAAAAAATCTCTCTTGTGAATTTTCGTTATAGTTAGCCGTTTTTGAGATATTTTGATTTTTAAGGTTCGATGCATTTTTAATTATTTATGATAAAATAACGTTAAAAAGTCAGTATCTCGATAATTTTTAGAAGTAGGCTGTGCCTGCAAATATTTTTGAAATCGAAAGCATGATATCCTTTCAAAAGTTGTCTCACAAAAATAAATGAAGCACATCAAAAAAATTCACCCTCACGCCACAGACCTTCGGAACCGATTAAAGTGCTGTTGTGAAAACGGACCAATAGGAACGAGGCACGTGCCAGTCAGATGATTTATTACTCCGTTGGATATATTATAGTATCACACCAATTTCTATTGCACCAGCCGTCATTTATTAAATATTTAAAGGACAAGAAAATTAGTTTAATTTTAGGCTAATGAAACAGAAAAACATATATTTTAGCTATTAGTTTTGCTCTTTTGGTTCTCAAAAAAAGCGCTGATGTTATGGTCGAGAATACGCACTAAACGATATTTTTCTATTTACCAAACATCTGATATGTCGTGGTTTTCAAAGATCACAGTTGATCGATTTAAACAAAATTAGTTATAAAGAAAAAAGGGGGGGATGATCTGAAAAGCTAGAAGTAGATGGCGCTCGGTGAGTTGGGGGTCATTTTCTAGGGTTATAATGATAAACAGACAAAGGTATGAATGGCTGATCAGATGACGTCAAAACGTTATGAAGCATCCTGAAAGGAAGTTACACTGAAAATAAAACATAACTTATCATAGGTAATTTTGTAAGCACTGTTATGTGAAATATATTTTACACAAAATATATTGTCAGTGGCGGATCTAGAGGGGGGCGCGATGAGCGCGCGCCCGCCTCTAGACGTCTGACACTTGCTTTTGTCATCTAACACCATTGTGTTGCTTTCTGACACATCAGGGCGACAGAGGCATACTAACTATAAGTTATAGCTATAGGAACTGAACATTGCGATTTTTGGTATCCTTTGGTATTCCAAACGCTGTCCCTCTTCACTTACGTTTACAGCACAATTCTTCGATTTATACGTATATACGAGTATTGTGACTTGTGACAATTCTAAGTCTAAGCAATATATTAGCTATACAGATTGCACTTAAACAGTGATTTATGTTCTGTTTGTTGCTCACTAGTAATTTCAAAAGTTTGTAAAGCTTGACTGATTTTGTTCGGGGTTGGTGTTGCAGCGAAGCACTATTTGTCTAATCATATTAGACGAAAATACCCCTGGTTTTCGAAATAATTCTAAAGTCTGGTATTATTGCTGCAAGTTGCTCAAGGGGGTATTCAAAACATGGACGCATAAAGTGCGTACACCAATTTTTGTGGGAAAATAACAATGAATGAGAAAATGTGTTTTTTGGGATTCAATCTAAATAATTGGCAGGAACGAAAAAACTCTTCTTATAAGATTTTTAAGCATTTATGAGACCTACAAAATAAGACCACACGTAAAAAGATCCGACTAATAGCATAAAAGTTATCGCCGAAAACCGAGGCAAACTGCGACAACGGTTTCTCGAAGATATTTGAAATTCTTCAAATTCGTAGGATTGGTACTTCTAAATAACCACAACAAAATTGGAGTAGATTGGTCAAGTAGTTTGTGAGAATTTCTAATTGTTTATCCTCAGGCATCTGTTTTCCGGCCATCACTAATAGTTTTTTTGAGCAATATACATGGGTTAGTTTAAAGGGCATTTTATAGCAAAATACACTAGTTTACCTTGCCGATATGAATCGAAAACTATTCCGGAAGATAAATGTTATTTTTATGCAAGCTTCTGCACTACACGTGAATATGTACAGCCCTGTATTCCTGTTCTTGTTTCGTACAAACATACATTATCAAAATAATTACGACCTAACGTATATAGTTTTTTCCAAACATTTCCAACATTTTTACATGCGATCAACACCGATCGAAAACTGAGAAAACAACGACTATGCCGTAAATGTAAGTTCGACAACGAAAGTCTGAAGAATAACTGTAACATCTGTATTGAATTTCAAAAAATACTTGACCTATTATACCTATTGATATTTTTATCACCTGATGATATAATAGAAGTGCTTGATTGTGTCATTATTTACACCAATTACTTGATTTGTTTGACGGGTAGTTCAGAGTATTAATCCTTAAGCTTAGTTCACACTAGTAGACCCCCGTTGCGTTGTCTATAGGCAGTCTGGAGACGGTCTCAAGACACCATCTATAGATGGTCTATAGACATCCTTCATTGTCTCGTCTAGCGTCCATACGATAATGTGAATTTTTCAGTCTCATGTTCGGTTTCGCCATCAAAGGCATTGTTTTGTGTGGAATGGCTGGGATATGTCTCGGGGTCCCTCAAAATGTCTTTTTTGGTTAACAGAGAAATGAAGTTTTTTATGTTTTAATCTCTAATATTATACACTAGTTAATTATAAATGCCACGTAATTCTTTTGTTCTCATATAATAAAATATTGCCTTTCTGAGGATTTCTGAGCACTTTCCATGTTTTTTTTCTAGTTGGCATTGAACAGGTAGAACACAATGGATTTAAGGAGCAATAGTAGGATAAATTCTAGAAGTTCCACTGAGGTAGAAGAATTACCAGCCCCAAATATCGTTTCCCCCCCCCCCTAGACTAAATCCTGAATCCGCCCTTGTATTGTATATTTTTTATATAATATGTAACTGTTTCACCGTCCGATTGTATTTATTAAATCACTTCTCGATTTTCATTTCAGAATCGCAACTCATTAATCCCATCTCTGGCTTATCCCATCTCTAGCTTATCCCATCTCTAGCTTTTTTACTTGGAAACATTTCCGCTTGGAGCGCGCTTGATGCGGAGTTCCTGATCTGTGATCTTCCTCGCGCTTCCTTTTCACTTGAGCCGCCGATCTAACAAGAGCTGAGAATTTTGTCTTCTGTAGCATGAGGTCATATAGCACCATATGCTAGAATTTTGTAAAATGTGTGTCCAAATAGGATAAAATGATTGGGGCCACCCCCTTTGTCTTTGCCTTCCTTTGTGTTTGACTTTGGCTTACCTATTGCTTGGCCTATCACTTTGCCGTGCCTTCACCCATGCATGTGCCTTGGCTGCGCCATCACTTACAGCTTCATCCTTGATGAAGATCACGTTTAAGTTCAACTTCACTGCATCCTTCGCCTACATCTAGTTTTGAAGCCACTAAATATGAGGTCACCCCTCATAACTGGGACCTCCACTTGAAGCCCTTGGTCATCCTCGCTTCAGTCCAGTCAAAATGGACCAGCTTAGCGAAAGATAAGTGGATAGTTTTGTAACAGCGCCAAAGATTTAAAACTTTTATTTTGTTCTTTAAAATTGTAATGTAATGAAAATGCTTTTCTAGTTAAATAAAATCTGTTAAATTTTTGTGTTCTGTTTTTCTTCTATCCTCTAGCCATGCCATGGTCGACACACAGCTACACGCCTGTAGATGTCTTCATGCCACCGACTGAGCTACCGGAAGCTAATGGTAACCCCCTTTCTGTGATTGTGCAGAAAAGTTGGAATCTTCATTGCATTCCATCTTTACTGGACTCTTTGCGGAAAGAAAGGTTTACAAATATATTCCGATATATTCAGAATTCGTTATGTGTTGAAGTACATACATAGCAAGTTATGGAAGCGCGGTTCATGATTCATGACATCGTATAGTTTATTATTTAGTTTTTGCCTGATATGTTATTGTACGTGAGCTAGACTATCTGTTCAGATAATTTGTTATGTTTTTTATTTTACATGGTGTCACACTAAGAAGTATTGTTCAGAATGATGACCACGCAAACGAGTTTCGTGGTGTGTATATCGACTCCCCTTTGAACTGGGATGAACACATGTTATCAAATCCTTAACAAGAATAATTTATTTAATTCGCAATAAGAAAGACTTGGTTTTACTAAAGGTCCTGTGGACCAGTTACCATACGTACTTCCATAGTAAAATGACATCCGCCCTTCTGGCATAGAGTCACTCTCCGCATATGCGCAGAAGGCACGCAGAAAATTAAATTTGGTGAGTTCACGTCATTTGTGTGATTTTACCGTTTACAATGAAAACCACATTGTCACTCATTCTGTAATACACAAGTGTTCTTGTGAAAATAATCTCTTAAATATCCATAAAAATTATTGTATTATCACATTATGTGATTTTACGCTTTAAGTATTATAAAAACAAAAAATGGCATCGAGTACATTGACTCTATATTTCCTACGTGTTCGTTCAAGGATTCAAAGAAAATGGTTATGTTAAATCGTTAAAAAAGAAGAAATCGAATCGTGGTTAAGTAGGATCACTTAGGTACGATGAATCTTCGACCTCCACATATCAAACTATATGAAGCAAATCTATCGTATTTCTGTTTCCGTAGCAGATGTTGGTAAACTATATGTGGCTTATTATGTTTAATAGATGCATAGTGACACTGGGATCAGCAGCGTGTTTCTCATTTATGTCGGTTTGTTAGTCAAAAGTACTAAGTCAATCTACTTGACGAAATATTTAGGTAATTATTATGGAGTAACACAAATTAAAGGTTAGACGAAATGGGTGGTACAATTAAGGATCATAGAATTAAAAGATTTATATCGTCGTTGTTTTGACGAAAACTCCTATATGTTTAGAAGCAGTTTTTACAGAATGACAAAAAGCCATTTGAATTAAACAAACCGGATCCGCTTTAATCCACACCGATGTTTAGAAAATCTCTACAGAACTACTAGAGTTTCTTATTATGAAAGTCTTGTACATCAGATCACGGAGCTCACATTTGATTATACAGATATTCAGAAAGCTCTGATGTGGAAAAATTGTCTGTAGATATGGAAACAGTCATCATTAACAAGACCATCCCACAACTCTAAAGTGGTACGTACTCCTAATATCCAAATATTGCTAAAATACGAGTATATAGATATTACTCTTGTAGCTGTGAGTCAGTGACGACACCACTGCTGACCAGTTGAAGTTTGATCGGACGGGGCCTCCGCAACGATGCAGCATCGCGTCGTGCATGCAACGCCAACGATTGCAAATTATGAACACATTATACATCGGAATTCCATTCAGTTTTCCCGTTGTTGCCGGGAACAGAAGAAACATGTTACATTTACAACCTCAAACACCCTAAAATTTTACGAAAATGTTCGCCCCCAGTTCAGAATCTGTTCGATAGGTACTTGTAAAGTTAAAGGCGGTTGATAAAATTATCGGACATGCCGACAGACCGACGGAAATGAGTGACATGAGTACATGTCATATAATATCCAAAAAACATATTTCGAATATTTCCGCGATTACAGTACTTTCCCGCCAAGTAGGCGTGGGAAATAAAAACATGGTATATTATGGAAACATCTGCATGACATACAATGTAAGTTTACACGCATCTCCATCAGTGTACATTCCTATAACATCTGTCATGTTCCCATCTGTTTTTGACAGCTTGACCTTCAATCACACTTGCGCCGCCTGGCGGTGACAAAATTGGACATCGATGCCATTAGCAGATAATTTTCAGATATTACATTATTTTTGATATATCAGATAAAATAACATTATATAACTACTTATACTAATCAGCCGTATAATCTCAAATTATTGCTGAACGTTATAAGACAATTATCCTTAATAGAAGATCATATCTAACATCCATTCTCAGTACATAAAATGATGATAGCCATCATACGAATTCTTGTATAAAAAAGATTCTCTATAGATTTAATCATGTACCTATCTGATTCCGCATTTAAATTATATTCCGAAAAAATAACTGATTTTATTGGAGGCGGTTCCAACGCCGAAAAAATTATCGAAAAATACAATACGACTGAGCTTGCATAATTTTTATAATTTTGCTAATCACATGTTTGTTTTCTTGGAAGGTCCTTTGTCAGTGCCACTTATTTTACTGTTAACTGTGAGATATGTCTATAATCAGATATTGGATATTATAAGATATATGTTAGTAAGGTATATTAATTACCGTTATTTGATTCAATGGATTAAAAAGTATGGTATTTCTAACAAGGGAACAGTTAGAATATCCATTCATATAAAAGCATTATCGATATTTAAGAATATTTTCAGACCAGACCTTACCTATTTAAAAACAGCTTGTAAATATACCGAAATAATCTAAAACCCGAACATCTCATAGATTACAGTCATAAAAACGGCATTTCACTGTATTAATTAATTTTACTGTAATTCCGATTTTTGAGTACCTTCTGACCCGATAGGAAAACTATAAAAAGACATAAAATTTATATCGTCTGTGCAATAATATTCAGTGGTATTCCAAATAGTACATTACATAGCTTGATGGATAACTATGTTATTATTGGCAGATACTGAGACGCATAGCGCCGAGAAGTATAAATGTGAGGACAAGGACGATATAGGGTGACTTTGAAGTTGAGTCATTAATTTTCAGAAAATGATTGTAGAAGGAAGATAAACCAGAATATGTGTGTAAAAATTAAAAAAAATTAAAAAAAATGTTACCTTGTTTTATAAAGTATCCTCCCGACAAGTATTTCAGTGCGGACCTGTATTTGATCGTGCGGTCTTGGAGCACCGGCATGCCCCCCCCCTGTGAGGTCTTAAGTCACCTGATTCACGAGCCCTTTGTACTACATTCAGCATTTTCGTAAACATGTGCCATTTTTTATTTCGTTTGAGCCACGCAACAAACACCACTATTCACTCACGCGTTACCGACTGACACATCGACTGAATACAACTGAATAAGATTGTACATTGTAGTAAAAACATCGTTTCAAATTCTTTCGCTTTTTTGTTTCCGATGCGATGAACGGATAAGGCGGATTATATCCGTTGTTGCCAAACACGAGCACATAATATTATTATTGAGACAGGGCGGTACTCATACTTCTAAAGGGCTATAACTACTCATTTTTTTCATACAGAAGCAGCCGTGCAGGCAAAAGGCTAAATACCAGAGCACCGGGGGTTGCTTAATGAAACTTGTTATTCCGGAACTGCCTAAAGTACCGGCCAGTCCTGGATGTACGAAGTACGACATTATTAAGATGGGAGGCCGAAGTGAGGTGGATCTGTCAGGCAGGCTCATCGCGAGGCGGCATCATGGAGGAGAGCTCTGAGGAGCAAAGCCCACTGGCGTAGCGGTAGAAAAGAGCTATGTCGCCGACGGCCTGCCGGTGCGGAAGGTCCCGAGACTGTTCTTTAAAGAAGAGTCATCGGTCAGTTGTATAGCTCTCCCTCGAGGCGGCAATACAGGTATGAGCAATACTCGAGGCTAGGTTTATGTGGGCCTTCTACAGAGTGAGGAGGTCGTGTAGAGAAAATTCTTCTTAGCCCTAAACAAACAGCCTAGTTTTTTTCCAGCAGCTGACGCTATTTACGAGATGTGTTCGTGCCAGATCAAGTCATCGGTGATCTGGACTCCGATTAGCCGAAATGAACTGCTCTTTGGTAGAATTTGGCCATCCATCGAAATCGGAAGAGAGCTAGGTCGCTTTTTGTTCGTCAAGGTACAGTACTGTGTTTTGAAAGAATTAAACTGTACAAGATTGTTGCGTCTCCAAGCAGTGACAACCTCCAGATCACTGATCAGAGAGGAAGTCGCTGCTAGCCTTCAATTCTCCAGCTCATCGGCAGTGTCGGAGTCAAGACCGGTCCCAGGGGAACACCCGCGTTAACGTTGTGGGGTAAAGAGGAGAACCCGTCAATTATGATGGATATCTTGCGGCCAGGGAGAAAGTCAGCCAGTCATCTGCAAAACTTCTCTTAGAGGCGAAATGATGGAAAATTACATAAGAAGGCAGCATGGGATAGCTTTCACACAGCGACGCTTTCGTGATATCAAGAGGAACATGAGCCTCACCAAAAGATAAGAGCATCCGTTATGCCTGAATATTACTTCCCGCATAATATAGGCGACCATTTGAACAGACTGCGCTCTGGCGTTGGCAGCAAAGATCTTGCAAGCACTTCCGCCTCAGCCTTTGAATCGGTTACAATCGTTCCAACCTGGCACGTAAGAGGTGGAAGGCTAATCTGTGGGGAGTTCCTTTCAATCTGCTTGGCCAGCATCCAGAAAGACAGACTGCCATTGCGCTGCGCCTAATTTTCACATCATGCTAATCTTTGGTATTGCGAACCGCTTCGTTATATTTGTTTCTGGATTCGACATCGGCTTGTCTATTCTTTACAGTGGGGTTTTGTAAGAAGATTCTGTACTTGTATGCCTTAATCTTCTGCTAACAAGCAGTATCGCGCGATTTTTTGAACCAGCCGTTGGACTCTGGTTTAGGTACTTTCACTATTTGAAGATGTATTCCTAACCTTACAGGAATGATAAATAATGACTTTCACAGATTAGTAGTGAAAAAAGGACATTACCCACTCGAAGGCCGTGCTTTACTGTGCTTTTACTAGCACAGTTTTTGTTCACCTTTCTAAAAATTCCACGTAGAATAAACCATAGTACCTATATGATAAAGTTAAAACAAAACTACTTATTTGAAGAATGTGTGGTGTTAATTGAATGATTCGCGGAAAATTGACCAATAATTGCTGTACGTCACTCATGTTATGTCATCACCCAAGTCATCACTAACATAAACGTACGTAGCTTGAAAAGAGACACTATGTCGTTTTTTTTGACACTATGTCGGTTTTTATGACATTATGTAGGTTTCCTACAATACGTCTACTTGGAGCAAGCACTGAATAAACTATTTGCACACTAGCCTTACTTAGTCAACAAGTTGACATATTACATATTTTTTTTTTTGACGTTGCATAGGTTTTTTACGTAATGACCCTGCCGGTTTGCTGTGGCCGCAGTGTGTGGCTTTTTGCAGCAACAAATAGTGCGGATCTTTTTTGACGGGAGCCAGCGCTTTTCGAAGCTGTTCGTAACTAAAAAGACAGCTGTTATAACCATTAACCTTGATGGCACTGCTTTTCCGCAAGTGACTATTATTGAAATAAGATGGCACGAAGTGCCATCTAGTATCCACTGCGAGAGTGAAAACAGCAAGATATCTGTTGGAACTGTATCCTAGTTCGCACTTAACAGCCGGATCACCACTGTGGTCGCTAGATGCCGTGGATTCTGGTGCTATGGTAGAAATGCTCTACTCGCCGTTGAACAAAGTAGTAATTTGATTTCATTAGTCTGAACACAGACGGCCAACCATGGATAGCTGTTTCGTGGTATTTCAGCTATTAAATCCGAACTGAGATACAGTCCCAACAGACAGCTTGCTATTTTCACACTCACGGCGGTCGATTCTGGTAATAGATGGAACTTTTTGCTGTCTTATTTCGACAGTCCTTGTATCCTGGATAGAGGATAGTTGCTCAGATTTCGTTCGTTGTCCTTACTGAGACCAAGCCTAGGCCATACTGACGAGTTGCCAAATAGCACGAAACAGCTCTGCATGGTTGGCCGTCTGTAGTCCGACGAACGAAAGCTACATTACTAGTTTTACTATTATTCTCGTACTCTGTAGCTAAACTTAACATATTACTATCACGTCGACAAATAAGTGCAAATACGTAGGCAGTAGTGAATTTACAGTCCCGATTTGTCACTATCAACCAATGAGAATCCATTTTTCAGCCGTCACCCTGCAAGTTGCGGCTCCGCGTAAAATTCATTAGAGGAGCGGCCAACAGGGCTTCGCCTGTCGACTTCCTGGACAGATCACGAGATTTAATCGTATCCGAACCATCCGCGTTTGAGATCGTGCCGCAACTTCTTCCTCATTTAAGTTATTAATCATCCTCCATTATTAAGTTTTGCAGTAGACTGTACACAAAAGTAGTCGGTGTGACCACTTTCAGTTGGTTTCTACTTTTACTTCGCACGCAAAGGCGCAGTTATAATCCAACTCAAACCATTGATTAACGTAACTATCTAAAGATAGCCAATCATATATCTTAGTGTATTCTGGCTTTAGAAAAAGGATCTGAAAAATACTAGCGCCAATGAGAACAAAAATAAATTTAGAAGTCTCTACTTAGAAAACAGTTGGAGAGTTTGGTTGTGCTACCGTCTCATAGCTAGCGTTAGAATAACCATTCACTTTTTGACCTCGCTAAAGCCTATTTAAATAGACTATCTTTCACTATTCACTATTCGTCATTGTCTGTCAGAGCGGTTCGTAGGACCTTTGCTCTTGGTT